>LNAC01000319.1:332553-346288 GCA_002007465.1 Ailurus styani | reverse complement strand
TCAGCGGGGAGCCTGCTTCCCCCTCTCCCAGTGCCTGACTCTCTACCTACTTGTGATCCCTCTCTGTCTCCTTCAAATTTAAAAAAAAAAAAAAATTAAAGAAGAAAAAAAACTCTCCAGTTACATTTACCTCCACCCTTCCACTGCAAGACCTAGGATATAGTTATTACCCTAAAGTATTTATTCTCAAATATATTATAATTCAACATTACCTTTATGGAAGCAAGTTCTTCATCATTTCTTACATTTAAATGCTGTTATTTTTATTTTGTCAAGACCAGTTTCTTAGTCTTGCCATTTACTCATGTATAAACTTCCATCTGACTCGACTCTTTTTTATATCCAGGCTCTGATCCTTACCTTGCTTCCCTCTCTCTCTTCCTCCCTCCCTCTCTTTCTCCTTCCTTTATCATTACTTCCTGCCAGTATACCTTCTTTCCTTCATTATTTATTCAAGAAATATATAAATACAGTTACCCTCAATATAAAAACAAATAGTTTAATTTTTTGTTCTGCCTAAGCTCTTTTCCTAAAATTTGGACATAACAGTGATGTACTCAGGAAAACACAATATGATATAGCTTTAATAACATCACTTTTTTGTGTTCTCAAATTTTCTTTATAAGCTAACAAAACCTATTTTCTTAATTTTGTTCAAAGTTTAATAAAATTCAAACTAGTTCTAAATAGTCAATGTCTGAATAAACTGTAATTTTCACATTCATCTTACCAAATGTTTCGATAATTTTAGGTGCATGAAAATAGAATTTCAGTAAGGCCCTGCTTCTTAGTATGGGAAAGTGAAGACTAATTCTGCCCTGTTCAAGGTATTCACACAGGAATATGCTGTGAAATGTCCTTACTTATTCTTATAGTTATATAAGAATATATATATTATATATAGAAGCTTATAGTTGTGATATATACATATATTGACATGAATATGTATATCCTCAGAGTAAATATGAGCTTACCTTATGACCATTTCTACAGTTGCTTTAAGTCTTGTCCATAATTGTGGCAAGTCAGCAGGCCCAGCCACTGCTGTGTGTGACCTCTGAGGTAAGGGCATGGATTAAGAAAGCCAAGCTTTCAGTTGTAATGATGCTGCCCTGTTCTCTTCCCTAGATGGAAGCCATCTTCTTGTAGATGTTACTTGAAAGAATTTCCCTTGGGGTACCTGTGTGGCTCAGTAGGCTAGCATCTGACTCTTGGTTTCAGCTCAGGTCATGATCTTGAGAGCAGTCTCCACGCTTAGTGGGAGTCTGCTTGAGATTCTCTCTCTCCCTCTCCTTTTGCCCCTCCCCCACTTGTGCTTGCTCTCACTCTCTAAAATAAATAAATAAATCAAAAAAGAAAAGAATCTCTTCTTATTTGCCTCTGTCTATTGATGTATTTTGTCAGTTTCTAGCCTATCAATAGTCAGTCGGTGTACAAATAAAGTTATTTGGGATGCATGTGTGAATTTACTAAGTAAACTAATTTAGATTTTTTAAAGGAAACTAAGTGCATGTTTTTATTTTCTGCTTCCTTCCAAATGAAAGGAAAATGCTTTATTTCATCATTGAAAATTTGTGAAACTATTCTCTTTCACATTTAGAATTTAATATTGTTCCTTAAAGCAAATTATTAGTGTATTACTTAAGTTTTTGAATTCCAGAATCAGATAAACTAGCTCAAATCCCAATGCTACCACTTGCAATTTATGTAATCTTGGGCATCCTACTCGGAAGATCAGTTTCCTCATTCATAAACTAGAATGACAATAACATTTATTACACAAGTTATAATGAAGTATAAGTGGCAAATAATCAGTGTTCAGCCAATGTTAACTATCAAAATTATAACCATTATTATTAGTGCAATAATAGAAAATGATAAATAGTATTAATCTCAATTGTTCAACAAATCCTTTGGCTTATCCTAAAGTCTTCTGAGTCTAAAGTCTTCTTTTTTTTTTTTTTTTTAAAGATTTTATTTATTTATTTCACAGCAGGAGAGAGATCACAAGGAGGCAGAGAGGCAGGCAGAGAGAGAGGGGGAAGCAGGCTTCCTGCTGAGCAGAGAGCCCGATGCGGGCCTTGATCCCAGGACCCTGAGATCATGACCTGAGCTGAAAGCAGAGGATTTAACCCACTGAGCCACCCAGGCGCCCGAGTCTAAAGTCTTCTAAGTTGTGTTTATATAGACATGTTTAAGTACTGTTACTATTTGAAAAAATAATATTAAAACAGACAAGATGAACAACACATAAATCAATAAAATTAGTATGATTGTTGGCAAATCTCTAAATTTCCAGAATATCTTATGTAAACAACTCAAAGATTGAACAAATAAAACAACCACTAGAAATATTCTCAGGGATTTTATGTTATCTATGGAAAGCATACAAAACTAATTCTTTTTCTGTTTTCCATTCTTTTAGACCACCCTCTAAAAACTGGCAGAAATGCAATTGGAAAATAAATCAACATCACAGAATAGAGGAATTCAAAATGCAAAAAAATATTTATAAAGCAAATATGTATCTTCACAAATTTATTTCTTTAAGTCTTTTCAAATTCTAAGGCTAAATTTTATAATATAATATTTGGAATTAGTTTTTATAATGCAGCTATTTCCACTATATCATATCATGTGAATCCAAATATTTTTTCTTAATATAACAAAGGGAAAACCTTTTAGAAGAGAAAGTAGAAATCATAGATTATCCTGGAATATACACACAATGAAAATGCTGTAATCATGTATAACCAGCATTGTCCTATTTAACATGACATATTGAGAACAATAGCTCTCAAAGTAGCATCACCCATATCAGAATCACCTAAGGTGATTTTAGGCATTAATCCCCAGGACACACATTACATTCCCAAAGTCAAATCTCTGGAACTAAAATCTGATATTCTGGACCTGTTACAAGCACCCCAAGTAATTTTTATGCACATAAAAATTAAGAACTACTAACCAAGTCAATTCAACAGAGTTCCAGATGCATCTGTTCTGCATCATTTTATCATCTTACACAAATTCTGATCTGATCTGCATCCAAAGATTTCAGAAAAATGAAGAGGTGCTTAAAACACTTGTACAAAAATTCCAATTTTGGTGTTTACAGTTAGTCCAACTTGTCATCAGTGGGCAAGGTAACTGATTCATTATATAATGAGGTATAGGGGACTTAACTATGTCTCATATGCTGTGTGATAAGTACTTAACATGCTCATTTTTATTTCACAACTCTATAAAGTAAGCATTATTATCCCATTTTAAAGATGAGAAAAAATGAGAACAGTAGAATTAAATACCTTGCCGAAAGTATTTCAGTTAGTAAAGGACAGGTTATGGATCTTAATCGATGCTGGTTTGGTTTCAAAGATTGTACTTTTCTCTACTACGTAATAATGTCAACACACCTCCATAGCACCAGTACAGCCAGATAGGCCCATGCAAATACTAATCAGTATACCTGTACTAACTTTGTGGAAGCGCGCTTTTAATCATGCCTTATAACATGGTCTTATTATAAAATTATACTTTTATTAACAATTTTTAAAACATGTTTACTTATACTATCTTCTTGGATCCTCAAAACAACATACATACACTATCTTCTTGAGTTCTCAAAATGTCATAAGACACAGCATATTGTCATTGTCATCTGCAAATGGAGAAATTGAGACTTAGATAGTTATCTTACTTTGTCCTAGAGACCAGGAATGGAGTAGTGTGGAACAGGGATTGATGGAGAATGTGATATTTTTAGCTTGTGGTATTTCTTTTTATCCCCACTATACTGACTTCTTAGAAGACAAGAATTTCCCTAGTATCTACCTGAATGCAACTGTTTATATAGAAAGAATAGGTTAAAGAAATCTATGGTAAAACATTTGACCTACTGATAGCAAATTGAGAGGTGACTTGCAATAATAATACTGATTTTCCAATGTTATAAAATATATAAACATTTCTGTGTTTTAAAAACAAAGCTTCGGGTGCCTGGGTGGTTCAGTTGGTTAAGCTGCTGCCTTCAGCTCAGGTCATGATCCCAGGGTCCTGGGATCAAGTCCCGCATCAGGCTCACTGCTCTGGCGGAGAGCCTGCTTCTCCCTCTCCTTATGCCTACTGCTCTGCTTACTTGTGCTCGCTCTCTCTGTCTGTCAAATAAATAAATAAAATCTTTAAAAAATGGGCGCCTGGGTGGCTCAGTGGGTTAAAGCCTCTGCTTTCGGCTCGGGTCATGATCTCAGGGTCCTGGGATTGAGGCCCGCATCGGGCTCTCTGCTCGGCGGGGAGCCTGCTTCCTCCTCTCTCTCTGCCTGCCTCTCTGCCTACTTGTGATCTCTCTCCCTCTGTGAAATAAATAAATAAAATCTTTAAAAAAAAAAACTTTTAAAAAATTAAATAAATAAATAAAAACAAAGCTTCTATCTTTTCTACTCTCTTTATGTTACCAGAAAAGAGTGAAAACAGCTACTACCTAACATGACTCTCTACTATTAAGGCTGTATTTTATGAGCAAAGATTAGTTCCTATAATAGATGCATAAAGTTATAATCTCTTCTTCACATATTAAATCTTTTAATATTCTACTTTACAAAGAGAAAAGTAAAATCCTAGCCACATCTCGCTAAATCCACTCATCCAGTTGACACATTTTTATTGAGTGGCCAAAATGCACAAGGACCTGTGTTAGCTGCTAGGAATGCATAGATGATGAAGTCACTTCCTTGATTAGCATTTACTTTCTTCTACTTAGGATACCAGTGACTCCTAATTTAATAGGTATTTTTAGAGAGAAGATACCCGAAGTGAAGTTAAGCGCTTTTCAATTTGACATCTATTCTGTTTTAAACCTTCTAAGTCTTCAGTGGACTCACAACAGGGATGTAAAATTGCCTGGGGATAACTACTTCTCCTACACATTCATGCATTAAATTTATTTATTTCAATATGAAAATAAAATTCACAAAAACTTGCCATGTTGATACATTTAAACTATCTTGTTGTGGTTATTTGCATTAATTTCTTTGCCTAGGTGAGTTACCTCTACTAATTAAGTGCTTTCGAGTGCCCTATTAGCTATGTTTCAATGCCATAGTAAACTGAGTTATTATAAGAAAATTATATTATAAATGCTGTCTTGGTGGGCTCCCAATCTTCTATTTCTTCCCTAGGTATTGTAGGCATATGTTATACACAGACATCTCTTTAATAACATACACTGAAGAATTTTCAGTCCCACTAAAGATGTACAGTATACATAACTGTTACTGATTATATTCATAATGAGAGTCTAACCAGAAGACAGAAACTGTACAATAATTTGAACAGGAAAAGTTTAATATAAAGAATTACTAAAAAAAAAAAAAGATTTACTAACTGTAACAGGGAATTAGGAAATCAAGGATTGGCTAAGAAGGAGAAAAAGAACTCTAAAGGACTTAAGAGTAAAAGATGTAGGGGCGTCTAGGTGGCTCAGTCGGTTAAGCATCTGCCTTCAGCTTAGGTCAAGATCCTAGAGTCCCAGGATTGAGCCCCACATCAGGTTCCCTGCTCAGCAGGGAGTCTGCATCTCCCTCTGCTCCTCACCCCTCTCTCTTATTCTCTCTTTCTCTCTCAAATAAATAAATAAAATTTTTTTTTAAAAAAAGAGCAGAAGATGTAGAAGAGTAGAAGACTAGAGCTACTACCCCTAGGGCTGAGACAAGAGTATCCAAGGAAAATAACACATATGGAAAAGTTCAATCCCCCTGGACATACGAAAGGCTTGAGTTCCAGATTTCCTTGGGCAGTAAATAGCTGTAAGTCTGGGTGGTGGAGACATTCACTGAGGCTACTGCAGGGGCCCAGAGCAGGCTACCCCAAGGTGGCCCACTTTGGCATAAAGATTGTTTTCAGTTAAAAGTAATCAAAACTCAACAGATAGAGGAAAAGCTCTCTGCCTCCCCCACAACTGCCTAAATTTACAATGGAAAGGAGAGCCTGTAATAAGAAGAGAGCTATTAACAGACTCCCCTTTACCTAAGGAACTTATGTGCATAATAGAGCAGCCTTGTTTTTCCAAGCATTTCCTTTCACCTTCTTGCTAATGAGCTCTCTCCCCTTTGTCTCCTCAGGCCCATACCCCTCTCCTTAGCTCAGATAAGATATATGCGGCCTCTTTGTTTTTGGAATTTCATTTCTATGTGGATTCCCCATTCATACACCTTTTAATTTTATTTTCTCCTGTTTACCTGTTTTATGTCAACTTGATTCTAAGTCCAGCTAGAAAGACCATAGGGCAGAGAGAAGAAGGTCTTCCTTCTCAATACTACCAAGCTGCCTGAGTAGGTGCTAGGCAGGCCATTTAAAGGAAGTACCAGTCTACCTGACTCTGCTCAGCCAGGTGCCGCAACAACCTAGTCTTACAGAGACAGGCTGTGTTGCAAGTGCTGGGCACTGCAGAAATCACATACATACTCTAGAATCCTGCTTACAGAAACCCAACGAGTCCCAGAAGAGAATCCCTTCGTTTTCCAGGGTCCCTCCTGCACACTCTATTGACAAAGCTTAGTCTCATGACAGCTGGCAAAGGAGAAATAGTTAGAGGGTCCAGCTAGCTCCAGGATCACAGAAAAGTCACTCCAATGTGGATCTGAAGCTGAGAGGCTAAATTCATAACTGGCACATTGATACAAATAGTATCATTTTTTAAATTTCTGAGTTAACTCAATTTTAATGCATTTTGATGATGTCTGAAGTGACTTAATGAGCAGCATCCATCAAGTAAGTTGAGAGAAATAAGAACATAGTAGAAGAACAGCCTGTTTATAAAACTTATGAGACTAATGGTATTGGATGATGCCTAGTAAGAGTTCAAAAATTTACCTAAAATATAATGATGTGTGTCAGGGAACTATTAATATGAGCACATTGTTTTAAGTTGATTAGGCCAGGAAAATCATGGACTACAATCACACATACACACACACACGCACAAACAAACACACATGCATTTGTGCATTTTAACATTAATGAATTAAGAAACTGAATTTCATGTATGAATGCATATCTATTAGTAAAAAATTAAACTATCATTACACAGAGAAAATTTAACATCGGGGAATCGTTTGAACTTTTTGTGGAATAGTAAATTGTTACAGCAAATTATCAGTTCACATCAAATCATTTCTGTCTGTTCTATATTTAAATATAAACATTCTTTTTCAAATGGATTTATATCTATTAAAGTTTAAAACACAGATACTTTAGGGATGCCTGGGTGGCTCAGTGAGTTTATTAGCATCTGACTTAGGCTCATTTCAGGATCCCAGGGGTCCTGGGATCAAGGCTACCTGCAGCTGGAGTCTGCTTCTCCCTCTTCTCTTGTTCCTCTCTCCCCTGGTTTCCTCCATCCTGTTCATGCTCTTTCTCTCAAATAAATAAATGAAATCTTTAAAAAATATAAAATAAATAATAAACAAATAAACAAATACTTTCATATTTGACTGATCCATAATATTTTTAATTTTATGCTATTACAATTTGTGTCAGTAAGTCCTTGAGTGAATGATTTAAAGTAACTTAAAAAGATAACACTCTCCAAAATTACTTTTTATTTGAGAAAAAAATAATACCAAGAAAAATTAGATATGCAAATTTCTATATTGGGCTTTTAATCCTCATAAATAATATATCGTACATAAAATGCTATATTCATCATTCTGTTTTCATTTTAAATATTTAATTTTAACTTGCAAAAGTTCTGCAGAAAACTACTTTTCCTCATACCCTTAAGCTCACTGCTCTTCTTAAGGTTTGAGATAAAATAGAGATTTTTTTAAAAAGAAAGCACAAGTTAGCACCTTAATAAAATTTCAGTGTCCTGTTACAATCCTAAGAACTATTTTGTGATTAAAGATTGTTATTCTGAACTCACCTCAATGTCCACTCCAGTTTTTTTTTTATCTCATTTTGAAGTTAAAAATACAGCCATCTCTGAAGACAGTTAGGAGTGCAATTGCTCAAATCACGCTACCTGGATTTGACTCCTGTTAGTACTAGTCTCTGTATGACATTGGGCCATACTTAACTCCCACCACGTACCTTACTGTCCTTATGTGGATGACAGAGATAATAACTACCTCAGAGGTCATTACCTGTATTAAGTGAGGTAATACATATGTAAGAATCTTAGCAGAGTACTTCACATACATTTAGTACTTAATGTATATTTATAATTAACATGATGATGATGAAAATATAAAGCCTCTTTGAATTGGAACATAGAATTTAGGAAAATATATAGCACTTATTAAAAGCAAACACCAAATCATATAGGCACCTGGAATTAAGGGATTTCATGTTGATAAATATTTCTCAATACCATTGATTATGGGAAGAAGTGATACCGTACTGCTATTTACTTGGGGTTTTTTATTGTTTTAAATTCAGTTGGTCAGGACCTAGAAATGAAAATATGGATATGATGCATACTAATTTTATATCCACACAATCAGGTTTTTTTTTTTTAATATTTCATTTATTTGTCAGAGACAGAGAAGGAGGGAGAGTGAGCATAAACCAGGAGAGCAGCAGGCAGAGGGAGAAGCAGGCTCCCTGCTGAGCAAGGAGCCTGATATAGGACCCATGACCTGAGCCAAAGGCAGCTGCTTGACCAACTGAACCACCCAGGAGTCCCCACACAACCAGTTTTAAAGTATTTTTTTTTTTTGATTGAAGGAAAAATAAGACAAAGCAAAATGTTCCTACAAGCACCTAGGTAGGCCATAAGAAAATTTAATTTGGGCGCCTGGGGGGCTCAGTGGGTTAAAGCCTCTGCCTTCCGCTCAGGTCATGATCTCAGGGTTCTGGAATCGAGCCCCACATCGGACTCCCTGCTCAGCAGGGAGCCTGCTTCCTCCTCTCTCTCTGCCTGCCTCTCAGCCTACTTGTGATCTCTCTCTCTCTCTCTCTGTCAAATAAATAAATAAAATCTTTAAAAAAAAACAAATTAAAAAAGAAAATTTAATTTGTACCATGTTTATTTCTAAAACAGAAAACTTAAAAACTTCATAAACTAATACCTTAGAAATTGAGTAAAATTTTCAATCAAAATCTTAGAGAGAAAGAACCATATGCATGAGAGCTCATGTGTTTTGTGTGCCTGGAATTGATAAAAATGAAAAGATATATATAAAATATAATCACTTTCAGCCAACCTGGTAATGGAAAGTATATTTATAATCAGACAAGCTATAGGGTGAAGATTTCCTCTATGATGATGTTCACCATAGGAACTCATCAGCTAGGTCCCTCCTTATGATATTTAAATTTTGACTGAATATTTTAAATCTTATATATATAATTGTTGCAATCTCATCTATTCTGAAACTGAAATTCCCTTTATTTTGCATTCCTTTTTCAGCATCACCTAAGGAAGTTAATAATAAATAATTCTCTGTGATAATTAAATATTCTTTCTATTCTATTGTTTACTTTTTAAAGTTAGCAAGTATTTATTTCTTACCCCTATATCAACATTAGGTTCCTTTATAACCTTTGTGTTATACCTAATGCAAAAGGAACTGCTCTAAGAAGAAATACTTCCTTTCACAGTTTCTATCCTCAGAATCTGAAATTAATAGTATTGTTTAAGACTAAGAAGAAAAGACCAAGCCATTTACAGTCATCAAGTGCACAGGTCTGGTATTTAGAGATGATATTCCCTTGTACAACTGTACTCATAAAAACATACTTATAAATATTTAGCAGCCATATCTACCCTCATGGTCACCACTAAAATAATATAATGACAATAAGAATATTGTTATTAATAATAAAATGATTATAATAATATTATTAATAATAAAGTTGCTCTTTAGTGGCAGGATGATTTTTGAACATGCTTATTAACCTCCCTATGTTTTCTCACTCACATACATACAAGTTTGGAATACCTACTACACAAAATAGATTGACATCTCACAAGTGTTTATGAATCATAAGAGCATAAAATATTTTGTTTGTGATTACCATGTTCTATGATGATTCACCAAGACAAAAGAGATATATTTCTGTCTTCTCAATTTCATTGTCAGTGGTATGCATTTTTCTTACTCTGTTGGCTTCTACCTAAGTGCATCTCTTTGCAGTTTGTTCAATCAACAGAAGTGCAGTGAATTTTCTGTGCATAAGACACTGTGAGAGGTGCTGAGAAAATAATGCTGCCAACACATAAGACATTTCCTTTCTTCTAGTTTTCAAATGAAAACAAATTTAAAACAATGCAAATGTTTTCAAAAATGGCATAGAAAATGATGACCATCAAAGTTAAGACTATTGGGGATTTGCTATGGGCTTAGCCAATCATGACATTCAATTCAATTCAAAGACTTATGAAAAAGCTACCATATACAGGCATTTTGCTATATGTTGGATTTAAAACCAGTTTATAATCTACCTAAGGAATGAATGAAAAATAGAAATACCATATGAATAGTATAAAATGTGATTTGGTTTCTAAATTAGGGTCAAGTATCAAAAAGAAAAAACAAAGCAAAACAAAACCACCCTCCCCCCACGCACGCAAAATCCAAACTTCCATTCAAGCATTCCAGATTTAGATAGTAGTATAAGGTAAAACACAGAAATAGAAATCTGAAGGTAAGTTGGTGACTGGATTGTTAATGGTGGATCTCAGTGTCTTTCTGTATTTCTTTCTCTTATTACACACATCTGACTCTAAAAAGTATTAATGTTTCCTCGCTCATTCTCTGGTTTTTCTTATATATCTGGCCCCTACTTTTTCACTCACTCATGCCATCTGTTTTATCACAAAATAAAGCAAAATATCAAACGGTACAATGGGGACGAGCCTGTGCTTATTGAGATTTCTGTGATCAGTGGCCTTACTGATATTGCCTCAGCCACAAAAACTAAGAACTGAATAAGACAATATTTTGAAAATTATCATCTCTAAATGAGTGTTTTTGCCTAAATGATGTCTAAATTTGCCTGTCCTTTAATTTTTCAATAGACTTTTTAAAACAAATTATGTGATTAAAATTGTTCCTGTTCTGATGTTAAACAATTAAAATTAAGCACTTAAAGTTAATTGTTGTTTTAATTCTGTATACTTAGGTAACCTTTAAGTTATTTGTTAAAATCAATAGACTTTATTTTTAAAAACCACACCATTTATTTAGAAATTTTGTTAAATCATTAAATATATAAAATGGAATTTCAGCTTTAAGATAAAAGCAAAAACTCTGTTTTATTATTACTTAAAAATGCAAATCAAAATAACAAAACACAATTAGATTAAAATGGAAGCCGCCAACTTCATCTTCAAAGATGTTAGTAGATATTTATAATACAAAATGCCACATACAAAGAATGAAAGATTAGAAAGTGCAAACTGAATTTATGGAGTACAGGAAGGTAAATGGAAATGTCAACAAGAAGCAAGCTCGGGGTGCCTGGGTGGCTCAGTCAGTTAAGCATCTACCTTCGACTGAGGTCGGGATCCTGGGGTCCTGGGATGGAGCCTTGCTTCAGGCTCCCTGCTCAGTGGGGAGCCTGCTGCTCTGCCTGCTTATGCTCTCTCTCTCTGTGTCAAATAAATAAATAAAATAGTTTAAAAAAGCAAGCTCAGGGCGCCTGGGTGGCTCAGTGGGTTAAAGCCTCTGCTTTCGGCTCAGGTCATGATACTACGTAATAATGTCAACACACCTCCATAGCACCAGTACAGCCAGATAGGCCCATGCAAATACTAATCAGTATACCTGTACTAACTTTGTGGAAGCGCGCTTTTAATCATGCCTTATAACATGGTCTTATTATAAAATTATACTTTTATTAACAATTTTTAAAACATGTTTACTTATACTATCTTCTTGGATCCTCAAAACAACATACATACACTATCTTCTTGAGTTCTCAAAATGTCATAAGACACAGCATATTGTCATTGTCATCTGCAAATGAAGAAATTGAGACTTAGATAGTTATCTTACTTTGTCCTAGAGACCAGGAATGGAGTAGTGTGGAACAGGGATTGATGGAGAATGTGATATTTTTAGCTTGTGGTATTTCTTTTTATCCCCACTATACTGACTTCTTAGAAGACAAGAATTTCCCTAGTATCTACCTGAATGCAACTGTTTATATAGAAAGAATAGGTTAAAGAAATCTATGGTAAAACATTTGACCTACTGATAGCAAATTGAGAGGTGACTTGCAATAATAATACTGATTTTCCAATGTTATAAAATATATAAACATTTCTGTGTTTTAAAAACAAAGCTTCGGGTGCCTGGGTGGTTCAGTTGGTTAAGCTGCTGCCTTCAGCTCAGGTCATGATCCCAGGGTCCTGGGATCAAGTCCCGCATCAGGCTCACTGCTCTGGCGGAGAGCCTGCTTCTCCCTCTCCCTGTGCCTACTGCTCTGCTTACTTGTGCTCGCTCGCTCTCTCTGTCAAATAAATAAATAAAATCTTTAAAAAATGGGCGCCTGGGTGGCTCAGTGGGTTAAAGCCTCTGCTTTCGGCTCGGGTCATGATCTCAGCGTCTCAGGGATCGAGGGCCGCATCAGGCTTTCTGCTCAGCAAGGAGCCTGCTTCCTCCTCTCCTTGTCTCTCTGCCTGCCTCTCTGCCTACTTGTAATCTCTCTCTCTGTGTCAAATAAATAAATAAAATCTTAAAAAAAAAAAAGTAAGCTCATTTGCTCTGCAAATCCCCCAAAAGCTTCATAATTGGAAGCACTTCTTGCCACAGGAATCTGCAGTGAAACAAGAGTTGAAAATCTAAAGAGGCAGCACATAGAGCACAGATCCTCCCTCCTGTCTCAACCAGGCAAATACTGCTCTATGTTTGAAGGAGATGAGAAAATAATTCTCTAGAAAAATAGAATCAGAAAAGATCTGGACTTGAGAATAATACGTAATCATAAAAAAGAAAGAAAATGCTGTGATGGACTGAAAATAAAGGATTGTAAATGAAGGGGCATCTTTATAGCCCCAAGGCAAGAGATTAAAAGACCTTTACAAACTGAGGAGACTGGACCACACTGGACAAACGGGCTTACATAAAGTGACATTTAAGGGTCTTCCAATGGAAAAACCATTCCAGTAAAGCCAATCTGTAAACAAGATTGACCAGGACCACAAACTTATAAATGTTTCGTAATTGCTGATCATCAAATATGAGTGAACTAGCAAAGATTGTGAAAAATCTACCAAAACTTCCACCATTATAAACCAAGGCAATGGCTAAAGTGAATAACACAGGAAACAACAGATATTGGCAAGGGTGTGGAGAAAGGGAAACCCTTTTACATTGTTGGTGGGAATACAAACTGGTGCAAACGCTCTGGAAAACAGTATGAAGTTTCCTCAAAAAGTTAAAAATAAAACTATCCTCTGATTCAGCAGTTATACTATTTACCCAAAGGATACAAAAATACTGATTTGAAGGGGCACATGCATCCCAGTGTTTATAGCAGCATTATCAACAATAGCCAAATTACAGAAAGAGCCCAAACATCCATAGACTGATGAATGGATAAAGAAGAGGTGGTGTATATACACAATGGAATACTACTCAGCCTTCAAAAAGAATAAACTCTTGCCATTTGCAATGATGTGGATGGAACTAGAGTGTATTATGCTAAGCGAAATTAGCCAGTCAGAGAAAGACAAATACCCTGTGATTTCACTAATATGTGGAAAAACAGATGAACATAGGGAAAGGGG
>LNAC01000319.1:242652-322916 GCA_002007465.1 Ailurus styani | reverse complement strand
TTAAAAAAAAAGTACACTAGTATAAGATGGAAATTCTGCTTTCTTTTTACTAAAAAGACAAGTTTTCTTGAATTGTTGGTCTGCTCTTGATAAGAAAATGTAAGCAAAGTTGTTTTCTCTTTTCCTTGCCCAGGAAAACCAGTTTCTTTGTTTTTGTCTTTATCAGGTCTTTAATAATCCATAATCCTACTCAGACATGTGCTTTGTAAATTTCTAAGGTTTTAACAAACTTTCCCAAGATTTAAATTGTAAACGAAGTCTCTGACTAATTCCAGCTTGTTTATTTGGTATGTTATGTTCTGATATTAGGTCCTCACTCGATATTCTGATTATTGAAGTGTTCTGTGTCACAGCAATAATTAAATTTCCATGTCATTTGCATCATAATGAACTCTCAGATCCTTAACAGTGTCCATTTCAGAGTTTTTCTCATTTATAATTGTTCTTACTCTCTTGCAAAATGAGTGTCACCTTCAAGGAGGTTCATAAAAAGGACTTTTAGGGGGAAAAAAAGGACTTTTAGGACAAATACAGGTATTCAGTGATCTTTATGATCTTTAAGATCATAAAACTGAAATGGGTAAGATTTCCAAAACTAACTAGAGCTGCATTCAAACTGAACAAGAATTTATAACATGAGACTGAATAGATGGAGGAAAATGACTGTAGTTTTTTTAAGTTTTTTTTTAAAGATTTTATTTATATATTTGATGGGGAGAGACAGGGAGAGAAGGAACACAAGCAGGGGGAGTGGGAGAGGGAGGAGCAGGCTTCCTGCTGAGCAGGGAGACTGATGCAGGGCTGATCCCAGGACCCTGGGATCATGACCTGAGCCAAAGGTAGACACTTAACCACTGAGCCTCCCAGGCGACCATAGTTTTTATAACTCTTTGTTTGAAACATTGCTAGTTCTCTAATATTTACTCTTCCAGATTAAAGAAACTTTCTCTTAAGATATATATGACTCACAGAAATATGATAAAGTACTCATTTGTAAACAAATTCAAACATTTAATTTTTCTCTCTACTTGAACCCTCTGAAATTCAAAAGGTCTCAGTAAGTATTTTTTTCTCCATGGCAATCATAGTCATTTACATAAATTCAATAAGAATTTGTTTTCCTTGTATCAGGACACCATTAAAAACACTAGTTATTTTACCAAGGCCTTGACTAGAGTGTCATATTTGAGAGAGACATGCATAGACTCAGATATGACCGGACAGCTTTAAGGAATTGAGGTTGACTTAATGAAACATGGAGTCATAAAGCCCCTTGGAAATGTTGGCCTGATACCTTTCTTACAGAGTTCCCAGCAGCTTCACCAAGTGAGTAAAGAATGTCACTTCCTGGCAAGTGTAGGAATCTCAGGATATTTTGGGGACTTGGTGAAAAGGAATTTCCCCAAATCTACAGGTGTTTCAGGCATGTCTGATGGCAGGTACTTGGCTTGGCTTTTGGCCTGGAGAGGCTACTAATAGTTCAATTTAGATCTCTTAGAAAAGTTCCAGATAAGCAGATTTTAAAAGATTTATTGGTCAATTGCTATTCTTGCTGAACTTATGTAAATAATTAGGCCAAGTTTGTTAAAATTGGGCTTGTTTTACAAACAAATTGGCCTTAATTTGCCTATCTCTGGAAATGAGGGTGATTTTTGGAGAGAAAAATTATGTTTCTATAACACATCTTTGCAGATGTTAAATGCTAGCTCTATTGTCTTTGAATGTTGTTTGCCCAAGGTAGACAACTTGAGGTAAACTTCAGAGAAGTTGCTACAATAGCTCATGTATAAAAGACCATGTTCGTGCTTGCTGTTCTGTGGGGATAATAACAGGACCCCATGGGCATATGATTATTTGAACAGCTGGAAAATGGGATTGATTCCCCAACAGTATAACTCAGTTAGCACCTTGACCAATTCTCTCTGGCTGGAATGACAAAACAGTTGCCTAAAAGTCAGGGTGTAGCCCACTCCATGGAGTTAATTATGGACTTGTAAAGAAAATGGATGGCTCCACTTTCCCTATGATTGGATTAGGTGATATACTGGGAAATGCCCTTATCTCTTGAGACAAGTCTTCTATCACTTACCAGTGATTCCTCATAATTAGAATATAGTTAAGGCTAGACATCAAACAAAGAGGGCTTCTTTTTTGGGGGGGGGGTCCTAGCTTTATTATTCTTTCTATTTAAATTTAATTAACATACAGTGTATTATTAGTTTCAGAGGTAGAGTTCAATGATTTGTCAGTCTTATATAATACCCAGTACTCATTACATCCCATCCCTTCTTAATGTCCATCACCCAGTTACCCCATTCCCTACCCTCCTACCCTCCCAGGAACCCTCTGTTTATTTCCTATGATTAAGAGTCCCTTACGGTTTGTCTCCCTTTCTGATTTTGTCTTATTTTTTCCTCTCTTCCTCTATAATCCTCTGTTTTATTTTTTAAATGCCACATATGAGTGAAATCTTATGATAATTGACTTATTTTGCTTAGCATAATACCCTCTAGTTCCATTCCAAATGGCAAGATTTCATTTTTGATGGCTGAGTAGTATTCCGGTGTGTGTGTGTGTGTGTGTGTGTGTGTGTGTGTGTGTGTGTGTATACACATCATCTTTATCCATTTATCTGTTGATGGACATATAGACTCTTTCCATAGTTTGGCTATTGTGGACATTGCTGCTATAAACACTGGGGTCCCGGTGCCCCTTTGGGTCACTACATTTGTATCTTTGGGGTAAATACCTAGTAGTGCAATTGCTGGTCATAGGGTAGCTCTATTTTCAACTTTTTGAGGAACCTTCATACTGTTTTCCAGAGTGGCTGCACCATCTTGCATTCCAACCAACAGTGTAAGAGGGTTCCCCTTTCTCCACATCCTGGCTAGCAACAAAGAGGGCTTCTTGATGGTTATATCCCTTAGTCATATTTGTTCCAGGAACCACCTCTATTGATATAAAATTGCAAATAGAGGCTTTAGCTAAGCATACAGCAGTCACCTTTAACTAAGCTTGACATGTAGTCACCTCCAAATCAAAAGATGGCCTTTTAAAACCAAATGGCCCTTTTTATCCTGACTGCAGCTCGAGGAAGAGCCTATGCCTTATTAAAACAGAGTTTTATGTATATACTCCAGAGTTCCACAAAAGTGTGACATGATTACTAGAAGACATGAATACTCAAATTGACACTTTAACCAATCCCTCTCTTTCCTTTAATGATTGATTAAACTCCTGGACTGGAGGAAGATTTTTGCCAACTATCAAAGGATATCCCTAGGACAAACTGTCTCTGCCGTTAATGTCCCCCAAAACTAGTACAATATAAAACCTGACCTCACTTTCTTAGGTAAAATGTATCCTAAACTTGTATCTGGGGATCAGGTATACCTTAAGACTCTTTGCAGGACTAAAAGCTCCTCAAACATATCTGGACTAGGCCCTATCAGGTACTCTTTATGGCTGGAATACTGGTAAAACTTCACAGCTTCACCCTGCAGATCCATCTTTCCAAAATCAAGACCACTCTGGTCCCAGATGAGGAGCCCTTCTCCAGATACATCTGTGACTGGTTGGAGGGCTATAACTGTTACTCAAAGGAGACTCAGATGATACCCAGAAGCCTAGAGGACCATGAATCCATCCCATTGCCAATACCTACATACACTCATTCTATGATACTTAGAAAAACTCCTTGAATACTTTCCTTCCAAAACTGATGATTTCTCTTTCCTAGTTTTGAGACTTCATATTCAATCTTTTCCTTCAGGGTGACCTCCAAATTTACTGGTCAGAAGTGATAACTTACCTGGAGCTTTCCAGCTGATGTCCTGCTCTCATAATACAGTCATCACCCCTTTTCAGGCCAAGCTTCGTCTTTTTAATTTTAACGTTTAATTTCTTCCTCTGGGACCATACAATTCAAGTCTAGTTTTCCTGGAAAGAAACCTGTTCATGGCTATCCTGACTTCTTCCCTTCTTAGGACCCCTGGCCTCAATACTCATATTCCTAATTATTGGTTCCCCTCTCTTTAGTCTCTTTGTTATATTTGTCTCTTCTAGAATCCAGCAGTTCCATATACAAATGAGGGTTCAACAGAGATTCCAGCCAATACCATCCAAGGGTCCCCTCCTCAAATCCCATGGACCTTACCACCAAGCAGTTTCCCTCAAATCACTTTTTTTTTTTAAAGATTTTATTTATTTATTTGCCAGAGAGAGATATAGCGAAAGAAAGAACACCAGCAGGGGGAGTGGGAGAGGGCGAAGCAGGCTTTCCAGCAGAGCAGGGAGTCTGATGTGGAGCTCGACCCCAGGACCCTGGGATCATGACCTGAGCCAAAGGCAGGTGCTTAACGACTGAGCCACCCAGGCACCCCCCTCAAATCACTTAATTGCATGTTAATATAATACCATGCTCTGGTCTGTAACTGCACAGAACCCCTGATCAACTTAAAAGTTTAGATAGGGACATTTCTGTAGGAAGAAGCTACTAAAGAGGAGACCTCCACCCAAATGCCAAAGATTCATTTTTGTTGATCTGTTCGGGGGTGGGGGAGAGAATGTAGAGGTGGCTTTTTAGCAAACAGGCTTAAGCAATGGAATACAGACAGAACCATCAAGTGACCCACCACAAAATATCCATAGGCCCTAACTGACCAACAGGCTACTTACAAGTAGGCACACTTACCAAAAAAGGGAGAATTCCATAGTCACCATCTCTCCTCAACTTTCCCCTTTAAAAACAGCCCTTACCCACTACCTCATTGCAGATAGCCTCTGCTGTCATGCCCACAGTCCCCTGTGGTGTATTCAATAAACTTCTATCTCCTTTGTTCTGCCTCAGCTGAATTCTTTCACCTCCCATGCCATCAGCTTCCACCCAGTAGCTTCCCCACATTTGGGGCTTTCATCCAATTGAGAGACACCCCATTTGGACACCACAGATTTTAGGTTATAAGCTAGTTAAAGTCAGTTTTTTTCATTTTCCTTATACAGTCTTCAAATCATTTTATACTCGTCTGTTCTCAAGGAGCACATGATAAATGTTGACTCAGTGTATAGATCAGTGATCTTACATATCTAATCACAGATATTTATTCCTGTTGATCCATCACTCAGTTCATAGAAGATTTCTTATCTCCCTATCAGGACACAAACCCCTGTCATGTCAAAGGCAGCATCTCAGTACTGAAACCTGCATAAACACAGCAAGACATATTGTGCACAGAAACTATGCACTGCTAAGATGAAGACATTATAATGAGAGCAAGGTAATGAGCAGAATAACAATTTGCCAACAGAAGACAAATTTTCTTCCCTTGGAAGCAATGCCTACAGAGAATACCAACAAGAAAACATAATACCTCAAAATGCTTGTTTGGGATATATTTTCTTATCAAGTGGTGCATTTCTTATCATGATGAAAAGGAAAATGGATCCATGGGTAATGCTGATAAGTTAACACAGATAGTGTGTTGCAGTAAACATTAATTTATCACTCCATTGCTAAGAAACAGAAGGAAATAAAATAATAAAGGAAGAAGGAAAGTGTAGAAGCAGAATTGTATACCTTGTATATGAAAAAGGTAAAATAAAACAGGATAGTTGGCAATCAATTAAAAAGTAAAATATTTAAAATCAAATTATCTGATTTTGAAACAAAAGAAAAGTAGATTTTCTATTTACTTCTGAAAATAAAGTGACTATCATGTAAGCAAAACTTAATAGGCCTCCAAAAAAGAATAAATGTGGCAATTGTGTACAATTTAGCATATTGAAAACCTCAGTCATGAGTGAAAAGTTTTTACCAAATAAATTTATTAGCTTTTTGTTAGCTGATCTCTATAGACATCTTCAGTTATCTAGTTTTAAAAGGGAAGTAACCTATCATCATTTTGGAATGGAAAAACGTTTTAAAATACTATAAATTAAATGTATTTAAGATACTATAAATAGTTCTGCAAAGTTATAGGCTACTTTATGAAAATCCAAACAAAGTGACAAAAATTAGAGTTACAATAATTCAAAATTAGACTACTGTATTATCAAATATCATAAGAGCAATATGAATGCTTGACACTATCATAAATCAGGTTTAACTGACACTATCATAAATTAGATTAACCTTTATAGCCATGCTATTATTGGAAAGAATACATATCTCACCATCATTTTACTAATTTTAACAACTTAATCAACATAAATAATTTCCACTAATATACCACTTATCTGTACTTTGTAACTTGTCAGTATTGTTAAAATTGTCACATAGTTGTCACATATTGTCTTCATCATGGGCTTAAGTAACTTAAATTTCCATTCAAATGCTGCATTCAAGTTTTGGGGGTAAGACATATTAGAATTCTTTAAAAGATTTCACCATATGCAAATAATGAGAACTAAATGTGACTTTGTTGCTTATACCAAATTAACACAGTAAGATGTGCTCCACCCCCCTACCCCCACCCACCCTGTTCCTGGCAGCTACTAATCTACTTTCCATCTCTATGAATTTGCTTATTCTAGATATTTCATATAAATGGAATAATATAATGTCATCATCAAAATTTAATCACAAATTTTAGAAATGTAGAGAACCTACCTACAGATTCTTGAGAATAATGAAAATAAGAAAGAAGAAGGACAAAGAAGGATGAGGAGGAAGGGAAAGACCATGTGACTTTGGGGGGTATTACATAATGTCAGTCAAAGCAAGTGCTACAGACAGATGACTTGAGTTCATTTATACATTCATTCTTTCAGTCAAAAATGTTTAAGTGAAGGGTTTTGAATACATTTTTTGATTAATATTTTGGGTTTTTTTTTAAGTGTTTAAGTGGGCACCTAGGTGGCTCTGTTAGTAAGCGTCTACCTTCAGCTCAGGTCACGATCTCAGGGTCCTGGGATAGAGCAGGCTCTGTGCTTCTGCCTCTCCCCTTGCTCATGCTCTCTCTCTCTCTCTCACAAAAAAGCAAATAAAATCTTTTAAAAAAAAAGTTTATGCGTTCACAGGCCCCTTTAGGTCCTGTCATTTATCACTTTTCATGGTTGTTTTTACATGTTTTTTTTTTAATATGTTCAAGTTATTTAAATTCTCTGTTTCAATTTCTTCTACTGTAAAATGGAATTTATATGTAAATAGAATCCATAAAACACATATAATGCATTTAGCACAAGTCCAGATACACAGTAAACTCACAAGTAAACTGGTTTCAGTTATTAACCAGCAAGTCAAGAAAAAATACTCTTATTGCAATATCATGATTCCTCCATTACTAGAACTTTTATTTTTTAATATGGCTAGCATTTGTCATGATATTGTCATATATAAAATAACTCTTCCTTTCTGAAGGGTTTTGAATACATTTTTTGATTAATATTTTGGGTTTTTTTTTTAAGATTTTATTTATTTATTTGACAGAGAGAAACACAGCCAGAAAGGGAACACAAGCAGGGTGAGTGGGAAAGGGAGAAGCAGGCTTCCGATGGAGGGCTGGATCCCAGGACCCTGGGTTCATGACCTGAGACAACCTGAGCCAAAGGCAGATGCTTAAAGACTGAGCCACCCAGGCGCCGCTTTCGTTTTGTTATTAACAGTACTTGCTTATAAGTCAAGTCTTGCCTTTCCACATTGTATGTAAAGTATACTTTTTAAAAAACGAAAGCCTTACTAACACCAAAAATTACTTTTCCAATTAAAAGTCTTCACCCAAAAAGAATTCAGAAAAATAAACATATTAATTGGGTTGAAGGGTATGTGGAAGAACTAAAAATCAGTCATTTGACACTTTGTGTTTCATGCAAAGCTTCCTTTTAAAGTCATGTAATAAAATTCTTAAGAAAATCTTCGGGTAATTAATGACAAGATAAAGATGATCTGAGATTATTTTTAATGCCTCCTCATAGTTTTGACTGTGTCCTCTTCTGAAATACATTTTTTAAAAAACCCTGAAAGTGTGATACAAAGGGGAGGCCTGGCTCCTGAGGTGGAACAGTCCATCACAGCAACCATGAAAAGGAAAATTTTCATAAAGGAAATGATCCCACAAAAATAAAATGTTAGCTAGATATAGATAGCATGTATAGAACCAACTTGGTTTCAAGGATTTTACTCTGTGGGCACCGAATGCTGATCACAACATGAGCATGATGCCAACTCCTGTCACATAGTCTTTGCCTTTGGCACGTGTATGTAATATAAGTTCTGTAAAGATTCAATTCTCTCACTGTTTTTCTCCATCTGAAAAACTGTGCAAGCTATTTGGTTTCTAGTTGTCCTACTATATACTTTATACATTAAATCCTCCTCTTTTTTTATTTTTCATTTACTTCTGAATGTAAAGTACTACAATTTTACACTAATGAATGCAGATGAAAGAGGTTATTTACCAGTAACGTGAATAATCCAGAATATGCTAACATCAAATTTTGTTACCATCAGAAATTGTTTTTGCTTCATTGCTTTATAGAATTGAGATATACAATTAATATATCATAAAATTCATCCTTTTATACTATTAAGTGGTTTTTAGTATATTTGTAGGATTGTACAGTCATCACCACTAATCATTTCAGGACGTTGTCACCCCAAAAAATCCTATACCCATTAGCAGTCTCTTCTATTTTCCTTCTTCATTCAACCTATGGCAACCCCTGATCTATTTTCTGCCCATATGGATTTGCTTTTACTGAACATATCATATAAATGGAACCATACAATAAGTTATCATGAAAATGTAATCACAAGAAATAAAAACCTAAAGAACCCGCACACCCTTGAGAATATGGCAATAGAGCTAAATTAAAGAAATATATAGAGAGAGAGAGAACGATACTGGTAGGCAGAGAAATGTAATGGAGAAAGATTGGAAAACATTATTGGAAATGAAATACCTATTAAGATTCCTCTTAAAAATATTCAGTTCCCACCTTTTATTGAATCAGAATCTCCAAAGAAAAGCCTGAGCATTTGTATTTAAAAACAAATAAACAAACAAACAAACAAACCCCCCAAAACAAAAGACTTTCCTGGAGGTTATGATACTTAGCCAGATTTTGGAGCTCTTGCTTTAGGCAGTATTCTGATTCATTTCTAATGCAGGTTATTTCTAGCCATTGATTAACTCAATGACATATTTGCAAGTTCCTAAGCCATTCAATTATGCTATTTTGGAAAAAAAGAAAAATATATAAATAAAAGATTCAAACAACAATCACATCCTCTGCTAATGTTTTCGTAACTTTTTGGCCTATTTATGCAATGATTAATTGCTTAATTGTGTTTCTTAGACCTCTACAGATGTGCATAATTAAAACTTTTTGAAATGAAAACTAAATGCATATTTATTTAGCTTTCTTTGTTCTTACCTTCATTTGTTTGCATAAACAATGCTGTACTTACTCATGCAAATCAATGCAAACAGAAATTATGCTCCTGTAAATTTTTCATTTACACTTCTAAATAGAATCATAGTTACCAGTGGAGAGTATTTACTTGGTAGTCCAAATGTCATGAACACTTAAATATAATTTATTACTTTATGTAAGAAATGATAAATATTAAAATTGAAGACATGACAAAAGATCAATACAGTGAGTGCAGTATACCAATAAGTATACTTTGTTCTATTCTACATTTCCTTCACAAATATTTTGTCAACCTATATATGCTCAAACTTATCTCAGTAATTAAATGCTTCCATTTAAATTTTAGTATGTATTTTCTTTCTTAACCTATCACTTCATACTCAACATCTCTGCTGTAAGATTTGTCAGATTGAGATGCCAGAAGGTTATAAATGATGCAGCATATTTATTGTTAAAACAAAAAATTGGCATAAAACGAGTGAATGTGGTAAAATCAGAATACTACCACTCTCTCTGTCTTACAAAGACAGATTAAAATATGTGCTGCACATATGATTTTTACATGGGGAAGGGAAGAGAGAAAGCAAGAAGGTCAGGAATTGTATCTAGGAGTTATTTCTAGATAAGGAATGAAGATGGAGAAGGAAGATTAAGAGTTTTAAAGCAACTTATCTTTGAGATTGAATGTTCACCAACAGTATAATTTCAGATAAAGTCATGTCTCAGAGCTAGCCTTAACTATCCAAATGTATAAAAGGGTATAAAACTTCTGTACGTTTCATATTCACACCACATTTTTGGGGAAAAAATATACTGTCTGAAGCCAATTCTTTGCAAAATTTCTTACTTTAATAAGAGATGATGTAGTATACATCACTCCTTTTCCAAAACATATTGTGCCCTGATTTTCCTTAATTGATTTCCATTTTCTTCTACAAAATTCTGAATTCTTACTCTTCACTTCCTGTTAATCCCTGGGCAGTCTTCACAAATTGGATTGGTAAGCAGAATGTTAGGTTACTATTGGGAACTAGAAAAAGATTTGGTCAATGATATTGCTGTTCATTGGGGGAAATCCTAAATTTACATCCAAATTTAAGAATAGGCATCCTTCTTTACTGGTTTACTTTTACTTTCAGAGTTACTTTACTTTAAAAAAAAAAATTGGGGGGCGCCTGGGTGGCTCAGTGGGTTAAAGCCTCTGCTTTCGGCTCAGGTCATGATCTCAGGGTCCTGGGATCGAGGCCCGCATCGGGCTCCCTGCTCAGCGGGGAGCCTGCTTCCCCCTCTCTCTCTCTGCCTGCCTCTCTGCCTCCTTGTGATCTCTCTCCCTCTGTGAAATAAATAAATAAAATNTTTTTTTTTTTTTCTGAATAACCTTTCATTAGCTCTGGCTCTAATGCTTCACTTACAAATTTCTTTGTCCCAAGGCTCTGATAAGTAGATAACACCTTGCAGAACATGTAACACATTATTAAAGAATCCTGTAGGTTAATCCTTTCATAAGGTAAGGAATAATTCCATTGAAATTAATCCCAAGTCTTTAGTTAATCAGCGTTATGACTTCAGATTTTCAAAGGCAGAGTTTATTTCAACCACTTTTACTCTTAGAACTCTTAGAACCTTCTCTTAGACTGTTTCTTGCTGTCTTTCTATACCTTCTTTTCATTTTCCTGATAGTTTATATTTTTTAAACACCTCTAATCTTAATATATCCAAAATAAAATTTCTCTTTTTTGAGGTTACCGTTCACACATGTACCTATAGAATACACCAAATGCTCCTGTCCTTTTATTGTCAGACAAATACTAATGTCTTAAAATAAAACCTTCATTGTGGCATCAGATTGTGTCAACACAGTATTTACACCAGATTGCTGCAAGCAAATTTATGTTCTAGAGCTCAGATTTGGGTCTCTTAATAATCTTGTTCTTTTTGTAGTCTAAATCTAAATTAATGTATCATTTAAAACATGTTGGTTTATCCTAAATGACACTAAATCATGCAATACAGAAATAATGTTTGATTTGAAAACATGAATGTATCTATTCAGATGATACACATAACCCAGATCTGAGAACTGCACTTTAATCAAGACATTGCAAAGGCAAATTTAATATTCTAGTCATAACCATGGCTCTTGTGCTGACTTCCATTTTTCCCCCCACTTTTTCTGTCACATGGAAGGTTCCAGTTGTCTGTCTTCTCCCCTCAGGAATTTAATGGCTGGTTGCTTAAAGTATCTTTCTCTGGTTCTGACAAGGGAAAAGAATTAGTGCTCTACTTAGTGATCTTGCCACCACCTGCTTCCTAGCTGTTGCCTGCTTACTTTTTGTTCTTAGACTACAGATAGTGATTTAAGTTTTATTTTGCTCCTTTGGAGTCATGATGAATAATCATAAGGATGAGCCAATATGTTCTAAAAATCCAAAGGATAATAACTCTGTTGTATTCATTTTCTCAAAACAAATGCCCCCTAGAAAGCATATTTCAGTTTTGAAACTTTGAAAATACTATCCAGCATGAGATTGGATGGATATAAGTCACAAGCAGTTTAAAAATCACAATAAACTCAGACTTATAAATTCAGAATAAATTGTTACTATTTATAAGATGCCATAGTGCCTCTTACTTAGATTAATATGCATTGAAGCTACATTTCTTTCTGCCACTGAAACATAATTTATTTTATGAAGGACTGAGAACAAAAAATAATAATTCCAAGGGAACAATATGATTACTTTGGATATGTCATAAATACATACATATATATTAATATTGAGCACAGTAAAATATATTAACATTTATTTGCATAAAAATGGGATGAAACCAGCTTTTTTTTGTTTTCTTGTTTTTTTGTTGTTGTTGTTTTTAATATAAATTGGTAACTGATCAATTAAATGCTATAGAACATTGCTTTGACTAAGTTACTACAATTGTTTTTTAAATTTTGGAGAGGACAGGGTGATCCGACCTTGATAGGATGGTTCTGTTTTTTGAGACACTTCTCTATTTTCACATTAGTAAAAATGTTTCTATCAGTAAGGACCATTCCTCTTCTCTTTCAAATATTTATTTGGATTCTCTTCCTTTTTGAAAGTCTTATTAGAGATAAGTTAGTTGATTGAGTGAAACCATCAAAAGTTAAAAGAACTGGGGTGCCTGGGTAGCTCAGTGAGTTAAAGCCTCTGCCTTCAGCTCAGGTCATGATCTCAGGGTCCTGGGATCGAGCCCCACATTGGGCTGTCTGCTCAGCAGGGAGACTGCTTCCTCCTCTCTCTCTATGCCTGCCTCTGCCTATTTGTAATCTCTCTCTGTCAAATAAATAAATAAAATCTTAAAAAAAAAAGTTAAAAGAACTATAAATTAAGGCAACCTATGTAGTACAAAGAATATGGACATCAAAGAATGGCTCTAGATCCAATCCTCAGTTCTGTCACTCATTCAGACAAGTTTACTTAGCTATAAAATGGAAGTTTCAAATAAAACCTGAGTTGAGGGTTTACTGTGAGAAATAGAGACTGACCATACACCTAAGTTTGTACTGAAGAGTACCATTTTACATCTTTTGTCTCCACGTAATATTAATAGCACCTTTTCTACTCTAAAATGTCCAGTGAAGATAATAAACTGTATGCTCAATCCACTTTACAAAACCTAGTAGGCAGTTAGTAAGTAACATCTTGCAACAAGATCAGGAAGAGTTTAGACATCCTAATGAATCAAACCAAATGAAATGTTCCATTAGCTTTATAGTAATGTAGAAGAAAACTCCACAGAAAAAGACCATTTGCAGTGTAATCTAGGGCTATTTTACTAATGAATCATTATTAGAAGTAAGAAAAATAACCCCAAGACTAAGAAAGTAAAAGAGAAACAAGTTGAAAAATATATTGCAGTAATGTATATACCTCATGCATGAAGTTCTTGAGTTTAAAGCTTAAAAACCAAATGAAATTAAAAATTGTCTAGTATTTGAAGAGCTTGAAATGATAGCTTGAATAACGAAATAACAGAACGAGTATCTCAATATCACCAGATAAAGAAGGTAGGAGAACTGAGAAAATATAAGAGATCAAGGTAAAAAAACAGATGCCAAATCATAGAAAAGTTTTATAGTAATACTAAATTTACATTTTAATGATTTTTAAGACCAAGCATGTCCAGAGGAATTTAATAATAATAATAATAATAGCATTAATCATCATCATCTTCATTATTATTAACAGTTACTGCATGCTTATAATATGCTAGCTTCTATAATAAATTCTTCACAAGTATTAAGTCATTTACTCCTCATAACACCCCATGGGTTAGGTGCTATTGCTACCATATTGATTTAGAGAGAAGGAAATATAAACAGAGATTAAGGAGCTTGCCCCTTGGCAGATCAAAAATTCAAACCCCAGTGGCTAGCTCAATAGGCCCCATTCTTTTATTTTTAATATATATTTTATTTCTTTATTTGAGAGAGAAAGTGAGCGAGAGAGCACAAGTTGGAGGGAGGGGAGAGGCAGAAGGAGAAGCAGACTCCCCACTGAGCACGGAGCCCTATGTGAAACTCCATGTGGGACTTGATTCCAGGACCGTGGGATTATGACCTGAGATGAAGGCAGACACTTAACCAACTGAGCCACCCAGGCACCCCAGATAGGTCCCATTCCTAATAGTAACACAATACTTCCTCTCTAGTTGGCAGATGGAGGGAACTGTAAAATCTTTTTTTTAGAAAGATCTGTCTGCTTCGGAGTACAGTGTATCTTGCACTGTGTGGAGAATGGATTAGAAATGACCAAGCATGGCAATTAAGAAGATTTTGTAGTAATTCAGGTAAGAAATAATAATATCCTAAATAAAGTAGTATGATGAAGGAGAGAATTTGATGAATTAAAACATAAGGCATTAGAAGACAGTAAAATTGATAAGATTGGATAAGTGAATGGATATGGCCAGTGAGAGAGAAGACAAAATTAAGGCTACCTCTTAGATCTTTTTTTCTGGGGATTTGGAATAAATGGTGATGCCAGTGGATATGAAACATGTAGGAGAGAGAGATGGTAAGCTCAGTTTTGAACTTACTGAGTTAGAGTTGCTTATTGGTTGTATAGGTGTGGTTATCCATAAGACCTTTGGGTATGTGGTTCTATAGCATGGGAGAGATAGTGAAGCTGAAATTACAGACTTGATTATATCTGGATAATTGATCATCGATACCATATGATTACATTATCCAATATGAAAAACTCATAAATGAAAGTTATAGTTGAAATTGTTTGTAGAAAGAAATATAAATAGTAAACACCTTAAAAACTAAATAGGATTATCCAAAAACAGGTTTTACTAAGACCAATGGAAACTAATAAATTTTCCCAAAGTAACTTATCCAGTAGTTCGAACCCCCAACTCTTGTGGGATTGTTTGGTGAGACCGTTCAAGAAAGAATTCTTGAGACGTTTTACAATGCAACTTAGTAAGTTTATTTAAGTAGTACAGGGACAGCACCCGTGGGCAGAAAGAGCTGCACTTTTTGCTGTATGAAGCTGGTGATTATATGTTTAGTGCTCAAGGGAGAGGAGATGTGCAGAGAGTATTAGATCATAAATGTCTTTAAATTTCTACTCATAAAAGTAGTTTCACAAGATTTCTCTGGTGCTTATTCAGTTTGATATTAACTATCAGTGAGATTTACAGGCGGTCATGAGACCCTTTAAGAATGCAGCAACCAGCACATATTTGATCCTTATCAAAACGATGCAGGCTGTATAGGTCAGCCTTCTGGACTCAAGGTGAACATTTTTCTCATTCTGTCCTTCATCATCGCCATACCAAACGTTCTCATTAACAGCCATGAACAATGATTAAATTAAAAGAATATTTTAAATTTTATTCTTTTTTTTCAAGTAAAGATGGCAATAAATAGTAAAATGGCTCAGAAAAAAAGATAAAGGAAAAGGGATAGGATTCAGAAGCTTAGATGATCCACAAACTATAGAAAACAAAACCTTAAGCATTACTTATGAAATAACACTTGAAAGAGGCACGTGATTATCATTCAGACATCCATCTCTCTATGTCAATGTGCTCTCTTCTACCCTCACCCTGAGAAGCAGCCCTGGGTGGTGCCTTCAGCATTTGACTTCCTCAAAGAGGGAAAGTTAAATGGTGTATAGCAAAGTAGACTCATTTCCTTTTTTCCTAGTTACAGATAATAGAGAATCTGCCATGGCAAAATATCTGCGAATAAAAAAGGGCCACGAACATGAACAGGAACCCAAAATACCAATGGACTGATTTATTTCACTTGACTCTGAATAACAAAGCTGTTTTTCACATACATTGTGAACTTTTAAGTATTTTCCTAGGATGAAGATAAATCACCCTCTATTTCATGTCGTAAGAATGCTCTTCTGCAATCAGAAGTAGAAATAGTGGAACCTGCTTAACTAAATTATTTTTCATCGCCATTTTTCTCTGTTTGAGAAGATAGTATTTCCTACACTTGTCTAGAATACGGTTTGGTTTGCCATAACAAAAAGTTTTGAAAATAGATTAATAAAATTCTAAAGTTAGAGTTTCACTTAAAAAATCTCCAATTTTAAAAACTACACTGCAGCCAAATTTTTGGTTTATTTCTTTATTCTAAGTGAAATATTTTGAATACATCTTATTTGCTGTGGATATATTTTAAGTAACCCTTAAGACATATGCCAGAAACTTAATATTTTAAGATTTCTTTCTCTAAAATTTAAAAGTATATTTATCCCTAACATTAAGTCATTGAAACTAATTTTTCAAATACAAATTATCTCTAAATTAAGAGTTCCTATTCAGCAATTTCTCTGTATTCCTAAAAAGTCCTTCTTAGCTACCTGGTAAATTAAACACAAGATATAAGAATAGTAACATAAGATTATTTTTAAATAATCACTTGGGTTGCTTAGCAAATTGTGATTCTAAATGAAACAAATTACTGAAGAACTGAGTTTTGAAAGGAAAATATTGTTTTCCATTTCTGGTTCTTACTTTTTCTGTCATTATCATAGACTCACAGAGGAGATATCAAGAGAGATATTAAATAATATAAAAATCTATGCAGATTTATATTGATAATGCTACTAAGGGTGAAATTTGTTTAGCATCTGCCATAAAGAAACAGCTGCCTGTTTCATTCACCTAATTAAGACCACCTTGTTTGGCCAGGATTATTGTTAAGTAACTCAAATATTGTCTGCTTTTAAATGATTCCATTTCTGAGTGACCCCATGGAGTTCATGTGAATCAGGAGAGCTAGTAGAAGTGGCCGAGTAACAGCATGATCACATGTCAGAATGTTCTCACTTCCCTAGAGGTTCTCCACTATTCCTGCATTTCTTTCCCCACCCTCAGAATGGAACATATATGAAGGATAAAAGGCGATCTCTCCTCCAAGTGCAGATTCTCATGTGAAATGTTTGCCAAATTTGTAAAATTAGCCACATTTCCTGAGACTGAATTAGACTGTCCCAAGTAGTCTTACACATGAGTGGTGTCAAGCAACCAAAATCTCCCCAGCTGCACAAAAGTTCAGCAAATCCTTAATAATTTATTGTCTTTATATTGACCTGATTGACATCCTGATTCCAGTAAATTCTCCATATTAATACATATGCTACCTTTTCCCACATTTTTATTTAAATTCTAGTTAGGTAGCATATAGTGTAATACTGGTTTCAGGAGTAGAATTTAGTGAGTTATCACTTACATATAACGCCCGTTGCTCATCATAACAAGTGATGTTGCCCTCCTTAATACCCATCACCCATTTATCCCAACCCCATCCATGCTACCTTTTAAAATGAATATAATTTCCAGGCACCTGGGTGGCTCAGTCATTACGCATCTGCCTTCGGCTCAGGTCATGATCTCAGGGTCCTGGGATCGAGCCCCGCATGGGGCTCCCTGCTCAGTGGAGAGCCTGCTTCTCCTTCTCCCACTCCACCTGCTTGTGTTCCCTCTCTCACTGTCTCTCTTTGTCTGTCAAACAAATAAAAATTTTTTTAAAAAATAAGGTAAAATGAATGTAATTTCAAAATGAACATGTCATTTTTATGCTTGAAATATAGCAAAACTCCATCACTTACAAGATGAAATGTAAAATCTTTAGTCCTTTATGATTTGGCCCAAACATTTCTTCCCTGACCTGTTTTGTAGCATTGTCTCATAAGAATCCATCAGTGCATTTCTGTGAAATCCTGGAACATTTGCTGTATAGTTTCACAGATGCAACTTATTGCAAATGCTGCTTGCTCTGACAGGATTATTTTTTCTCATCCCTTTTTCTGGGGCATCTCAATTGTCCCTGAAGCCTCAGCACTAGTACTTCAGAACTCTAAATGCTGTTCAAATGGATCCATATGAATTCCCCTAGAGTGAGCTCAGAGTCAAGCCACCCTGAGTCTCAAAATGACCCTTCAGCACAGATATGTTGACCAGCAACTCTGTGCCCCCTCCCGTCTAAGCTTTGAAGATAAAGTGGTAAACAAGACAAATTCCAGGCTTTCACGTATCCCCTATTTTTGTGAGGAAGTCGGAAAACATATGTAAATAAATTGTGGTGGCTGATAGTGATGGTACCATAAAGAAAAATAAAGCATGATTAAAGAAAAAAGACAGCCAAAGAAGTCTGCTTTAGATAGGATCATCTGATATAGACCTGACTGAGGGTGTGGCATTTAGTCAATACGTGAATAAGGTGTCCTTCTGAATACTGGCTTCAAAACTTCTTGTATTGTGATTAAAGTTGAAATTCTTTACTATGTCATCCTTGAACTGCATCCTTTTTAAGTTAAACAAACAAAAAAATGGCTTTGAAAGCAAGTGATTGAACAGAAATACATTCATATGAGAAGCATTTAACTCATGACATATTAATGTACTTTCATGTGTCAATATTATGATATTGGGCCAAAGTTCTTTGAGTATGAATCTGCTGATTGAAGTTTTATATCCTCTTTCATACACAATTCAAGTTTTAATCTCACTCAAGTGGAATGAGAAATTAAATATATAAAATCCTGATGATATATGTATTTCATGACTTTTATGATTTTTTTCAACTTTTGCAGGCTTTTCACTCCTTCCCTAAATTAGTAAAATCTAAAATCTATGATAAATTTTATTGACTTAGCAAATATTTCCAAAACATTCTCACTGTGTTCACATCTATAATTCTTTCATACATATATTTTTCCACCATGTAATGTTAATTTAGTTGTGATAGTATAAAAATTTGTATTGTTCTATTATAAAATGCTAATATATAAAAATTAGTATTCTATTATTATTATTTTTTAAGATTTTATTTATTTATTTGACAGAGAGATTACAAGTAGGCAGAGAGGCAGGCAGAGAGAGAGAGAGAGAGAGAGAGGAGGAAGCAGGCTCCCCGCCAAGCAGAGAGCCCGATGCGGGCCTCGATCCCTGGACCCTGGGATCATGACCTGAGCTGAAGGCAGAGGCTTTAACCCACTGAGCCACCCAGGTGCCCTAGTATTCTATTATTAAGCTGATTATGTGTACATGGGCATATGTTTTATTATTATTACTTAAGCTGTGTCACTTTATTATATATACTATATGTATTTTTTTTAATTAAATTAATACCTGGGGCACTTGGGTGGCTCAGTCGTTAAGCATCTGCCTCAAGTCATGATCCCAGGGTCCTGGGATCGAGCCTCTCACATCAGGCTTCCTGCTCAGCAGGAAGCCTGCTTCTCCCTCTTCGACTCTCTCTCTGCTTGTGTTCCCTGTCTTGTGGTCTCTCTCTTTGTCAAATAAATAAATAAAATATTTAAAAAAAGGAGTAAAATTAAATTAATATCAAGTTCAATTAGCATAAACATGACTGAGAAAAGTAGCTAGTTTTCTTGGTAAGCATGCAACACTAATGCTAGTGAAAGCAGAAAAGCATCCACAAATTACCCTAACTTTCAGACACCATGGACATCAATTAATTATATTATAGGAGGAATGGAGAGCATCAGTTAATGTGGTACTATTTAATTAAATATAGGTGGCATTCCTTTAAGGGAATTTCACCTACATTTGTAGGCAGGTATCTATCTCTTCTATTCACTTGTGAGCCCCTTAAACTGAGAACCTGGCTTTTATTCAGATCTGTATAATACCCAGTGCTTACAACAGTGTTGGCACAGTATGCTCTTAATAAGTACTTGTTCACTGACTAAAAGAATATTGAATGTCTGAAACATATGCACATTCATTTTACTTCTGCTTCTCTGTATCACTTAAGAAATTAAGTAGTTTTCTCTTCAATATTTTATCATTTACATCTTACTGCTGTACTTACTAACTCAGAATTAATTGGGTAATAATAATAATATTTGTAGTCTCCCAAGTTGTAGTCACATAGTGAGTCATAGGAAAATGAGTTTCAGGAATTCACACGATACTTGCCATTTCAGACATGAAATAAACTTGTATTTATAACATCACATTAGGAAAAAAAAAAGCCTTCTTGCATTCTGAAATTTCTACCAAAATTATAACAATTATTTAAAGAGTTGCAAAAGGTTATAATCACAGTTTACCTAGAAACATAAAATATTTCAAATCCTTTGTTTCCTGAAATAGTAAGGCTTCAGAATCTTAAGAACACTAATGTGTTTAGACAGATATTTTGTGAAAAAATTAAGCACCGTGACGAATAGCACTGAGTGCTTTTGACAGACTACAAAGCCAAATACCTTGCTGTATTAGCATTTGCATTTAGGATTAATTCTGTCCATGTACAGACAGAAATGCCTTACTGAATTCCATAGAAATATACCCCCTCTATAAGCATGAAGCCCTCCCACAATATCAGTTTATTAGCCTTAGAAACTATAGAGTTCCAGTGCCAGATGTTCTTTATGAGACCAAATAATTACATAGGAATACATTTACATTTATAAATGTTCAAACTAAGTGGTCTCTTTTGTCTTCTCCTTTATAAAGAACTCTATAAATCCAATCCTTAAAGACATGTCTTTTGAAGCAATGTCTACGTGAAACCAAAGGCTTCAAATGAAAAATGGAAAATTTACACATCCAAATGCCTGCCACTATCTGGGGTCTTGGCATCATGCAGATAAAACACTCAGGGCACTGAGAATTTTCCTTTAGTATATACGCTGTGACTCACTTACATGCAGTAACCAAGTAGATATGAGCAGCATCCTCACTGAGTGATGTTACTATCACATCCAAACATAATCTTAACTATAAGCATCTACCTAGAAGGCTAGCAAATACTCTTAAACAAATATAGCCTCAGTTAACCAAACCTAAGTTTGGTAAATTTTATAAGATCTAATATATAAATACGTATGTATGAGAGAGAGAGAGAAAGGAAAGTCTAAAAATATATGTGCCAAATTATTTTTTTAAATGAATCTTTTATCTTGTCATTCTTTTGTTGAAAAATTCATAATGCTCTGTCACTTTGCAGCAGTTTCTGAAGAGTTTTTAGCTGTAGAATCTTGTGCTTAAAATGTAGAAACCCACTATGCAAAATACATGAGTAGTTCTGATCTCATAAGAGCTTAAAGGCCTGTTGAAATGACCTCATAGAAGGGTTCTTTAGTGCACAGTTTGCAAACCACTAACCTATGGAAAAAGTTCACACTCCTATCTGCTTCTTATGCCTTCCAATAAACCGGTCTTGCGTTACTGACCTTGCTTCTAATCATATTTGTCCTCCACTTAGAATGCTTTTCCATTCTCAGTACCTTTCAAATTCTACCATTTTTCAAGGATCAACTTCGCTGTCACTTACAGATGACAAATTTACTAACCCAAACCAAATCAAAGCATTCTTTATTTATACTTTCATAATTGTCTCAAATATATTTGTTATGGCATTTGTAAGATTTTTATTTATTATATACTTTATTTTATAGTCATTAATATTTGTTGCTTTTATGTTCATTTTATATTTTGATTGTATTTTTTGTCTTTTCACTGGTAACAGGACTTATCACAGTACCTGCACAAATAAGAATTTAAAAAGTAAAGTACAACCCACTCTGTCTAGTGGCACTGTGTTTATCTTTGTAAAACACAGATTTGAACCTATGGTCTTATTGGTTTAAAACCTGTACCTGAGCATTTGGCATGATTATGTACCCTAAACCCATGCTTCATTCTTTTTGTTAATTAATATGAATGAGTAAGGTGCCAGGAGCTTCGAGATAGATAGATAGATAGATAGATAGATCAGATTTATTAATTGAATGAAGAAGACTATATTTGAATGAAGAAGATTATATATTATAATATTATATTTTATGTTCATTTTTTTAAATTTTGAAGTGAAACAAAAGTTTATTAAGTGAAGGTGAGAACAGAAGAGAAAGAAAGCTCTCTAGAATGAGAGGGGGTCCTGAATGACTTGCTGTATTTTATGTTCTTTAGCTTGATAAACCTATCTATTTGATGAATATTCTCTAGTCTCCTGTGTACAGTTAATAATAACTAAAATGATATTTTCCCATGTGGCTCAATAATTCAAAGACCACAACTTTACTTAGAGTTATACTTTATTTTTTTATTATTTTTTTTAATATATCATTGTATTTACTTATTCAGAAGCCTGTATGATTTGGAACAAGATTTTTAAAATCTCTCCTAGCCTCACTCACTTTCTCTATACAACAGGGTTAGGACTATGTTTCTTTCTTGCCTTAAAGGATCAAATGAAATTCATAAGTAACTTGTAAACTACAACCCATATAAAAACATCTGTTGAGACCACAATTAGAAAGTCTAAAAGTTTAGAACCATCAGTCTTCAGACTATGCACATCCCTGTCGGATAGCTGACATGTTATCAGGCTGGTTTCTGTGCAGTGCTTAGAATGAGAATTTTTGCATGCTAATGATCTTTTTTTTCTCCAAATTTTTATTTAAATTTCAGTTAGTTAACATATAGTGTAATATTGATATCAGGATGAGAATTCAGTGGTTCATCACTTACATATAATACCTAATGCTCATCATAACAAGAGCCCTCATTAATACCCATCCCCCATTTGGCCCATCCCCCATTCTCCTCTCTCCATCAACCCTCAGTTTGCTGTCTGTCTTTGAGAGTCTCTTATGGTTTGCTTCTCTGTCTCTTTTCCCTTCCCATATGTCCATCTGTTTTGTGTCCTAGATTCCACATATGAGTGAAATCATAATTTTGTCTTTCTCTGACTGATTTCAGTTAGCATAATACGCTCTAGCTCCATCCATATCATTGCAAATGGCAAGATTGCATTCTTTTGATGGCTGAATAATATTCCATTATATATATACACCACCTCTTCTTTATCCATTCATCAGTCGATGTACACAGGCTCTTTCCAATGTTTGGCTATTGTTGATAATGCTGCTATAAATATCAGGAAGCATGTACCCCTTTGATTCTATATTTTTGTATCCTTTGGTAAATATCTATAATGCAATCGCTGGATCATAGCGTAGTTCTATTTTTAACTCTTTGAGGAAGGCTCACACCATTTTCCAGAGCGGCTGCCCCAGTTTGCATTCCTGCCAACAGTGTAAGAGGGTTCCCCTTTCTCTGCATCCTCACCAACACCTCTTGTTTCTTGTGTTGTTAATTTTAGCCATTCTGACAGTTATGAGGTGGTATCTCATCATGGTTTGGATTTGTACTTCCCTCATGATGAATGATGTTGAGTGTCTTCTCTTGTGTCTGTTAGCTATCTGTATATCTTCTTAGAAAAAGTGTCTATTCATGTCTTCTGCCTATTTCTTTACTGGGTTACTTGTTTTTTGGGTGTTCAGTTTGGTAAATTCTTTATAGATTTTGGATTCTAACCCTTTATCAGATATGTCATTTGCAAATATCTTCTCCCAATCCAGAGGTTGCTTTTTATTTTTATTGATTGTTTCCTTCACTCTGCAGAAGCTTTTTATCTTAATCAAGACCCAACAGTCCATTTTTACTTTTGTTTCTTTTGCTTCATGAGATATATCTAGTAAGAAGTTGCTATGGCTGAGTTCAGAGAGGTTGCTGCCTGTGTTCTCCTCTAGGATTTTGATGGTTTCCTATCTCACATTTGGGTCTTTCATATATTTTGAATTCATTTTTCTGTATAATGTGAGGAAGTGATCCAGTTTCATTCTTCTGCACGTTGCTGTCCAGTTTTCCCAACCCCATTTATTGAACAGAATTTTCACATTGGGTGTTCTTTCCTGCTTTGTTGAAGATTAGTTGACCATAGAGTTGTAGGTCCATTTCTGGGTTTTCTGTTCTGTTCCATGGATCTATGTGTCTGTTTCTGTGCCAATACCATACTGTCTTGATGATGACAGCTTTGTAATAAAGCTCGAGGTCCAGAATCTTGATGCCTCTAGCTTTGCTTTGCTTTGCTTTTCAGCATTGCTTTGGCTATTGGGGGTCTTCTGTTGTTCCATACAAATTTTAGGATTGTTTGTTCTAGCTCTGTGAAAAATGATGGTGGTATTTTGATAAGGATTATATTGTGTTGATCATTTTTGGGTGGTATAGACATTTTAACAATATTTATTCTTCCATTCCATAATATGTAATGTTTTTCCATTTCTTTGTGTCATCTTCAGTTTCTTTCATAAGTGTTCTATAGTTTGAGAGTACAGATCTTTTACCTACTTGGTTAGGTTTATTCCTAAGTAACTTATTGCTTTTGGTGCAATTGTAAATGGGATTGAATCCTTGATTTCTGTTACTTCATTATTGGTGTATAGAAATGTAGTAGGTCTCTGTACATTGATTTTATATCCTGTGACTTTGCTGAATTCATGTATTAGTTCTAGCAATTTTTTGGTGGAGTTTTTTGGGTTTTCTACAGAGCATCATGTCCAGACTAACACTTTATTTTTTTTTAAGATTTTATTTATTTATTTGACAGAGAGAGATCACAAGTAGGCAGAGAGGCAGGCAGAGAGAGAGGAGGAAGAAGGCTCCCCACTGAGCAGAGATGCAGGGTTCAATCCCAGGACCCTGAGATCATGACCTGAGCTGAAGGCAGAGGCTTTAACCCACTGAGCCACCCAGGTGCCCCCAGACTAACACTTTAAAAGTAACAATATAATATTACTTTTTTCGATCTTTACCTCGAATAAAGAGAAAATCAATGTCTCCCAACTGAGAAAAAAAAACTTAAAAAAAATTTTTTTTTAATTTAGAGATGTTTGAAATGTCAGGTTTTAAAATGCAAAAATATATTCTAAAATCTGAACTTTATGCTTTCTTTTTTTTGATGAGCTGTATGCTTTCAGATAAAAGTATGTTTCATTTATTTAAGACCCACAGCATATCTGTTTTACAAAAGCCAGTTTCAACTAGGAATTCAACATGGAAATATCTGTTTAAACTGGATATAGTGGAATTTTTAAAAGTGGTTATTATTCTCTGACTCATGTAAACCTACGGTATGATTCCAAGTCTTTCTCATGAAAATCTACTACCTTATTCTCCATCTAAATTGATAGTAATAGAATAAATTTACTACATACTAAAAGTGACTTTCAATATATAATCAACAAATTATCCAAAATGTAGATGGTGTTGATGATTGTGGGGGGAAAAAATTAAATAAATAAATAAAAATAAATAAAAAATAATGTGAGGACGTGATCCAGTTTCCTGCTATATGATAGCAGCCTTAGGCAAAATTTTTCTACCCTTCCCTGTTAGACACTCCTCTGGCTCCATCAGAGATCTAGCCACCATCACTTTTATTCTAAATCAGCCATTAGAATATTATATCCCAATTATAAGTAAAGATCTTGATTTTTTTTCTTCTTTCTGGTGTACTTACTTTTAAGAGACTTTGCTTGCTGACCTAAAAATATGTATCAAAAAGAGGACATATAGAACATGTTCTAGAAAAAGGTCCCCTTTTGGAGCAGATTTTCCCAGGCATCAAAATCAAAATGGTATACAAGAAACAGACTCTTAACTATAAAGAACAAACTGTTGGTTACCAGAGGGGAGGTGGGTGAGGAGGATGGGTGAGATATGTGATGGGGATTAAGGAGGGTGGTTGTCGTGACGAGCACCAGGTGTTGTATAGAATTGTCGAATCACTATATTGTATGCCTGAAACTAATATTAAACTGTATGTTCACTCACTGGGATTTAAATAAAAACTTAAAAAAAATCAAAATGGCCTAGATGCTCTACCTACTTTAGCAGTTATTGGCCATGATTCTGAAGGAAAACGTAGATTCAAATAATGTCAGGATTCTGGATCTCAGAATTGCATGTCTCAAGTCCTAGCCAGACACCTAACACAAAGCTAATACATACCCTCAGTGTTGCTAGAACAGTCAGCTTCAAATTCTTTTTTTCTGGTTTCTTCCCTTATGAACAATATTATAATGCAGACAATATTCAATATCCCTTTTTATTACCCTCTTCCTTTTAAGCCATAGCAGATTTCCTTTCTTCAAAGTTTTACCTCGAGAGATTTCACCCAGACTCAATATACACAACTCCCACATCGTAGAACAAAAAAGAAGGTAATTTTAAAGATGTTTCACTCTTTTGCAGTTGAACCAAAGTTTCATTCACCGTGTATCCTTAAGAACTGAATTTTTTCTTGAATCCTAGAAAGTTTCTTCTTTTTGGGGAAATGAATAGAATAAATAAATTGAGTTTCTTCTAAATAGTAGAATGTGTTCTCTCCATGTTTGTATAGGTAGTAATAAGAACAATAACTGCCATTTATCTTGGAAGTTAACTGTTTTCCAGGCACTATTCTGAAGACTTTTCATGTATTGTCTCATTTAATTGCCTAAAAAATCAATGACTTAGATACTATTATTCCCATTTTACACAAGATAAAACTGAAAGACCGGTATAGTATCTTGCACAAGGCCTATAATAGAGTCAGAACCCACACTGTAGTTCACAGCCCACTAGGGTCTTGCATCACTGTTTGAATCCTCTTCCTTATTCACGTGATTTTTATAACAATTCTGTTAGAAAGTCAGATTTTTATTTTTATTTTACAAATGAGAAAAATTAAGCTCAGAGATACTAAGTGACATGAAGTTCTAGACTGCATTTTTCAATGTGATATCCATTATGTAGCTATCTAAATTTAAATTAATATTAATTAAAATGAAATAAAATTAAAAACAGTTCCTCAGATTTGAGGGGCAGGGCAAGGGGTCGTGGGGGGTAAGGAGGGAAAAAATGAAACAAGATGGGATCGGGAAGGAAACAAACCATTAGAGATTCTTAATCTCACGAAACAAACTGAGGGTTACTGGGGGGTGAGAGGGTAGGGATAGGGTGGATGGGTTATGGACATTGGGGAGGGTTTATGCTCTGGTGAGTGCTGTGAAATGTGTAAGCCTGATGATTCAAAGACTTGTACCCCTAGGTCAAATAATAATAATAATAATAATAATAATAATAATAATAATAATAAGTGAAGCACTTATACTTGTAGGATGAATATTTAGCATGAAACATCATTCTAAGCAAGAGAAGCCAGTCACAAAAGACCACATATTTCATATGAAAATCCAGAACAGAGACATCTACAGGGACAGATGGTAAATTAATGGTTTTTTAGGGGTGATGTGGGGGCTAGGGATGCAAGGGAAAGGGAAGGTAACTAAAGGGTGTGGAATTGTTTCGTGAAGTGGTGAAAGTGTTCTAAAATTGATTGGGGTGTTTGCACATAACTGTGAACATACTAAAAACTATTGAATTGTATGTATGCTTTAGTGAATGAATTATCTGGTACATGACTGACATTTTAATAGATCTGTTTAAAAAATAAAAACTATTTCACTTTTTTGACTGATAAAAAAAAACAAAAACAAAAACAAAAAACAGTTCCTCAGGTTCACTAGCCACATTTCAAGTGCTACATAGCCCTTTATGGCAAGGTGGCTATGGTACTGAACAGTGTAGAAATATTCTATTTCTAGACTATTTCCATCATTGCAGAAAATTCTGTTGGAAAATGTTGGTCTCTAAATATACATCTTTTGATTCCTTGGACAGAGACAGGCAGACCTTATCCTTAAAGCCCAAATGAATTTACTAAGAGAAAATACTTAGATATCTCAGGATGTAACTATAGCATAGCCATGGTATTTCTAATACAAAAGAAGAATAATTTATAGTTCATGTATTGTAACCTGGTAATCATTTTAACACTTATAAAAAGAGAAGTAAATAAGGGATTAGAATAGAAAGCAAAAAATAATCAATATTGTAAAAGATAAGAAATTATGTCTCATTCAATTTTGAATTAATCTCACCTTATAATTTATTCATTAACTTCCGAGGAATCTAGAATGCTTGGGTGGCATAGTCAGTTAAGCGACTGACTCTTGGTTTGGGCTGAGGTCATGGTCTAGGTTGTGAGATCGAGCTTCAGTTCAGGTTTCATGCTCCACGCAAAGTCTGTGTAAGACTCTTTCCTTCTCCCTTTGTCCCTCTCCATGCCCCTCTCTCTGTCTCAAATAAATAAATAAATCTTAAAAAAGAAAAACACTCAAATGATCTAATTTACTCTATAAAAAAACCTAAACATTGATAATCATATAATATGAACTTCACAATACATAGTTTTTTAAAAGTTATGAAAAAGCTAAAAACACCTTACATTGTTACTGGTACAAGCGCAGATCACTAGGAATTCTATAGACTAAAAATAGAGTGCCTCTTTTTCTAATGAAATCTATGACTTTAAAAGAGAATCCTTTAAATAATTTTTGTTTTCTTTGTTCAGTACTCAGCTCACAAACCAAAACACTTGACTTAAAATAAGGTGATATAGGCAGTAAGGCCTTGTCAATAACGTGAGACCCTATTTCCTGGAATAATTTATAATTCTGCACAAAATACCTTTCCATTAATTTATGGAAATTGACTAAAACTAGTAAATACCTCAGTGCTTCATTTTAAAGATAATATAATTGCCCCTTTAATAAAAGCAAATATGTGAAAACTCCACAGACATAAATGAGAATACAAAACAAGGATAAGAAAGTGATTCAGTTGTGGACAGGCAAAGCTAATTGAAGACACAGAAAATCAAATCCAAATTTTGGTAGTGTGAAAGGGGATAACCCAGTGAGGTATGTAGGAAACTCAGTCTCTCAGGAAGAAAGGAAATGAGTGGATTCCCTGGGACTAGAACAGGTTAGTACTGAGAAAGCATTCATCTCAAACCATCTGTAAGCAACCACCCATTGTCACCTTGCCTAGTGAAAACCAATGAGTTATGTGGAATCTAAGAGATAGACAAAGAATGAGAAAGATGGAAACAGAAAAGAGAAAAGCAGAAAGAGAGAGAGAAATTACCTTCCTTTGGAATGAATAGAATTGCCAAGCTACAGACCAAGGCCAGACCAGCTCTGTGTACCTCTCATCAGCAGAGGCCACATGAGCCTGAGAAAATGCCCCCACATGGGCAAGTATGAAGAAAAAAGGAACATAGCACACTTTCTTCACCTTCTCTTGGATTCGCCCTCCCTACATAAACTGAGCGGGAGGCTTGTTTGTGTGTGAGATATGATTCCTGAAAATCAGCAATGAGTACATACAAAATACTTAATTTACCACCAGGGAGCATTTGGACTGGACCCCCTCCCCCATTTATTTTATTGGGGAAAATCTTTTGAGCAAAGAAATGAAGGACTTCTGAATTTCTCTCCTAAGACAAAAATCATATACTTAAATCTTACCCATCACAGGAACTTAAAGTATCAGGTATCTTCTCTCAATTTCTTTTAAGACTATGTTGTGACCTTTGAAAACAGTTTTTCCTACTTTTCACTGCCCCAGAAAAAAGTGCTTCTAGATCTACATCAGAATAGTTATCTTAATATTTCAAAATTCATACCCTGAAAGTGTATAGTGGAAAAAAAATCCTTCTACTCTATAAATAAGTCTCTTGTGGAGCTCACCTCCTGCCTAGTTTTTTATTCATTGTAGATAAGTTTTTCATAGACAACTATCAAATCACTCATGAGCCTTCAGTACTTCATACTAAGAATTTTCTGCATATTATAACATATTGATTAAGTGCCTACATATTTTCCAATTACTTAAATGATTTAAAGAAAACATGGTGAAAAAAATATGATCACATAATTTATTAGTTACCTGTAACAAATTGACTCAAATTTTATTTCTTTGTTTCAAATGTGACAAGGCAATTTGGTTCCATAATTACTAGATAAAAGAAAGTAAACATTTCCTTATTGGAAAGCCAATAAATATGTTTTTTCTCAATTATGGTTTAAAAATACATCCAAGAGTACAATTGCAAATAAGATGCTTAGCTACTCGTTTTATTAATTTTGCCATTTTAGTTTGGCAAGCCAGTTTTTCAAAGCACTGGTGTGTGTATTAAAGGGCTTATTTTTGTGTTTTTTAATGCAATAAGTTTCAACTGATGATTTATTTCATGCAAATAATTAAATACCAAATTACAGTATGTGGTGAGCATAAAATTGCTAATAGAATATGCCTATCAAACCTGAGGAATATTAGAATGTGCATATGGGTTCAGTTCAGTTAACAGAAAAATTGGATTCCAATCATTTACTCTTGATAGCAATTTTGCCCTCTGTTCTTGGGTTCACCTGATATAACAGTACAAGACAAGCTATATTTGCAAAATACCACCTGGGAACATGCCTTGCACAAAATCCATTATTTGCTTAACAGTTTTATGCATGTTCTGTACATTATTTGAAAAGACTTCAGGTGCACAGTTGACATGTTACCAAGGGATTCTGCTTCTGCAACTTCTCAATAAAAAGTGCCACATCTAAAAATCAGAATATAAGAAGATTTCTGTGGAGTAGTATATCAAAGGAGCTGATTAAAAATGGAATGAGTTTTTACCCTTCATAAATTTCTGTCCAATCTTTATGAAAGTTGAAATACTAATTAGCATTATAATTGAGGACAGTTAAAAAATAACATTTTCATATTAATCTTTCCTCTGTTAAAAAACAAAAAAAGGTTTTTCCACACCTGCCATTCAGGCTATTATGTACTTTCATTAACTTCCCTTATTGCCAAAAAAAAAAAAAAAAAAAAAGATTGTGGCTTTACTAGTGGTAACAAGGTCCTAAAAATATTACCATTGTTACATAATTTGATATGCATTAGGAAGAAAACAAAATTCATGTGCTGTTATTGGCATTACTATAATGCAGAATAATAAAAAGCCAATCATACTTTTGGCAAATTTGATCTTGATTATATTTACTTAGTTTCACAATATCCTAAACTGTAGAAACAGTATTCCACAGACATCTTCAAGAAATGCATATTATTTGGTCACAAAGGGAATTGTATATGAGAGAAATGAGAAATTATAGCAAGTCTACCACATTATCATAAGAAATCATCCCTGCAGAAAAAACATTTGACACAGTACAGCATCCATTCTTGATAAAGACCTACAGCAAAGTATGTTGATAGGGATTATACCTCAATATAATAAAGGCCATACATGAAAAACCCATAGCTAATATCACCCTCAGTGGGGAAAAACTGAGGGCTTTTCCTCTACGGTCAGGAATAAGATAGGGATGTCCACTATCACCACTTTTATTCAACATAAGACTAGAAGTCCTAGCCGCAGCAGACAACAAAAAAGAAATAAAAGGCATCTAAACTGTCAAGGAAGAAGTAAAACTTTCACTATTTGCAAATAACATGATGCCATACATAGAAAATCTGAAAGACTCCACCAAGAAACTACTAGAAGTGATAAACAAATTAAGTAAAGTCGCAGAATACAAAATCAACATACAGACACATCTGTTGCATTTCTGTACCTCAATAATGAAACAGTAGAAAGAGAAATTAAGGAATCAGTCCCATTTACAACCACACCAAAACCAGTAGGATACCTAGGAATAAACCTAACCAAAGAGGTAAAAGACCTATACTCTGAAAACTATAAAACACTATGAAAGAAATTGAAGATGACACAAAGAAATGGCAAAACATTCCATGCTCATGAATTGGAAGAACAAATATTGTTAAAATGTCTACACTGACCAAAGCAAAATACACATTGAATCCAATCCCTATCAAAATATCACCAGTATTTTTCACAGAGCTAGAACTAACAATCCTAAAATTTGTATAGAACCACAAAAGACCCTAAAGAGCCAAAGCGATCTTGAAAAAGAAAATCATCCTGAAACCAACATTACACTGTATGTTAACTAACCAGAATTTAAATAAAAATTTGAGAGAAAAAGAAAAAAGGAGCTGAAGGCATCACAATTCTGGACTTCAGGTTATATTGCAAAGCTGTAGTGACCAAAACAGTAAGCTATTGGCACAAAACTGGACACATAGATGAATAGAACAGGATAGAAAACACAGAAATGAACCCACAGCGATATAGTCAATTAATCTTCAAAAAAGCAAGAAATAATATCTGATGGGCAGAAGAATGTCTTTTCAACAAATGATGTTGGGAAAACTGGATGGCAACATGAAAGGAGAAAGAAACTGGACCATTTTCTAATACCATATATAAAAATAAACTCAAAATGGATTAAGGACCTAAATGTGGGAACTGAAACCATAAAAACCATAGAACACAGGCAATGACCTCTTTGACACTGGCATTAACAACCTTTTTCTAGATACTTTTCCTTAGGCAAGGGAAACAAAAGCAAAAATAATCTATTGCTTTTGCATAGCAAAGGAAACAATCACACAGCAAAAACAAAAAGCTTCTGCACAGCTAAGGAAACAGTCAACAAAACTAAAAGACATCCTACAGAATGGGAGAAAATATTTGCAAATGATGTATATCCTAAAGGGTCAGTATCCAAAATGAAAACTCAACACCCCCAAAATGAATGACCCAATTAAAAAAATAGCTGTGGACACTGTGCTTCCCAATGTTGACTGTTGTCTACCAAGGTTCTTTTTCTATCCTTTGGTCACTAGCATCAGTAGGAAGATTACTTTTTTATGCTAATTTTTTAAAGTTTTCATTTAAATTCCAGTTAACATACAACGTAATATTAGTTTCAGATGTACAATATGGTGATTCAGCACTTCCACACATCACTAGGTGCTCATCACCAGTGTCCTTCTTAAGCCCCACCATCTATTTAACCCATTCCTCCACCCACTTACTTTCTGGTAACCATCAGTTTGTTCTCTATAGTTGAGGGTCTGTTTCTTGGGTTACCACATGGTCAAGACATATATGAATATACCTGAATAGTCAAGAGACAAAGACTCTGAATGCCAAGCTCCATCTCTTTGATAGCTATGGCTTGCCCTCACCTCCAGCTGCCCACTTCCTAATTTGAGGAAATGAAATTCTACAAAGATCTCTTGTCTTTAATTCCAGACATGTATATAGCATTTGTACATATATCAGTAAAGCTTAAGTTCTGTAACAGGAGTTTGAAGTTCCTAACATGGCGCTGAAGTTAGATAAAGGTGTTTTTGTCTAAACATATTCTAAACTAACCATAATAATCAAGTGATAAGGTTCTAAAAGTTTATCTTTTTATCTGCTTTGAGGAAACATAATTTATTTTCTACTCCTATCTCCTACCCCAAAGTAAAGATCAGTAATTAACTAAAACTTATGTCCAAACATCCAAACCTGAAGAGTAAATTCAGTGGTCATATGAACTAGAAATTCCACATGAAGGATACACTGTCCCTTTAGTTTGGACACTATGGCTCTAATATAAAGTAATGAAGAACCAATCAGAGTAGCAATCATAGAAGATGTCATATAATAATCCATTATCAAAAGCTATTTCATGATAAGAATAGATTTTTGACAGGGAATACAAATTTTGAAAAGTATTTTCGCCAAAAGAGTGAAGGGTCTGTTGGTCTCTACTGAAGAGAGAAAACAAAGAGAATTAATCACCCCCAAGAATATAGCCATGATCCCAGCCCTCTAATGACAATCTTTCCATATGCATTCTAAGTGGCTTACCATTCTGGATAGTATCCAAACAAACACTGTCCAGGGGTAAATGTTTTGTGCAATATTGGGTACAGCATTTAGCCTTAATAGATTCCATCATGTTGAACAAGAAGAAATAGCAGGGCCATGTTAACTGCATGAATTTCCTTTCCCATCAAATGTCTCAAGTATCAGGCATAGCCCTGAAGAAAATGAAGTATTTTAGGAGCAGTTACATATATAATCCATTTGTAAGACACCAAAAATCCAATATGGTGCTCAATTAATCCCTATTATTTTATGCCATAATTTCCAAAAGGAAATTTTTCTATAAGACAATACAATTTAAAGCATCCCATCTCTATCTTTTTAGACTCCATGGGTCCCAGTTACAGAGAACATCATGTAGTGTGTATTGGCAGCAAATATACATAATCAGACACACTCCTTAGTTTTTTGATGGCTACCTTCTTCATTGTGAGATGATAACATCAGCTCCCATTATTTGGATTCAACACCTCCCTTTTCAGGGAACTTCCTTCTACACTCATAAAGTGGCCTTCATCTTTACATACTCTTCACCAAAAGTTTACTGTGCTAGAGACTGTATATCCTATAGTCTGTAAACAGATCATTACCTCATGCCTTGATGACAAAAAATAGCCCATTCAGTTAAATGAATCTAGCTTCCTGACCTCAGTTATGAATAGAAAAATAGAAATGAAATGGACTGTCTTTTTTATTTAAACCATCTTCCTCCACTCTCCATGAGGGTAATACTCTGAAGAAGTACAGTTACGTAGGAATTGCCTTACTGATGACATGGAGGGATTTTTAATTAAAAGATAACATGGGAAAAATTAAAGCTGCTCTTAAACTTTTCTTATTCCAAAGATAGTCACATAGAAAATGAAGCCCCCTTCATGCATTTCCTCCTCTAAACCTCATTATTCTCCTCTGTGCATTCCCATTACCCCTTGGGTTTCTTTCATAGTCTTTGCTGCACCCTGAAAAAACAATGCCTTTTGCTTGTAATTTTTCTGTGTAATTCTCTACTTGTCTGTTAGAAATGTCTCCAACATAAAATGGTTTTGCTGCCTGGATCCTTTTCCTTCCTTCTTTGGATTATTTTCAGATTTTCAATCTGAGTAACTTAAATTCTCATTAGTCCACTCAAAGTTTTCATCAGAAGAGCAAGATAAATATTGAGAATGGGCGAGATGCTGAGTGATATGGTTCCTTTAGATAGGATCTCCTTTCTTATTCTCCTTTCCAGGTTAAGTTGAAGATTGGGCTTTTTATTGACAATATCCCTATTGGGTTCAGCATTTCCCAGGATAGAAAAACAATATAACTTAAGAAAGATATTTTCCAAAATCTACTCTGATATGCCCTTTGCTCTTCCACAAAATAAATCACACTACTATATAGAGTCAAGTTGAAATTATCTCCTCCTTCCTCAATAAGCTTACCAAAATAAGGACATTTTATGGGACCCTTAATCATTCTTCCCTTTGAAGTTAGCCATAATTGGAGATGTTCTCCTTCTACTGTCTTTCCTAGAATATCACCAGTTTTGTTTTTTTGAAGCAGTAAGTTGAAAATTTCTCATACATTACCAAAGACCAGTACTGACAATAAATGTTCAATGAAGAAGAAAATATTGGTGATATTTTGCAAAAATGAAGAAAAATTACTCTATGTGACAATGTAATGAGTTTTTCAAAATTTTCTATTGTTGGGTCTCAGAGAGAATTATTACATACATATTATCTCTGTGTTCAAAATCATTAAAACATCTAAAAAGATTATTAAGAAACTATTTTATCAAAGTAGCTTCTTTATTTGATTGATAACTATTGATTAAGCAATTACCTAAAATAAACAAATCTACTTTTTCATGTCCTATTTACCCAAGACTTATTATTGTTTCATTCCTTTGCAGTTGTAAAGCTACAAACGAAAGAATATATGGTTAAAGCATGAAACAAATTTTAAATTTTCACCAAATTTAATAAAAGGAGAAAGTGTGAATTCTAAGACCAAATGAAAACAAACACAAGATATTACTAATTAATAAATAAACCAAAGGAGAAAAAGTATATTTTAAAGTGTCTAGGGCGCCTGGGTGGCTCAGTGGGTTAAAGCCTCTGCTTTCGGCTCAGGTCATGATCTCAGCGTCCTGGGATCGAGGCCCACATCGGGCTCTCTGCTCAGCAGGGAGCCTGCTTCCTCCTCTCCCTGTCTCTCTGCCTGCCTCTCTGCCTACTTGTGATCTCTCTCTCTGTGTCAAATAAATAAATAAAATCTTTAAAAAAAAAAAAAAATAAAATAAAGTGTCTAGTCACCAAAAGAAACCTATAATTCAAAGTAACAGAATTTGTAATATCATTTTATAAACATAGGACTGTATGATCAGTATAAATGTGCTGCAGAGCTAAATCACATTGAAATTTTTATGTGGTTATAAACAGGCCCTAGAGACAGATAGTCTGGATTCAAATCCCAACACTGCTGTTTACTCATTTACTCGTTAACTTTGGCAAATGAAACTCTTTGTGCCTCAGTTTTCTTCTGTAAAGTAGAGACAAATAAGGTTGTTGTAATGATTACATAGATTTATACATCCAGGCACTTGAAGAGTATCAGGCAAATAGGAAGAACTCTATACATGTTTTGTTGTTCTTAGGTGTTACTGCTGTTTTTGCTCCTGTAATACTACACTCTATAAAACAATGCAACATACTATTAAATAAACTTTTAGAGAAATATGCAAGGTTCATCTTTTTTTAATTTTCAAAAAAAATCATTAAAAATACATCATTAGTGACAGGTTCTTTATAAGACTTGCCCTTAAAAATAATATTATTTGGGATGTCTCAGTGGCTCAGTTGGTTAAATGTTTGACTCTTGATTTTGGCTCAGGTCATGATCCCATGGTCGTGAGATTGAGCCCCTAGTCGGTCTCTGCGCTGAGCATGGAGCCTGCTTAAGAGTTCTCTCTCCCTCTCCCGTTGCCCCTCTCCCCTCACTCCCACTCAGTCTTTTTCTCTCTCTCTCAAAATAAAAAATAAAAATAAAATACATAAAAATAACATTAAGTATAATTATAAAAATAAGCATATGGCATCTCAAGCATTTAGATCTCAAGTCATTCCTAATCATTCAAGAAGATATAATTATCATGAACAGCAATTGTGGAAAATATGCTTCTTTCAAAGAGGACCTAAGATGGATAGAACCAAATTCATCATAGGAGGGTGATGCTGCATGATGCCAGAATTTAGCATAATAAAGAGAGACAGCGTATACTGAAATGCAAGCTCTAAAGCACACTCTCTGTAATGCACAATTGCTCAAAATAAGGTGAAAAATAGGGTTCAACATTTGACCAAAATGCTTAAACGTCTCATCAGACTACACTGTTAATTACCAAGAACAATTGATTGTCCTAAACAAATGGGGAGTATTCTTATACTGAGCCAGAAAGACTATGGTATTTTTCGGCTCATTGACCCAAACACTTTAGGCTTTCAACTTCTTCTCCCTTATTTATTGAAAATTATCTCTTCTTCAAAGTCCATCTCAAAGCCTATGTCCTCGCAAAGCATGGGCTGATTGCTACACCCCCCCCACCTTGGGAAGCCATCTCTCATTTGAATTCATACAGGCTTATTTTCTCTACAACCATTTGTCCCTTATTGTGAGTAGGATTTTAGTTTTAGATAACTTTCTATATGCCTGTTTCTGCTATAGCTAGATAAAATATAATTTTCTTGGGGTCAAAGATACGCTTGAATAGGCTCTGTTCCCCTAATTTATCTATGACATCACATTGAACTGTAACTTCACCAACATATGTTACTTGATAAGAGAGAGGAAAATTTTACTTTTTCATATTAAAAAAGCCTAGAGTTGTTCATTTGAACTTAAATCACAGAATTATTGCAGATGGCTTAATCAATGGTAGTAATGATGTGATTAATATAAAAACACAGTCTTCTATTTTTCAGAGTGAGATAAAACATAAAATGAGGAAAAAAGTTGAGCCAATTGTTATTATAATACTTGTTTTTAAAGAATAAAACATTTCTTTTATTTTCAAATTATTGCAAAGAAATTCCATTTTGTTTTCCTTAAGCTATTTCTGTTGACTTCTTTAACTCATAGATAGATGGCAGCCTTCAAAATTATGCCTGCCTTGTAAGTAGTATTCTGATTCTCTGTCACTCAACCATTAAATGTCCCATTGCCAGATGACAGCCTCAGCAAAACAAATCTACTATTATATCAAAGCTTGTCATTCTCCTTGCCAAAGGCTTGACCATAAAAGGTGTCTGAATCTGAGCAAGCTACTGAAATTCAATCAAAATAGAAAGTGTGTATGGGGAGCTGGGGACAGTGGGGATCAGAGTGACAGAGAAGGCAGGATTTTATAACTGCTGCAAAGGCTAGGAATAAATTTATCACAGATACAATGAAAATAGTCCCTCCTTTTAGTTAGAGATAAAAAGTACAGTGTTGTAATGATATATAAAATTACATTTAGGTAGATAGTCGTCATTCAAAAAATGTAGGTTTACTTGGAGCAGTGTGCAACTAATACATAAAAAGACAAACCACCAGAATAATTTGGAAAGTCCAACAGTGGACACAAAGTTGGAAGTCTGTATGAGAAAGGCAGCATTGTAATAAATGCAGTTAAGATTTTTCTTTCTTATCTTTTGTTGCTTCCTTTTTTAAGGAAATGGTATTTGGAAATGAGTCATTTAGAGAAAAATAATATTCCATCTATAAATCACACTTCAAACACAATTAACTAAAAATAGAATAAAAATTAAATATGAAACCTGAAACTATTAAGGATTAGGAGAAAACACAGTAAAATGCCTTTATAAACTTAGAGTTGGGGCTCAACAATCCAGATTCAATAAAAGAAAAGATGGGTAATTATTATTACATTAAAAACCTGTTTGACCAAAAAAAAAAAAAGAAAAGAAAAGAAAAAGAGCAAAGACAAAAAAAAAAAAGCATAGTAATATCTGTTGTAGAAAAATAGGGATAATCTTTCTAATATATAAAATTCTGGAAATCAACAAAAGAAAATATTACAACTAAACAAAAAATTATCATATGGAAAGAATTGAAATTTCATAGTAAGGAAATACAAATGGTCCTTAAATGAATATAAAGTTCTTGATACTAATTTAAAAAAGAAATGCAAATGAAACCTACATAGACTTCTAATTTCCTATCTATGGGGTGGGCAAAAATCTAAAATTAACAGCACACACTGTGGCAGTGGCTGTAGGGAAAAACTACTCTCCCACATTGCTGGAGGGAGTGATAAATGGTACAACTCCATAAAGAACAATTTAATAATAGACAGCAATATTACAAAAGAACTTACCTATTATCTATGAGTAAAACAGTATATTTGTAAAATGAATGGACAAGTTATTCCATGCAGCATTGCTTATAATAGCAAAAAGCTAGAAACAACTCAAATGTCCCTCTGTATGTGACTATTAAATAAACAATGGAAAATTGTCAGAATCAGAATGCCATGGAACTATTATCATGAGAACTTTCTATATGTACTGGTAAGTAAATATCTCTGTGATATATCATTAAGCGAAAAAAGCAAGGAGCAGAACAACATATAATGTGCTATTTTTTCATATAAGTAAAAAAGAGGATAGGAAGGGGAGCTGGGTGGCTCAGTCATTAAGCTTCTGCCTTTGGCTCAGGTCCTAGTTCCAGGGTCCTGGGATAGAGCCCCACATCGAGCTTCCCTGCTCAGCAGGAAGCCTGCTTCTCCCTCTCCCACTTCCCCTGCTTGTATCTCTTCTCTCTCTGTCTCTCTCACTTGCTCTGTCAAATAAATAAGTAATACCTTTAAAAAAAAAGGATAGGAGTATATATTCATATTCACTGACAACTTCATAAAAAAAGTCATATGATACACCGATTTTTAGAAGTGGTTAACTATTGGGGCAGAGGAAAGGAACATTTTTGTGGACAGAAGAAAAACAAGTTTTTCATTGATAAATTTTTATGTTTAAAGAATCATGTGAATATATTACATATTTTTAAAACATCCACCATATTAGAGTATAGACTATAACATAATATTTCCTTAAATAATATATTTTAAATATTTTGGTTCATATGGGGATGGCTAGCTACAGAATTGCTTTTAGTCCTCATTTTCATAGTCTTCAAATTCATTCATTGACTAGACATGTATAGAACATAGTTGGGGGAAAATGCTCACTAAATCAGATTATATTACAAGAAAAGAAAAAATAAAGCAGTATAGTTTTTCATCTTTTATTAAGACAAAGATTATACCAGTTTTAAGGAGCACCTGTCAAAGAGAATATCCCTATGCTCAAATAGCCTCACTCAAGAGCATCAAAATCATCATGCTAGATATATCCATGGCATTTCAAAATTTTTAAAATACTTCCCTTTCAAATATTAATTTAGCCCTGTGACTTAGGCAAAACCAATATGGTTATTTTTCACTTTGAAAGGAGAAAAGAGTTGTAATAGAATACGGAAACATATTAGTCCAGGTCATTTATACAGAATATAGTAGAATCAAGCCATGAAGACAAATCATCTGACTCCAAATGTGTATTTATCAATCATGTCCAATGCTCTTGACTTCCATGGAATAAAATCCTAGTGTATTTGGCCATCACAGAGAGCTCTCTGTGGCTCCCATCCATTTTTTCATTGCAGTCGTACAGTCATCAAGGCTCCCATCCATTTTTTCATTGCAGTCATACACATCTGTTATGCCCCATCCAGACTTGAACTTTCTGTTTTTCCACTTTGGATTATTAGTTGCTTTCACCTACAATGGTTATGGCCTCAATTTACCCACCATTCTACCTCAAATACTATCTTTTTGGTGAAATCCCCAGTCACCCACTCTGTCATGTTAGTCTTCCTTAAATCAGGATGTAAACAATATTGTCCTTTATTATCACTTTGTTCGGTATATCTTATCATCTTTCTAGATTACTGTGTTGATAAAGTTCATAATTTCTTTATCTTTCTGTTTCCTACAGATCCATAAACAAATTATGTTGAGGGTGAATAAATATTCAGAAACAGTAATGAGAGCCTAAAGAAGTTGAAGACAGGAAAGATAGAAATGGGAAAAATTAGCAATATGGGAAAAAATTGATTTTGATTGGACTGATTCAATGTAGGGAGATAGCAAGGAATTAAGGGAGGCTTTTGAAAAGAATATGTATTAGTGCTATTAATACAGAGATTATTTATAAGTAAAAGCTGGTCTCCAGGGAACTTGTCAAGTCCAGTTTGAAATGTCTATGAAGTAGCTGGAAATACAAGACATAATATCAGGACAAAAGTTCCAGATATAGACCTCATTTTCATCTAAATAGAGATGATTATTAAAGATGAGGAAATGGATGTGATCAGAGAAGGAGAGAGTGCACAGAAAGGAAAGAAGTAACTTAGGAAAAGCATTGTATTCTCCAACAAGGATGGAAGGATAAAACACACTTATGAAGGACATAGCTGAGTACTAAGATAGGTAAAAAGAAAGGGAACCACTACATTCTAAGAACTACAAGTTCTAAGAACTGAATCTTTTACAAGGAAATAGAGGAAGAAGACAACTCTGTCCTATTCCATGCTTCAGGTGGAGTTTTATCAGGGTATGTAAATGTGTTTGTCTTTTGTGCAGAAAAGAGAAAGAGTGTGTGTACTATATAGGCTGATAAAGGTAAATAGGAATCAGTCATGATTGTTACTTAGTGGCTACTTTAATAAGTTATTTAAGTTTTACAATGCAATAACAAAACATAGAAAATTTTCTGTGGACTTCATTTTCTCACCCTAACTTTTACTGTGAAAAGCTAAGGCTCAGGTGCTGTTGACATTGGAAGCACCATTTGAGACATAATGAGGCTACATCATTTTAAGAACACTAAGAAAAATACTGTGTTTATCACTAATACATTTAATTTGGAAACAAGCTTTCCAACATCTTTGTACATTAATTTTGAGATCTTCCAAAGTCATTACACTTTTTTTTAATTTTTTAATTTTTTTTTAAAGATTTTATTTATTTGACACAGAGAGAGATCACAAGTAGGCAGAGAGGCAGGCAGAGAGAGAGAGGAGGAAGCAGGCTCCCCACTGAGCAGGGAGCCCGATGTGAGCCTCGATCCCAGGACCCTGAGATCATGACCTGAGCCGAAGGCAGAGGCTTTAACCCACTGAGCCACCCAGGTGCCCCCAAAGTCATTACACTTTATTAGTTGTTCTTTAAAGACAAAAGATGAAACATTCTATTTTCAGGGGAAGAAGTCTACTATATTCAGTGTTAACATTACTCCATTAATATAACGGGGGTTACATGTTTCAAGGGGTAAGACTACTTAATAATAATAGGTGATTTTTTCCCCCATTACCTTTTAAGTAGGTCTGTTACAGTGTTTTCTCACCACAGTCTTTTCTGTACACAGCAATGAATGAGAATAATAATTCAGGGAATGAGAATCACAATCAAAAAGAAATATCCCTAACAATATTTATACCTTATTTCAAAGACCTTACATTTTTATTTTTCCCTGTGCAATGATTTCTTAAAAGAAAACAATTCACATTTTTAAATGGTGTTTTAATTCAGCCCTTTCAAAATGGAAAGGAAAGCATGAGATAAGCATGTCTATTCCATGCTTATCTAATCTGCTATTGTTTAGATAAAAAGGCACTTTTAGTCTGAAATGAAACACCTTGATAAAAATCTTTACATGTGGCTTTATAAAGCAGAATTACAATCTTTGCTTAATTCCTGAAGCATAAGGGCACTCACATTTTAAACAAGTTATATAGGCTTTTAACAGTCCTTTATAGAGAAGAGAGAAAATGACTTACAGAATATATGAACAAATCTAGACTTTAGAAGATACTATTTTTTTTAAAAAATTGGGATGTAAACAATCTTGAGGAAATATCTACATATCTTTTATTTTCCTTTTTCTTCTTGCCTCTCCTTTTTGATTTTTTTGCCTTCTCTGATTTTCTTTTCAAAATTCATTGTATTTGTGAATCATATGAGCATTCTTCTGAGTCACAAAATTATAAACTTTGAGATTAGTTTAGACTGCTCTTCTTCGACTCACATCCAATTAGTTATCATGTTCCATTGATTCATTATTTGAAATATTCCTAGGATTGCACCCATCTTCTCTTTTTGGAGTCACCACTTCAAATTCACTTGTCCAATGCACCACCCCAATTCACTTGTTACATTCCTGCTTCATTACTTCTTGCATGGGTGCCAAATTCATCTTCTAAAAATGTAATTTTCATCATATTACTAACCAGTTCAGAAATTATGCTTTTCATGTGTGGAAAAAATAATAGCTCCTGCCACCTATATAATTCACCTTATTTTTCAAACTATTGCAATGTATATCATTTCAGTTTATTTTTACTAGAGAAAATACACATCGTTGGGCTTCTTTTACAAATGAGGGAAACCTAGTTTATAGAGGGTAAGTAACTTGACCAGGGATAGAAATTAAAATGAAGACAAATCTATGACTGGAGTACAGGTCCATTGACTCCTATGCTTCGTACTCTTGCCACCTCAAATGCTAATAAGCTCAGCCTTTAGGCTATTCATTCATCTAGTCCTCTTTTACCTACTTAAAAGCACCTCTAATTATTCTCAGATATTGTCCCATGAACAGATGTTGGGGCTAACCAATGAGAGACTAGAGTAGGGAATAGACCAAACATCAGGAATACAAAAGCTCCATTTGTCTTCCCTTTTGTCACCAGAAATCTTTACATTCAAAGCAACAATTGTAGCCCAGCTTATAACAGGTATTTGAAACTGTAACATTCCTGCAAGTTTGATTCTCAGTGCAGGGACAGCTGCCTGAGGAACTGGACCTATTGACCAGGGTCACAGAGAGTTGCAACACATTATAAGCAGTGTATCACTGTAGGTGAGTGATCTGAAGGGGTGGTTTTCTAAATTTAAGCTGTGCTTATACTAATTGATATTCCAGTCAGATACTTATCCAAGTTGAACTAAATATACAGGGACATATTAATATCAACTACATAGTACAATAGTTTCAATCAAACACACACACACACACACACACACACACACACATATATGCATGCACACACATGTACACATACTCAATGGGCTGAAATAACATGTTTTTAATGCACTTCCCTAATATTTCAGATGATTATTTCACTGAATGGGAAACAATTTTTAAGCTCAAAATACAAAAGAAAGGGAGATTTAGGTAGGCTCTATCTTATTTCTGATGAAAATTCCAGACACGGATTAAATTTTTCTCTGACTGAATGGCTAAAATTAACAAGTCAGGAAATGACAGATGTTGGCGAGGACGCAGAGAAAGGGGAACCCTCCTACACTGTTGGTGGGAATGCAAGCTGGTGCAGCCTCTCTGGAAAATAGTATGGAGGTTCCTCAAAAAGTTGAAAATAGAGCTACCCTCCAACCCAGCAATCACACTACTGGGTATTTACACTAAAGATACAAAGGTAGTGATCCTCAGGGGCACGTGCACCCAAATGTTTATAGCAGCAATGTCCACAATAGCCAAACTATGGAAAGAACCTAGATGCCCATCAACAGATGAATGGATAAAGAAGGTGTGTTGTATATATACAATGGAATACTATGCAGCCATCAAAAGAAACAAAATCTTGCCATTTGCAACGATGTGGATGGAACTAGAGGATATTATGCTAAGCGAAATAAGTCAATCAGAGAAAGACAATTAGCATATGATCTCTCTGATATGAGGAACTTGAGGGGCAGGGAGGGAAAAAAATGAAACAAGATGGGATCGGGAAGGAGACAAACCATAAGAGACTCTTAATCTCATGAAACAAACTGAGGGTTACTGGGGGGTGGGACGGTAGGGATAGGGTGGATGGGCTATGGACATTGGGGAGGGTTTCTGCTGTGTTATGAGTGCTGTGAAAGGTGTAAGCCTGATGATTTCACGGACCTGTACCCCCAGGGCAAATACTAATAACAAAAAATTTTCTCTGACTAGTAAAACATTACCTCAAAGTCTATGAACAAATTCTTCAAAGATTTTGGGCCAACTACAAAGTTGGACAGCATACTTCCCAAGACAGTCCTCACTTTTAACACCAACTGCAAGTTTGGGTGAGTCTCAAAATCTTGCTCAGTTTCAGTAGTTCCATAGAGGAATTTATAGAATTCAATGAAAGCTATTATACTCATGGTTATAGTTTATTACAGAGAAAGGATACAGTTTAACACAATCGAAGGAAAGAAGCATGTGGGTAGAGTCCAAAGTGTCAAAAGCAGAATGGCCATTAACCTTTCCCCATGGAGACAGAATTCATTGCTTTCCTGGAATTGATGTGTGACTATACACACAGAGCACAACGAATTAGACAAGTTTACCAAGCTTTCATATCCAGAGCTTTTATTGAGACTTCTTTCACATAGATATGATTGTGTAATTGATTGATTGCCCATATGGTTGATCTCTGTCTCCAGGTCAACTGCCTCCAAATGATCTCAAGCCCATTCCCTAAATCATGGCGTGAGTCTTTCTGGCATGGTCAGCCCTGCCCTAAGACTTTATAAGTATATCCAGGCCCTGTCCTAACTCACATCATTAGACTATCCAGTATGATCCAAGGCCCCCAGGCAAACAAAGTCATTCCGTGTTATTAGGGTTAATGTTCCAAGGGCCCAGAGATTACCACCCAGAAGTTAAGAGCAAAGGCCAGACCTTATCTTTTAGTGAGGGCCAAACTTACTACTACACAGATACTATAGTATGAGTCTGGAGTAGAAAATGCATGAAAATAATATTTTTTTCAGAATATGGAAACAAATGTCAGACACATAAAACAAGGTATACAATATGACAACACTCAGCAAAAAATGATGCTAGCTGGAAGACAAAGCAGACATGCAAAGAAAGTATCGATTATAAGTACAGTTTTAAACCTCAGAGGACATTACAAAATACTTTATGCAATTTAAAGTAGAATTGAAAAAAAAAGGTAGAATTGATATTGCTAAAAAAAATCATGTGAAATAAGTGCATGAAAGCCTTGAGGAACCTCAAAATGTGGAAGAAGACAAGAAGTGAAAATGATCAGAGAGACTTGGTATTGAGAACAATATATGGAAATCCAAAATTCAGGTAACTACTTCTTTTGAAGAGTAGAAAAGATGAAACAGAAGCAATTTTCAAAGCAACTTTCAGAGCAATTTTAAATTAACAAAAATTATAAATTATAGAATGAAACTGTCTTGAGCTATAATGAAAAAAACAAAAATTAAAATTAAATTAAATTAAATTAAACAAACAAAATATCTTGGATTTTTTAGTATGAATTTTAGTATGATATTTTTATATCATGAATATATAATCCAAAAGAATTGAAATTAGGATCTCAAATTGTATCTATACCCCCATGATCATTGCAGCATTATTCATAATTGTCAGGATATGGAAATACCCAAATGTATATTGAGGATAAATGGATAAAGAAAATGTGGAATTTATACATAGTGGAATGTTATCCAGCATTAATAAAGTAGGAAATCCTGCCATTTGTGACAACATGGATGAATCTGGAGGACATCCTGCTAAGTGAAATAAGCTAGTCATAGAAAGATAAATATTGCATATTTCTACTTATCTGAGGTATCTAAAATAGACAGACTCATAGAAACAGAGAATGATGGTTGTCAGGGGCTGGAGAGATGAGGAAATGGGGAATTGTTTTTCAGTGGGTAGAAAGTCTCTCTTATGCAAATTGAGTAAGTTCTCAAAATCTGCTGTATGACATAATACCTTTAGTTAACAATACAATGTTGCGCACTTTACAACACATTAAGAGAATAAATCTTATAGTAACTATTCTTACCAAAACAGACAAAAACCTTATAAATAAACACAAGGAAGTTTTTGCATGTAATGGGTATGTTCAGTACCTTAGTTATAGTAATGGTATCATGGATGCTTATGTCCAAGCCCGAATATATGAAATGTGTACAATTTTTTGTGTAACAGATACACTTAAATAAAGCTGAAAAAAGGTTAAGAATTTGAGATAATAGAAGGTATGATATAGAGGCAGTGATCATTAAGCTAATTTAACCTAGACTTAAAACTAAACAATTGTCCTAAATAAAGTTAGGATACATAATGTAAATTTTATTTTAGTTCTTAAAAGAGAAGATAAAAATTTGCTGTGATTTATAAATAGTAAATGTTTTGAAAAATGAACTCATATTTTTACAACAAAGAATAGAGAGAGAAAATGAAAATGTATTATTATGATTGGTTTAAAAAGATAATAGTTAAAATAACTGAGTAACCACCATATGCCATATGTATTTTTTTCTTCAGTAATCTAAACAAGTCTATAAGGCACTTTTTATTATCCCCATTTGTATTAGTTTCTTGGATTGTCTGTAACAAAATTGTCACAAATCAGGTGGCTTAACACAACAGAAATTTATTCGGTCAAAGTTACACACGAAATCCAAAATCAAGGTATTGGCATGGCTCTACTTCCTCTGGAGGCTCTAGGAGAGAATCCTCTTCCAGTTTATGGTGGCTGCAAGCATTCATTGACTTCCTTGGCTAGGGCCACCTCTCTGTATTATTGTCTGTGTCTTCACATTGCCTTTTCTCTGTATTGTGCTTTCTTCTTTTTTGTCTTTTATAAGGACATTTGTCATTGAATTTAGGGCCCACCCAGGTAATTCATCCAAGATCCTAAATTAAATGCAGTGACCATTTGTCCAAATAATGTAACATTTACACATTCTAGGAATTAAGGACATATCCTTTGGGGGAGCTACCATTCAATGCACTACACAATTTTACAGATGAGAAATAGCTCCAAGAGTTTAACTAACTTCTCCAAATTCAGAGATATAAATGGCATAGGACTTTAACACATACTGTTATTATTTGTCTTTACTGCAGTTCTTGAGTTTGAATACTTAAAGGTAGAATACTTTCTTAACATGACACTTTAAAATATCTTAACTAAAATGTCTTAATTCATTACCCACTTTGAAGCACTAAATGCATTTTAATTAAAATCCATATTGATATAAGGATCTGTTATCATCTCTTTGTTATTTCAAAAAGTGTATTGTCTAAAAGAGAAAATTAAATAGAACATTTATCATTAATAAAAATTAGTCATTTGCAATTAATATAATTGTTTTAGAATTGTAATAGGATTTTTTAAAAAGATTTATTTATTTATTTTAAAGAGGGAGAGAGAGAGAGAGCTGGAGGAGGGGCAGAGGGAGAGGGAGAGAGTCTTAAGCAGATTCCATGCTGAGTGCGGAGCCCAATGAGGGGCTCAGTTTCACAACCCTGAGATCACGACCTGAGCTGAAACCAAGAGTTGGTCACTTAATCTACTGTACCACCCAGGCACCCCAGAATTGCAATAGGGTTTTTTTGTTTTTGTTTTTATTTACTTGACAGAGAGAGAGAGAGAGATCACAAGTAGGCAGAGAGGCAGGCAGAGAGAGGAGGAAGCAGGCTCCCCAATGAGCAGGGAGCCTGATGCAGGCCTCGATCCCAGGACCCTGGGATCATGACCTGAGCCAAAGGCAGAGGCTTTAACCCACTGAGCCACACAGGCACCTGCAATAGGGGTTCAAAGAAAAGCCATCCAAACAGTTTTTAAAAGAATTCAGCAAGGATATTTGCTATAAAACAAATTAAAATAAATTAATAGTTTTTATATAGTCCAGTGCTCAAAACAATTCATCTGCAACCTGTTTGTTACTGTCCTGTGACAAGAGACTGTTACCTCCAAGATATAAAACCTAAATCACTGCACTGCTTCTCTTATCAGGGCTTTCTTAATAAAGTTAGATGATCTAAATGCTGTCCTTAGTTAATTTATATTCTGTGACAAACTTCTTATTTTGTCATGTACAAGGAAATATTTCTCCAACTTGTACCACTGTTTGGCCCAGTATTGAGTGACACTGCTATAAACCAACAATAATGAAATTAAAAACCACACAATGGAAAAATTCTATTGATAAGTGGCACAAAATATAGTAGCTATGTAGAAATAAAATTAGCAAGAAATATGCAAGATTGGTAGGTGCATCATTTCAAAAGTTGTTGACACAAAAGAAAAATAAAATAAACGGGGGGGAGTCATGTTTGTTAAAAGAAGTTGCCCCAGACTGAATTAACTGAATAGTATTCCATTAAATTTCACATTTAAATAAGCTAAATAAGAAAGATTAAAGGACTGTGCAAAATGTAGACTTCTAAAAATAGAAGATGGGTGGTGGTGGTGGTTGCATAACAAGGAATGTATTTATAGTCATTGAACTCTACACTTAAAAATACTCAAAGTGGTAAATTTTATACATATTTTGCTACACTTAAAAAAATTCTCAAATTTCTATAATCCCTTATGGATAATAGAGACTATTTGACACATGTATAACCATCAATCCTTGTTCAAAAATTTGCTGTAACTGATTCCCTCTGTCTTACCTCAGTTCTCCCATCTTGGAAAGAAGACACGGTATCCGGAGCATTAGAGGCTACCTAAAAGCTATGAAGTAAAAGCAAGAGTAAACAACCAGTAAAACCACCAAAAATCAGTCCAAACATCTCAGAGTTGTATCACCAACTTCTTTTAAGAAATATCTGGAGACATGGGCGCCTGGGTGGCTCAGTGGGTTAACGCCTCTGCCTTCAGCCCAGGTCATGATCTCAGGGTCCTGGGATCGAGGCCCACATTGGGCTCTCTGCTCAGCAGAGAGCCTGCTTCCTCCTCTCTCTCTCTCTCTGCCTGCCTCTCTGCCTACTTGGAATCTCTCCCTGTCAAATAAATAAATAAAATCTTTAAAAAAAAAAAAGAAATATTTGGAGACTTACTATAATACAAGAAAAAAATTGCATTTGTTTAAGCAACTGAAGTTGAATGAATTCCTAAAGTATGTGAATGTAACACACTTTGAGAAACACTGATTTAGAAAATCTTTTTTCCAAATCTCTCCAGGGATATAAATACAGAAATCTACTGTCACTTAACAATGAGATCTTGGATTTCCTTTAATTTATAAAAGCTAAATTTATGTTATTTGACATGCTTTAAGAGTTTTCTGTAAATATTCTTATAAATCATACATTTAATTTTTCAAATGACAATGGAGAGTAATATATGAGCATAAACCTTAATGTATTTATTTAAAGTATGGTCTGGCTGACTGTTTAGGTACCATTAATGTCTCTAATGATTTTACTTTGTTCACTTTAAAATAGTGAGTCAATATTAAGCATTTTACTATATGTGTAAATCTATTAAGAAAAACAAAAGTCTTAAGAAAAAGGACAGATGTAAGTATTAATGGCTTCCCTTTGTAGAATTATATTTTCTTCCTCTTATTTTCATGGGAATTGGTTCTTCTGAAAGGTGTGCTTAGTCAAGGAGTAAATAACTACCTCCAGAAACCACATAAATCTTATCTACACCACTTACATCCTTCAGTGCTCTGGGAACCAATATATTTAAGTTCTGACCCTCAGGTCTTTATGTACTTTGTGCTATCTCTGGATTTTTCCTTCCCATCTCATTTTCTCAACTTCATATTGAAGACCTCTGATCTTTATTTGGCACTGCTATAATGAAATCTTGCCCAGAACTTTTTCAAAAGAGATTTTACAAACATTGAAAACAAAATAGCAGATGAAGTAATTTTAATTGTTAAAGATGTTGTGTTCAAAAAGATAGGTTATAAAATATTAAAAGAAAGTATGTCTTCTTTAAAATACAAACACATTCAGCAAGGGAATCCAGTTACATTTCCCGAACTGATAAAATCATGAAAGCAAGAAGTCCAATATACTCTAACATAATGATTACAAGAAGTGGACTGCAGACTTACAACAAAGCTGGTCCAGACTTTCCACTGACATACAACAGAAGAGCTACAAACAAGAAGATAACTCATGCTCAGCATATAAAGATTTATTCCTGTTGGGAAATAGGTTTACATTATATGTGAGTACAAACATCTTTTTTGTTCTTTTAAGTTTTTTTTTTTAAATTTAAAAGGAAATACAAAATAAATATAATGTAAGAAATAAATTTGTTTTTTTCTGCAGGGAACTAAATATAAGATAGTAAAAGATAAAGCAAAATAATCAATTAAGTAAAGCCAGAAGCAACAAGGACGTGTTCTAGAGCAAGTTAGAGAAGCAAATTGGAAGAGGAGTGGCAGTCAAAAGGCCATTAATATTAAATCATCCACAGATTAAGATTAAATTCTTCATCAACTCCTAAGCTAGAAGCACCTAATACTTAACATTAAAACATGCATAAGAAGTATATCAGGTAAAATGATCTTGGTCTAGGTCTTGATATATACAAATTTTACTCTTTTTTAAGAAAATATTTTATTTATGTATTTATTTGACAGAGAGAGAGAGAAGGAGAGGGAGAGAGCACAAGCAGGGGGAATAGCATGCATAGGGAGAGGAAGAAGCAGGGTCCTAGGTAAGCAGGGAGCCTGATGCAGGGGCAGGTCCCCAAAACCCTTGGGATCATGACCTGAGCTGAAGGCAGATGCTTAACCAACTGAGCCTCCCAGGTGCCCCTACAAATTTTACTCTTAAGAATTTTTCTAACCACTTGTTATACTTGTGACTTACATTTAAACTCTACTCTGAAAAATAAATTCATTGATGTGTAGTCAGAAATCTTCTATCAGACATTTAATGTAAAACAGAATTAGCAGGTCTCCTTTGATAAAGTCAGACTCCTGATGGAAAATGTGTGAGCTCCCAAAACCTGCATAGGGGTTGCTGGGATGGAATTATTTAGAAGCACTGGACCCCAGATTTCTTAAACACTCCAGGCCAGCCGAAGTGACCCCTTCTCAGTACTGAAGAGGGTAGCCTCCAGTTGCCCAGAGACCTTGATAATTAGGTATTTCTCTCATATTTATCTTGCCTTTCTGAAAACACTTTCTTGTTATTTAGGAGAAAAGAGAGACTTGAACATACTTAAAAAGACTTTCGCCTTAGAGAAACAATTTGAGGGAAGGTAAAGGAAACATAACAAATTATCATGGAGAAATTAGATGGCAATCAAAAAAGGAAGTTTCACAAGGGCAAGTCAAACCCAACTACATTTATATATATGTACATATATATACACACATATATAAAATACTTTTTGTATAAAATATGTATAAAATACTTATATATAAATGCATATATAAATACATTTGTATATATAATTATGTACAGTTAGCCACTGTATAGGACCTCATTAATTTTTGATGTAGTGTTCAATAATTCATAAGTTACACATAACACCCAACTACATTTTAGTAAAGACTACATAGCAAACTCTCTGGTATGGCCACATCCCTTGGAATTCCTTCGGTCCTTTCAGTAAGCCCATCTTACAGCTTCCTTGTGCATAGCTTCCAACAGCCTGCACCTGTGACACTCTTCACAGCCCTGCCCTGGAGCTAAGGGATCGTTTTGCCCTCCTACTCAGAGAGCTAGAGGGGCCTGGGAAGATGTTTACTGTGTTCCCACAGGGTGGTCTCAGAGAATAATCAATGGATACAGTAGATTGAAAGCCTAAGGATCTTGCCTCAAATCAAGACAAACTTGGAGGCTTAAGTTTCATTCCAGAATTTCCTGTGTGATCACACTAAAGCTGAGATTTTGTGTGAAATTACACCCCCTTTTTTTTTACTTCCTCCACTTTTCTTTCTTTCCTTTTCCATTCCTTTGAGGGTTTCTCCTGAGAGCATTTCCTTAATAAGTCACTTGCACTAATTCCTTGTCTCAGCATCTGAGACCTGTTTTTGTGTATTTCTTATTTTTGTTGTGCCTATCTCCTTGTCCTGATCTGTTTAACTATGATGAATATTAGTTAAAAAAATAATGAAAACCAGCAGTCAGAAGTTGAAACTATGGGAAAATATTATACCATACTTTATACTCACTTTTATATGAGGATGAGAGAAGAAAGTATGGGAAACTCAGATTCTAGAAAAAGCGATGTAGAAAGTTAACCAGAAAACGAAAAGTCATCTAGCTTAATGTGTCAGGCCTACAGAACAAAGAGAGGGTCTGTGGATTTAGCACAAGGTTGCAAATGTGGCTAAAGATTTAATTGGTTAGAGTTCAAACATGATCCTTTTCAAAGATGAACCAAGTAGAGATCATCTGCAGTGTGGCAGAAATCAGTCATCTAGAAGCTTATCCAGGCCTTGTAAAGATAATTGTATACATTATCTCCTAGATGTGTACATTTAGAAAAGAGCTAAGGGACATATACATATATTTACCTGAAATGCTCCCAAATACCTTTATTAAATGGAACCACTCTTCCCAATTTACACCATATCTTTTTATGCCGTATTTGAAATCCCTTATTTTCTTTTTAGTTCAACATTCATGTTATTTATGTAACTTGATTTTGCTAATTTGATTTTGGGAGGCCGGTGAGTATTGGAGGTGGTGTAGGATGGGAGGCAAAGCGCAGGGGATAACAAACAATATGATTTTTATCAGATTTTGAACCTCCTTATGTTTCTAAGGCAATCTCTAATGAGATTTATTTATTATATAGATAGTATTCTTTACTTGTTATAGGTCTAAAACAGTAGCTTGAAACAAATAAAGAGAAAAACTACCTAGGAGAAAGCAAGGTCAACTTATTACCATGACATTTTTAGGAGAAATCCACATTCTGCATGTTGTAAGAGGTGTACTAATGTAGATATAGTTCCATCTAAACAGTTCATCAGAAGTCAGAATATTTCTATTTTTTGAAGCTTGTGTTTATTTATTTAAGAAAGAAACAGAGAGTTAGAGAGCACATGTGCAAGCAGACAGAGGGGCAGAGGGAGAGGGAGAGAATTTCAAGCAGACTGTGCTGAGCTCAGAGCCCACCCAGGGCTCAATCTCAAGACCTTGAGATCATGACCTGAGCAAAAATCAAGAGTTGGATGCCCAACTGACTTAGTCACCCAAGAACCCCAGAGGCCAGAATATTTCAATACCACTACTATTCTAACTTGTCACCTCTGTTCTATAAATACCTTGGCAACCAATAAATTTCCATTGGTCAGGTGGACATGATAGAGGTATATTACGTATCTCATGTCAAAGAATTTACAGTCGGGTTCTCAATGTATTTTAATTAGTTGCTATGTTTAATTGATAACATACTAGATACAGATAAAATTATATTTTCTAAGAAACATATATTCAAAATATATTTAAGTTTTATATAGTCTCAGTGAGTCTTAGAGATTTTCATACATGATCAAAATTAAATATTCCATGTAAAAATATCAGTTCTGTATGTGGGTTATAATAATTAGGAGAACTATCTCTATGGGCAATCATTTTCCTGCATAGTTTATGATTACTATCAAGGAAGAATATATCCTATTAAAGAAGATCTCATTAATCACTAAGAATCAGCTCCCTCCTATACAAATCAAAACCACAGTGAGATACCACCTCACACCAGATAGAATGGCTAAAATTAACAACCCAGGAAACAACAGATATTGGCGAGGATGTAGAAAGGGGAAACCTCTTACGTGGCTGATGGGAATGCAATGTGGTGCAGCTACTCTGGAAAATAGTATGGAGGTTCCTCAAAAAGTTGAAAATAGAACTACCCTATGACCCAGCAATTGTACTACTGGGTATTTACCTCAAAGACACAAATATAGTGATCCTAAGGGGCATCTGCACCCCAGCGTTTATAGCTGCAATGTCCACAATGTTCACACTATGGAAAAAGCCTGGACGTCCATCGACAAAAGAATGGATAAAGAAGAGGTGGTATAATATATAATGGGATATTACTCAGCCATCAAAAAAAAAAAAGAAATCTTGCCATTTGCAGTTGACATGGATGGAACTAGAGTCTTATGCTAAGTGAAATAAGTCAGTCAGAGAAAGACAAATACTATATAATTTCAGTCATATGTGGAATTTAAGAAACAAAACAGGTGAATGTGGGGGACGGGAAGGAAAAATAAAATAAGATGAAAACAGGGAGAGGAAGGCAAACCATAAGAGACTTTTAACTATAGGAAAAAAACCTCAGGATTGCTGGAGGGGAGATGGGTGAGGGGTGGGGTAATTGGGTTATGAACATTAAGGAGGGCAACACTGGGTGTTCCATACAACTGATGAATCACTAAATTTTACCTCTGAAACTAATAAAACAGTATATGTTAATTATATTCAATTTATATAAAAATTTAAAAAATAATCAGTCCCCCTTAATTAAAAAATATTTCATATATTCAAATAGTAAAATATAATACAAAATCAGTAAGAAAATATTCTAATATAAAGAGGTATATAAAGTGAGAGATGAAAGACACTCCTAATTCCAAGAAATTAATACTGACAGACATTTGGACATGTGCACTTAAGGGTAATTTTCCAAGTCTATGTGTGCATTCTTTTCAATTATCCATACTGTTCTGGTATTTGCTATTTTTAAAAATCAATGACATACTGTGGTCATCAATCCATAATCATTATGCATGCAGGTTGAATGCCCCTTTAACAATTGCATAATATTTCATTCTCTCAAAGAACAATAATTGTTTAATCTTTTATTGGCAGCCTGCTAAATTATTTCCAATATTGTTTTAATACATATATATATAGGTGATGTAATATACAACCTGATGACTACAGTTAACACTGCTGTGTGGTATATTTGAAAGTTGCTAAGTGAGTAGATACTAAAATTTTTCATCACAAGGAAAAAAGCATTTTTTGTATCATAAAAATGTATTTGTTATAGAATTGTATTATCTTTTATCTATGGAAAGAAAAATTATTACTTTTCATAATATATATCATTACAGTTAAAGCAAAAGAGCAAATGATTTCTAAAGACTCTTGTTCAAGGAGAGTAACAACAGATTTTCTGCAAGATCATAATCTTCTAAATATGTTTATCTCACTAAGTACTATGATTCACATATCTCTTGGGTAGTGCACTTACTTATAATGAAGAATAAATCAGGTTAAAATTACTGTAAATCAAGTTTCTGCAGATGCATTTCTCTAGCTTTAGAAATGCTAATATGAGCACCTGCTTCATTTTATCAAGATGGTTTGAGTTAATCTACAGATGTTATTTTTCTACTGAATACTATTTGGGAAATGATTGTGATTGGAAGACTGTCACTTTGACATTGGAGAAGCCACACCACCTGTTTGTTAGAGGAATACACAAAGGATTGTTTTCCTTTGAAAGAACAGCCACAGGATGCATTAAAAAGCCTCAATGCAAGAGTAATAAATCACATTTTTGCTAAATTGAAATATGTAAGAGATTATGAAAGCAATATTTAAGAAAAATCACAGAATTAGAAAAAGTACTAATGTTAAACATAAGCTCAAAGTGGGACACCTGGGTGGCTCAGTCTGTTAAGCATCCACCCTTGGCTCAGGTCAGGATTTTGGGGTCCTGGGTTGGAGCTCTGTGTTGAGCTCCCTGCTCAGTGGGGAATCTGCTTCTCTGATCATTCCTCCCCTCCCCTCATACTCTCTTTCTCAAATTAAAAAAATTTTTGAAAATAAGTTAAAAGCAGGGTGCCTGGGTGGCTCGGTGGGTTAAAGCCTCTGCCTTCGACTCAGGCCATGATCTCAGGGTCCTGGGATCAAACCCTGCATCCAGCTCCCTGCTCAGTGGGGACCCTGCTTCCTCCTGCCTCTCTGCCTAATTGTGGGTGTGTCTCTCTCTCTCTGTGTCAAATAAATAGATAAAATCTTTTTAAAAATAAAAATAAAATAAGTTAAAAGTAATAGGAAACCAAATTTTAGGGTAAATATTTTTATTGTCATCGTTTTGTGTTGGTTTTAGAAAGACTCAAGATAGGGGAAAAACTCCATCTAAATTTCTCTTTAACTCAACCATTTTTCCCAAAGAAAGTCAAAATATATTAAAGAAATGATATTAAAATGATTAACTTTATGAATTTTTTCATGTTCAGTAGAAGATGAATACTAGAAATTTAGAAATTTTATACGTAATCCCATAACTATAGGTCAGCATTAAAGAATCTGCAATGTTTCTTAATCTTTGCATATGTTATTTCAAGCAAAGACTTAATAAAAAAAATGATTATTGGCCCTATGCATGACTAAATGTAAGAATTGCTAATATTCAAATGTTGCCTATGCAGCCAGGTTAATGAACATGAACACATCATTATATAAAACATGTATATTCTTTTAGTACCTTTCTAAATATATTTAGTAGGTTTTCTTTTTATTTATTTTATATTCATTAAAAAAAATCTGTATGTGTGCACAGTGTTAACACATAGAAATATTGATTCTCTTAAACACTTGTAATTTACACTCTATCTGAGGTATATTCATGCATATGGTGTAAGGTAGAGAGAGGTTAGACTCTTTTATTTTTAATGAGGATATTCAATTGATTCAGAACAATTTATTGAAAAAAATATTCTTTTTCCCTGTACCAGAGCATCAATTCTGTCATGATTTATAAGGTTCTAAATGTGCATACCTGTTTCTGAATTTCTTATAGTTTTTTCATCTGTTTGTCTATCTTTTCACCAATACCACAATATCTTAAAATATTGTACATTTATAATAATTTGTGAAATCTGATAATACAAATTCTCCAACTTCATTCGTTTTTTTTTTCCAAGATGCTCATAGCCATTCTAAGTCCTTCATCTCCATATAAATTATCAATTTGCACATAAAAAATACTTGGAAAATTTGATAGAAATTAGACTAGCATTATATTAAACTATAGATCAATTTTTGAATAATTAACCTCTTTATAGTATTTAATCCATCACTCTATAGCCATGATACATGCTTCCATTTTGTCTAATTTGATTTTTCTATGCACACAATAATATCTGAAAATAAAAACCATTTTCTCCTTATACCTCATTTTTTTTCTTCACATATTATACTTCCTAAAACCTACTATACAATATTATGAAGAAGTATTGATAACATTCTTGCTTCCTCCCAGACCTCATGGGCAAGGTGTCAGTATGTAATTATTCAGTATAATATTTGTCACAGGATCTTTTTTTAAGATTTATTTATTTATTTGAGAGAGAGAAAGAAAGACTGTGACCAGTGTGTAGGTATGCAAAGGGAGAGGGAGAGAAAATTCAAGCAGACTCCCTGCTGAGTGCAAAGCCTGATGTGGGGCTTGAATCCCACGACCCTGAGATCATGACCTGAGCCAAAATCAAGAGTTGGACATTCAACCAACTGAGCCACCCAGACGCCCCTGACATAGGTTTGGTTTTTTGTGTTTTTTTTTTTTTGTAGACATTCTTTATTAAATAAAGGAAGTTCCTTATTATATCTGATTTGCTAAGAGCTTTTTTTAGTGAATATTGATTTTTATTAAAAGCTCATTCTGTATCTTATGAGATAATCATATAGTTTTTCTCCTTCATCCTGTTAATTTGTTCATTCACACTAATTAATATTCAAATGCTAAATTCAACATGCATTCCTCAAGAATGTCATTAAGATGGTGATAGTTCATTTCCAGCTTCATTCCTTCTCACAAGACCAACTGGCAACTATCCATACACAAGAAACCATTGTGAAAATCCCAGAAACCAGAAGTGAGGCTGAAGCACTCTCCTGGACAATAGACACCAAGAAGGACTGAACTAGAAGGGTAAGAGAGGTGCTTTTCATCTTGATCACATTGGTCTCCCCCAGACTAGCACAGTGCCACACTGTGACACCATTATTGTTCCTCCAGTGAGAAAGAGAACCCAAGGTGGACATCAGCTTCACCAACATGAGGCTCACTGTAGTCTCACCTTATAGAGATCCTTTGGGGAACTTGCAGAGCTCAACCAGGGGATCAGATAGAGATGAAAGGAGGTGGAGCTTAGAGCAAGCAATGCTCAGATCTTGACTGATTGTGTGTTCATCCTGCAGCAGCACCCCGAGCAGAGATCCCAACCAATAGCTCTGCCCTTCTATAGAACCAAGTGGGTAGCCTTGTCTGACCAGGGAGTTTGGATGGCAGTTCTGCCTGATTTGGACCTCCAACCAGTGGGCCATACTTGCCTTGGAGCCCACTCTGTGGTACCACCCAAGCAGGAAGTAAACTCACAATCCCACCCAGTTGCTCAGTATAGCCTCTGGTCACGCCTTTGTAGGAAGCAAGGCCACAAATGCCCCAAAGCCACAGAGCATGCCTATGGCTTGCCTGGGCAAAGAGTCAAGTTACCATTCCTACTCAACTGTTGAGGATAACCTCTGGACCCACATAACCAGGAACCTGAACAGCGACACTGAACAGACACTTAGATCCCAGCCTGTGGTGCCACTCAACCATGTAGCCCAGGTTACAACCACACTCAGCAGTGGAACCCAGCATACAACCCTTCCTAATTGTTGAACAAAGCCTGCAGCCTTTCCCAGACAGGGAGCCCAGTCTGTGACGCCAGCCCATCACAGAGTATAGTTCCACCTGACTAGGAAGTTGGGACAGTGACTCTGCCCAACTGTTAAGCACAATCTCTATTCTACCCAACTATGGGGTATAGCTGGAGGTCCTGCCTGATCAGAAAGTGTCGGCTACAACCTCACCCAAAAGCAGAACACTGAATGCAGAGTCCAGTAGCACCATATGATTGCCCCACTCAACCAGGAGCAACTGAAAAGCACAGTCCACAGCCCTGCCCAATGGCAGAATCCAACCAGTGGTCCTACACTGCCAGGAAACACCACCTGAACTCCCCCCCCCCAACCACAGGTGATTGCACTAAATTAAAAAGCAGTATACAAAACAGAAGAAAATATTTACAAACCATCTATCTGATAAAGGGGTGAGATCCAAAATATATAAAGAACTCATACAACTCAATAGCACAAAATCCAACTAATCTGATTTAAAAATGGACGAAAGACTTGAATACACATTTTTCCAAAGTATACATACAAATGGCCAGCAGTTATATGAAAAGGTACTCAACATCACTAGTCATCAGGGAAATGCAAATCAAAACCACCATGTAATATCACTTCACACCTGTTAAAATGGCTATTACGAAAAAGACAAGAGATAACAAGTATAGGAGAGGATGTGGAGAAAAGGGAATCCTTGTGAACTGTTGCTAGGAATGTAAATAGGTGTAGCCGTGGTGACAAAAAACAGTACAGAGTTTCCTCAAAAAAAACTGTAGACAGAACTACCATATGATTCAGCACTCCCACTGCTGGGTATATATTCAAAGGACACTTGTTCGTGGTAACATTAATTACAATAGCCAAGACACAGAAACAACCTAAGTGTCTCTTGACAGAGCACAGATGAATCTTTAGAGCATTGCACAAAGGGAAATAAGTCAGACAGAGAAAGGTAAATACTGTATGATCTCACTTATGTGGGGAATATTAGAAGAAATTGAACACAGTGAGTAGATTGGTGCTTGCCAAGAACAAGGGAGTAGAGGAAATGAGTAAAGGGTGCAAACTTCCAGTTATAAGATGAGTGAGTTCTGATGACCTAAGGTACAGCATGAGAAGTATAGTTATCAATACTGTATTGTAAACTTGAAAGTTGCTAAGAGAGTAGATCTTAATAGTTCTAATCACACACACACACAATGGTTTCTACATGAGGTGATGAATGTGGGAATCATTGTTGCAGTCATTTCCACTGTATATGTATTGCCACATTGTACACCTTACACAATATTATATGTCAATTAGATCTCACTAAAGCTGGAAAAAACCCACACATTCTTGAAATAAACCTCCTTGTTTATGATGTATTATTTTTATATTTCACAGAGGTTGATTTGCTTTTGTTGAGGGTTTGGCTTTGTTAAAAATTTCTGCCAGCATGTTAATGAGAGAGATCAGCCTGTAAATGGCCTCTTTATATATATATATATATATTATATATATATATATAATATATATATATATATCAGTAGGCAGTTATCTTAACAGAAACTATTTAATTTCCCATGTTCGAAAAGCTTAATTCTTGAGTCCTATGGTTTTGACAACTATCAAAAATAAATTGTTTTCATACATGTAATTGTTAAAAATAATTACTGTCCAGCACAATAACCTCCAATATAATTTTAACTAGAATTCACTGAATCTCTCTTTTTGTGGAGAACTACATTTAGTGAGGCAAATACTGGATAGTATTAAATAAGGCAAAGTCTCCCCCACAAAATGACCACACTCTCTGTTCAGTGAAATGAGATATATATATATCTATATCTATCTATATCTATATCTATCTATATATATATAATATAGTTTTCCTGCTCTGTATCTTCTTAGAAGTTGGATATTGCAAATACATTTAAAATTTCCATTCATTATAAAAATCTTTGTTGAGAGCATATTATGTGCCAGGCACTGAAAGAGGAGCTTCACATTTAATAACACATTTACATCTCATAATAACATTATAGAGTAAATAGTTTTAGTATCTTTGTTTTAAAAAGAGAAAAAATGTTAAGTAAAACTGTCCCAAGACTACACAGCTCACAGGGGTGGAGCCAGCTCTTGAAAAAACACTGTAATTGGCTTAATGCTTGGGTACACAACACAGTAGGCATAATATATAATGTAAACATACATGGCAGGAAGGACAAGGAGGAAAGTGAGAGAAAGGAAAAGGAAAGGATGGAAAACAGGTGATTAATAATAGTTTAGCATTTTCAAAGTAAAAGATGAAAAATGCTCACAAATTGTAAGCAATATTTCACAAATGACCTAAACTATATACATATAAACAATGACTGTTACCGTAATTGCTGCTTTCTGTTTATTTACCATGTATAGTTCTATAAAATTTATGATCTTTTAGCTGCTGGTTACATTAATGCCTTGGTAGTTCACACTTACTCAAATTGAAGAAGTTACCTATTGAGAAAAAATATTACAGTGTAAAAGGTTTTCAACAAGTTCATCCTTCAGATAAGTCTTGGATGCTTTTGATGGTGTATTTTTTATTTTCATTTCCTTATCTCATTTCACTGAACAGAGAGTGTGGTCATTTTGTGGGGGAGACTTTGCCTTATTTAATACTATCCAGTATTTGCCTCACTAAATGTAGTTCTCCACAAAAAGAGAGATTCAGTGAATTCTAGTTAAAATTATATTGGAGGTTATTGTGCTGGACAGTAATTATTTTTAACAATTACATGTATGAAAACAATTTATTTTTGATAGTTGTCAAAACCATAGGACTCAAGAATTAAGCTTTTTGAACATGGGAAATTAAATAGTTTCTGTTAAGATAACTGCCTACTGACTTTTTGCTTTAATATATATGCGATTTGGAAATCAAAATACTCTAACATCTTAAGAAAATATATACAAGGTTGTCTCCCCCACACATCCACTCTTAAACAACAAAAATAACAAATTTACCAACTCTTTCATAGGTATTGGGAAAATGTTAAATGAGCTTGCTGTACATTTTTTCTACTTTTTGATTAACAAATGACAATTCATTTAGCAAAATAAATAAATAAATAAATAAAAACAGGTGTTTGTTTCAACATGCAAAATGATTTCAAGAAAATTACACATTTACAGTTTGGTGTGTTCCCATACCAATTTCGCTATCGTCAGGTCCAGACAAACCAGGACTGGAATCCTGGTCCTGGCACTATTGGTCAGACCCTGAGTGATTTCATGTAACTATTCTAAGCTTGTTCTCATCTGTAAAATGGGATTTAATACTTCCCTAGTCATGGTTGTTGTGGAGAGTAGGTAAAGATGAAGTGCTCTTGATTCTACCCATTTCCTAGCAGGTACTCTTGCATCTTCAGAGGGTGTTAGGCAGTATTGTGGAGAGGTTAAATTCCAATCTGGCTTCACACAGCCTAGGTTTACAGTATACTTCTACATTTCCTAACTAAATGACCTTGGACAAGTCACTTTATCTCCCTATGCCTGAGTTTTATTGTCTTTAAAATAAGGATAATAATACTGCATGTCCTTTGGTGGATGTTCTGCTGTTTAAACAAAATAATGTATGTATAGCACTGTTGAATTAATTTGAAGAAAGCAATTAGACTCAGGTGGTTTTAATGCCTTAGCGGTCTGTGTAAGCAAACCATAAACCTAGGCCTAGAAATGCCTCAAAGTTGAGAAGTCAAAACCAAACTGCTCAATCACAAACAGCCAACTAGGCTTTCCCAAATAATGCAAAGGTAACATAAGTTACAGCCAATCAAGTAACTTCCTTCCTTCCTTCTGCCTTTTCTCTATAAAAGTCCTTCTCCTAGCTCCTGTGGGTGGAGTGCTCCTAACCACTTCTGGTTTGGGCTGCCTGATTGAAATGGATGTTTGGTGAAATGTACTCTGAAAGTTTTTAATATGCCTCAGTTTATTTTTTGACAGCACAGCAAAATTCCTTGCACACAGGAAATGTTCAATGAATGTTACTATTCCCTCTCCTCAAGTTTCGAAGGTGGGAAATGAGCGAACTGCCGTTATTCATTAATTCACGATCTAAACCAGGAAAATATCTGGAGACATTAGTTCTATGAATCATTACTTTCTTACCTTGCAGTAATAAATTTATTTTGATTTTATATCTTGGTAATACTAAACATGTTAAAATAGTGAAAAGTATTTTAAAGATATACATATTAAGAAAAGAAAAGCAAAAAAAAAAAGCATTCTTATATGTTATTTGTTACTGAATGTTTCCTAGGTATTTTACTGCCTTTGTTAATAGACAGATAAAACTGAAATAACTTTTGAAATGCTGGGATCATTCTAATGAAAGTGAATGCCATCAGGAAAAGGTAGAAAGGTAGAATATTGATTTTTTTGTTGTTGTTCAATTCCTATAAAATGTAATTGATATAATATTTACATATAATATATAAAATATAATACCATATGATTTTCAAATAGCCTATTACATTAGAGTATACATATGAGAATGTGAGTACAATGTTGGCAATTGCATATAGACAAATCTCCCTAAGCAAATTGTAAAATTATACTCAAACAGAAAAACAGGATTACATGATAAAGAGAAATAGAGAGGAATCCCTTCTAAAGTTTTGCAGTGGATTAATTAACAAACAAAATAAACAAAGATGAACATTCTTTAAAAATAATTACAAAGATCCATAGTAATGCCTTATATTAGGTAACACTCTCTATGTAGGTATTGCCAAACAAAATTCACCAAAACACATATTCTCCAAACCTAATTCATTAGGAAAACCCAAAACATTTTTTTAAAACCACCAGAAAGAATAAGATGAGCTTAAAACATCCAGTTGATACTGACATTTGCTATTATACCTTCACTTAATCCTCTGCTATATGGCCTATGCCTAATGGACATTTTCTGAGTCAAAATGACTTCAGTAAACTTGTTCCATATTAGGTATCATATTTGTAGGTACCACTTTTATGATTGGAAACCAGTATGTTCTACAATATTTTGGTATAATTTGCTTTCCTTTAGGTAAAATGCACATGAAATTAAACATTAGTTTCTCCAAGGTGTGCTAGTAATTTCTGCTCGAAACTAACACTTTTGCCCTCAAACAAGCAGTTTCTTATTCAACACTGAGACCCACTTGAATTTTTGACTTATAAATATCTGGGAATTCTGTTTTCCATCATAACTGCCAGGCTTTTTGATTAGTTATTCAAATGTTTTCTTTAAAGAATTTTCTCAAGAAAATGCAAAATATCATCATGTTTACTTATATCTGGTTTTTTTAGATGTAAGATATATAGAGGTCTTATATTTCCTAGGTTTCTAAATTATTAAAAGCACATTCTCCTACATTCTGAGAATTCCACAGTACAAACATACATTTCTGTATCTATTGATGAAAAATATATATCTTGTGAATAATTAATTTAGAGAGAATAAATATCCAATACCTTTGACCACAAAACAACCCATACCTCTACCGTAGAACCTTAAACAAAGTATCTTCCTTATCGTCTTTGAATTCTTAAGCTTCAAAAGCCTTTTATTAGAGGTGGAAGGAGTATGCCAGATGAAGTCTAGCTTCTCTCTGGGTTTATGCCACTATTCCTCAATATAGAAATTTAGAATATTCAGTATCAACAGTGATATCTCTTTTATCAACTTACCAATACAGAGTCTAGTTTCTAAAGTCATGCTGTCTGGTTCACATACTACTCTTTGGAGAATTTGGCAAGTGCTTTATCTCCCCGTGCCTCATTTTCCTTGTCTGTTAAGTGACGATGATGATAGTTACTAGTTATAGTATTTATTCAGAATCTTCTATGCACCAGTAAGTATTCTCATCCCTCAGGATGCAGCAATCAATCAAAGATACGTGGTAAATTCTATTCTGTGCTCTAAAATGTAAGCCTTTCCCAGCACTGTTGAATTCAGACGTAATCATCTTGATATTCTTTGCCTAATAAAATGTAAGTGGAAGTGACATATGTCACTTCAGAAATTTTAAGGCTCAGTTAGCAATTATACTTGTTTTCCCAGTCTTTGGGATCATGGAAGCATGTCTGGCAATGAAGTCTCTGGATTCCTGAGTGACTACATTGTATAAAATCTCTGGGGATTGATGATACACATTACGTGAGTAAAAAATAAACGTTATTGTTTTCAGTCATTGAAATTTGGGGTTGTTACTGCAGCGTAGTCTAGTGTATCCTGACTGTTAAAACAAAGATATCTATCTTTGAGGAGAACTCCTTGTAGTGGAAAGAGACAAACAACAGGAAAATAAAAAATAATAAGTGAAGCATCTAATATGGTAGTGTGTAGTAAACATTTGGAATAAATAAAAGTAGAGTAAGTAAGGGGAAAGAAAGAAGGGAGGAAGCAGGTTACAGAACTAATTAGGGACCCCAACTAATTAGTGATCTCTAAGCACTTATCAGAGTTTCTGATATATAGTAAGTACTCCATAAAAGTTACTCACTTTATTTTTATATTATCCAAATCTAATATAATGGATTTGATGACTATATGTAACCGCTTTTGAACTTTTTATTTCCATAACTTCTCTTAAAATCTAAGGCAAATCTTACATGTTTGTTCATAAGTTAGGGTGGATAGCATTATATTCCCAGGTTTTCAAACCTTCCTTATTTAGCTTCAGGGTATACAAATCTTATTAATATTAGGTCTTAAGGCATCAGTGCTACCATAGCTATGCTATGGGAAGAATTATTTTTAATACCACTGGGAAAACCCAGGTGCAGCATGCTTGTTAATTCACAATACACATTTATCTGCTTGGCAGGCACAGCCTGTAAAGAAACTTGGCATGTTAATGTTGCTATAATGCACCTTTCCTCACCCAGCTGTCAGTAGGAATACTGCATGTGAAAGCAAAAACAGTGAGAGAGAAAGAACATTGCCTAAGTTAGTTTTGCTTTTGTTTTACTTAAGCTTGAATCAGGCAGGTATTGTGATAAATACAGAATCATCGTCAATGTAGTATTATAAAGGTAAATGCATTTTTGTGAATTAAAGGAATATTGTAATTAATTTTGAAAATTAATTAAAGGACTAGTTTCCATGGAGAAAATGATAGAGATAAATAAATCATTTTTAGTTTTTATTTAAATTCCAGGTAGTTAACACAGTCTGATATTAGTTTCAGGTATACAATATAGTGATCAAACAATTCCATATATCACCTGGTGCTCATCACAAGTACACTCCTTAGGGGCACCTGGGTGGCTCAGTGGGTTAAAGCTTCTGCCTTCGGCTCAGGTCATGATCTCAGGCTCCTGGGATCAAGCCCTGCATCAGGCTGCCTGCTCAACAGGGAGCCTGCTACCTCCTCTCTCTGCCTGCCTCTCTGCCTACTTGTAATCTCTCTCTGTCAAATAAATAAATAAAATCTTAAAAACAAAGCAAAACAAGTACACTCCTTAATCCCCATCACCTGAAAATCACCTGAAAAATATTTTTTAAGATTTTATTTATTTATTTACTTGCTAGAGAGACAAAGAGAGAGACTGAGAGCACAAGCTGGGGGAGCAGCAGACAAAGGCAGAGGGAGAAGAGGCTCCCTGCTGAACAAGGAGCCTGAGGCAGGACTCCATCCCAGGACCCTGGGGTCATGAACTGAGCAAAAGACAGACACTTAACTGACTGAGCCACCCAGGCGTCCTTCACTTGAAATTTTTAACTCAAAAAATTAAAAACTTCAAACTAGAACTCTATTTTCCTCAAGTTTGATCCATTATTTTAGAGAAGTTGTTAAACTATTCTACTTCCCAACATCAAAATGTAGAAACGTTTTGTTTTTATCATAAGTACTAGAAGTCTTTGATTCAGAAATAGAAAATACTTCCAAAAAGAAGGAAACTTCTAACTTCTATTTCTAGAGACTTAAACATTGGTGTTATTTATTGGCAGATCATAATTATGAAAGAAATAACAATAAACACAAATGTATGTTTACCCATTACAATTAAAAGGCTCCCAATAATTAACATGTAACATATCAAATCCATATTCATACTCTTCTTATGTGGAAATATCTCATCCCGAACCATTATTCTTTTCTCTGTGATGGGAAATACCATCTTGGCTCATGTTATGTCTTTTGAAAGGTAAAATATAACAGCATTAGGAAAAAATGTCAATTTCAATTTTTCTTCTCAGTGATTTCTTTCACTTAATCAGTCAAGAAAAAGGAAAATTAATTAATTGAATAGCTGGCCATCTTAGCCATCCAAGTGATCTTTTTAACCCATTAATAAACTTCACTCATAATAAGTATAGCCAGTTAGTTAGGATTTTTATAACACTAGTATCTTTACATATTTATTGATATAGTTCATTCTGAAATATATTTGTACAATAAACTTCAAAAAGAAGTTGAATGGATAGTTCATTTCATTCCTTCATTCAAGTATTTATTAAAACTGGATGATTTACCAGGCACTATTAAAAGAACTAATAGGGACCCCTGGGAGGCTCAGTGGGTTAAGCCTCTGCCTTTGGCTCAGGTCATGATCCCAGGGTCCTGGGATTGAGCCCCATCAGGCTCTCTGCTCAGTGGAGAGCCTGCTTCCCCCTCTCTCTCTGCCTGCCTCTCTGCCTACTCTCTGTCAAAAACAAAACTAAACTAAACTAAACTAATAAACAAGACAAAATCCTTGGTTTTGTGGAGCTTTCATTATAGAGAGGAGAAAGAAATAAACAAGAACCAAAAAACCCAATATTATTATAGATAGAAATGAGTGCATTGAGTAAAATGTAGTAGGATGATATGAAAGGGAATGCTGTTTGGTGGAAGCAGACTGAGAGAGAATTCAAGAAAAGTATTCAGTAACCAATGTGATTTTTGTTTCAGCAGAAATCTGACAAAAATAGCATAGTCTTACAAAGATCTGTGGACATAGCATTCCTAGTATAGGGAATAAGCCTAAAAAACCTAAGCAGAATAAACTTGGTTCACTTTAAGAGCAGAAAGACTGGTATTGCTACAGTGTGGTAAAGTAGGACAATGATAGGAGATGAAGTAAGAGAAAGAAAGGCCAGGTCAGGGCACCTGGGTGGCTCAGTGGGTTAAAGCCTCTGCCTTCGGCTCAGGTCATGATCTCAGCGTCCTGGGATCGAGGCCCGCATCGGGCTCCCTGCTCATCAGGGAGCCTGCTTCCTCCTCTCTCTGCCTGCCTCTCTGCCTACTTGTGATCTCTCTCTCTCTGTGTCAAATAAATAAATAAATAATCTTAAAAAAAAAAAAAAGGCCAGATCATGAAGTCTTAGAGGATATAATAAACTATAAAGTGAAACCATTTGAATTTTTGTTCATTTGTTTCTTTTTACTCTCAATGCAGAGAATGACATAACGTTATATGTAAAAGCATATATATATTTATGAGTATACATAATATATACTATACATACACAATTATTCTGATTACTGTTGAGAGTGGATTAATAAAAAGTGAAACACTGAAACAAGGAGAACAGTTTGGAAAGTACCAAGTGACAGATGATAGTGGTGTGAACTAAAGTTGAAAGAGTAAATGAAAAGACTCATTGAAATGAAATGGAACTCAATGAAAAGACTCAAATGAAATGGAACTCAGTGATGGACTGGAGGTTGAGTTCATGAGAAAAAAGAGGAAATCAAGAATGCAACAGTAGGTTGGGCACTGGACAACTGGGTGGAAATTTATACTATTTGCTAAAAAAGAAATAAAATAGCTAACATGTAAGTATCTACTAAGAGTCAAACACTCTTCTTGACTTTAAAGATTTGCCTACTATGTGCACCTGAATGTTTATAACAGCAATGTCCACAATAGCCAAACTATGGAAAGAACCTAGTTGTCCATCAACAGATGAAAGAATAAAGAAGATGTGGCGTGTCTGTGTGTGTGTGTGTCTGTGTGTGTGTATACACAAAATGGAATACGGTGCAGCCATCAAAAAAACCGAAATCTTGCCATTTGCAACAATGTGGTTGGAACTAGAGGGTATTATGCTAAGAGAAATATGTCAGTCAGAGAAAGACAATTATATGATCTCTCTGATAGGAGAAACTTGAGAGGCAGGGCAGAGGGTCACGGGGGGGTAGAGAGGGAAAAAAATGAAACGAGATGGGTTTGGGAGGGAGACAAATCATAAGAGACTTTTAATCTCAGAAAACAACTGAGGGTTGCTGGAGGGGAGGGGCGTGGGAGGGATGGGGTGGCTGGGTGATGGACATTGGGGAGGGTATGTGCTATGGTGAGTGCTGTGAATTGTGTAAGCATGATGATTCATAGACCTGTACCCCTGGTGCAAATAATACATTACATGTTAATAAAAAAAAAAAAGATTTGGATACTTAAAAATTTAGTCATTTAATCATTTGGTCAGTTTGAAGATTTAACTTATTTAACTTATTTAATCTTCATAACAGCCCGATGAATTGAGTACTATTTGATTCTGATTTATGAATTGGGAAATTGAAACACAGAGAGTACTTGATACAAGTACTTTATACAAGTAGCTTGTATTAAGTCATAAAACTAATTAAGTGGTAGAACACAAGAAGGCTTACACTATAATTCATACACTTAACCAGAATGCATATATACGTCTACTAAAAGGCATGTACTAGATATCCATAGCAGCAATACTGGTAATAAATAAAGATGGAAAATTACCCGAGTATTTATTAATAGATGTTTGGATAAATAAATTGTGGTGTTTACACAAAATGGAGCACTCTACAGCAATAATAACAAATGGATGAATCTTAAAAACATAGCATTGGACTAAAAGAATTTACTCCAAAAGAGAAAATATGGGCGCCTGGGTGGCTCAGTGGGTTAAAGCCTCTGCCTTCGGCTCAGGTCATGATCTCAGCGTCCTGGGATCGAGGCCCACATCGGGCTCTCTGCTTAGCAGGGAGCCTGCTTCCTCCTCTCCCTGTCTCTCTGCCTGCCTCTCTGCCTACTTGTAATTTCTCTCTCTGTGTCAAATAAATAAATAAAATCTTTAAAAAAAAGAGAGAGAAAATATTGTGTCATTCCACTGTATGAAGCATAGAAGCTGGCAAAACCTGTAAGAGAGTATGATGACTTGGGTGCCTGGGGGCTCAGTCATTTCAGCGTCAGATCCTTGATTTCATCTCAGGTCATGATCTCAGAGTTTTGGTATTAAACTCCAAATCAGGCTTCCTGCTCAGTGGGGAGTATCCTTGAGATTCTTTCTCTTCCTTTCTCTCTGCCCCTCCGTCTGCTCTCAGTCTCTCTCTCTCTCTCAAAAAGATAAATAAATCTTAAAAAAAAAAAAAAAGAGTATGGTGATCAAAAAAAGGTATGGGTGTGGATTCTGAAGTGTTGGCAATTTTTTTATTTCTTGATCTGAGTGCTAATTACACAGATGTGTTCAATATGAAAACTCTTTAAGGTGTGTGCTCACGTATATTTTTATTGAATGCTAAAATAAAGGGGTGAGACAAGATAAAATATAATAAATTCAGTATCAAAAATATTTAAAATAGAAAGAGGCCCAGGACGAAACCCTGGCACGCTGCAATTCAGAGATATAATGTAAGAGGAAGAACCCACAAAACCGGCTAAGAAGGTGTAGGCCTTAACATTAAAGGAATAATAAAAGGATTTTGAATTCAGAGATCAATTGTGGCAATTGCTGCTGAGAGATCATAAAATATGAGGATGGAAAAGTATCACTTAACATTTAATTCTCAAGCTTCTTTCCTTACCTGTATTAAATCATAGGGGTTTTTATCCCGGTGTACTTTGACCTGTTATCACTCTACTGTAATTTATTTGCTGATCCCAATAGAAGCATAGAAAATAAATCTCAATGAAATGTTTGAAATTAAATTGTTCTATAATCTTAAGATCCAAACTAAAAAATCAGTGCGGTCATTACCCTAGTTCCAAAGAAGACCACGACAAAACCAGAACAATAATATTAATGACACCATGAAGTATAAGCATCATTTATTGTTAATCATTCCATCAATGAGATATATAATTTCAATTTTTGAGTATAAAAGAGCTTGAAGTGGAGGATTCAGTTAAGCAGTACCCCAATCCCTGGCCCCAAAGAGCCTGTGAGACAATAAGTATGTTTCTTATTATTTATTTTGTTTTTAAGATTTGATTTTACTTTTACATTATTTTTTACTGAGGTATAGTTGAAAAATAAAATTATAAGATATTTAAATGTATGACATGTTATTTGATATATGTATATATTGTGAAAGGATTCCCCCATCAAGTTAATTGATACATACATCACCTCACTTACTTATGTACATGTGTATGTATGCATTGTGAGAACATTTAAGTTCGACCCTATCTTAGCAAATTTCAATTATACAATACAGTGTTCTCAGCTATAATTATAAATTAGATTCTCAGAATTTATTTACTTGTAACTAATAGTTTGTACCCTTTTACCAACTTCTCCTTATTCTTCCCACCCATCTACCCCTGAAACCACTTTTCTTTTTTTATTTTTATTTTTATTTTTTTAATTTATTCATTTGACACAGAGAGAGAGATTACAAGTAGGCAGAGAGGCAGGCAGAGAGAGAGGAGAGAGGAGGAAGCAGGCTCCCCGCTGAGCAAAAAGCCCGATGCGGGCCTCGATCCCAGGACCCTGGGATCATGACCTGAGCCGAAGGCAGCGGCTTTAACCCACTGAGCCACCCAGGCGCCCTGAAACCACTTTTCTATCCTGTTTTTATGGATCTGACTTTCATAGATATGAATAACTGATACTGTGCAGAATTAATCTTTCTCTATCTGGCTTGTTTCACTTAGCATGGGCTCTCTAGGCTCATCCATATTGACACAAATGGAAGGAATTCCTTTTCTTTTTTAAAGTAAAATAATATTATATATATATATATATATATATATATATATATATATACACCACATATTCTTNATATATATATATATATATACCACATATTCTTTATTCACTCATCAGGAGTCACTTAGCCATACCTTGGCTAGTTTGAATAATGCTACAACTAACATGGGAGCACAGCTATCTCTTTTGGCTTCATGTCCTTTGGATATATACTCTGAAACGGGATTTCTAGGTCATATGGTGGTTGTATTTTTATTTTCTCAAGGAATTTCCAGATGCTTTCCTAGTCACTGTAACAGTCTCCGTTTCCAGCAAAAAGGCTTCCTTTTCTTCCCATTCCCACCAGGATATGTTATCTTTTGTCTTTTTGGTAATAGACATCCTAACAGGGGTGAGGTGATACCACTTTAATGATGTTGAACACTTCTTCATGTCCTTATTGGCCATCCGTATGTCTTCTTTGGAAAAATATCTATTCAGGTCCTTTAGCCATTTTTTTAAAGTTATTTGCGTTTTTATTGCTGAGTTGTGTAAGTGCTTTGTATATTCTGGATATTAAGTTCTTTTGGGATATGTGGTTTGCAGATATTTTCTCCCACTCTGTAGGTTGCCTTTTCATTGTGTTGACAGTTTCCTTTCCTGTGCAGAAGCTTATTAGTTTGGTATAGCCCTAGTTGTTTCTTTTGGAATTGTTGTCTTTGCTTTTGGTGTCAAATCCAAAACACCCAAGCCAAGACCACTGTCAAGGAAACTACTCTTATTTTTTCTTCTAGAGAAGTTTAATGGTTGCAGATGTGACATACAAGTCTTTACTGCATTTTGAGTTGATTTCTGTGTGTGGTATAAGAAACAGATCCAGTTTTATTCCTTCCCATATGTCTGTCCAGTTTTTCCAATATCTTGTTTTGAAGAAACTACCTTTTCCCCATCGTATATAGCCTTGACTCTTTTGTCGTAAATTAATTGACCACGTACTCATGGGTTTGTTTCTGGGCTCTCTATTCTGTTTCATTTGCCTGTATCTGTTTTTATGTCAATACCATATTGTTTTGATTATTACCTTTGTCATATAGTTTGAATCAGATATTGTGATGCCTCCACCTTTGTTCTTCTTTCTCAGGATGACTTTGTCTATTCAGGGTCTTTGTGAGTCCATACAAATTTTAAAATCGTTTTTTCTATTTCTGTGAAAACTGGTATTATAATTTTGATAGGGATTCCATTGAATCTGGAGCTTGGTTTTGGCCATATGGACACTTTAATAATATTAGTTTTTCCAATCCATGACCACAGAATATCTTTTCATTTATTTGTTACTTCAATTTCCTTCATCAATATCTTCAAGTTTTCAATGTACAGATCTTAAACCATTTTGGTTAAATTTATTACCAAGTATTTTATTATTTTTGATGCTATTATAAATTGGAATGTTTTCTTTACTTCTCTTTTTGATTGTTTGTTGTTGTTTTTAAGATTTTATTTATTTGTCAGAGAGAGAGAGTACACAAGCAGAAGGAGTAGCAGGCAGAAAAAGAAGCAGGCTCCTTGCTCAGCAAGGACTCAATCCCAGGACACTGGGATCATGACCTGAACAGAAGGCAGATGTTTAACTGACTAAGCCACACAGGTGTCCCTCTTTTTGATAGTTTGTGTTGGTTATTTTAAGCTGCTAAATTTTGGGGGTTATTTGTTATGTGGAAATTGGTAACTGATTCATGAGAAGTATTTTTAATACTTAGGAAACAACACGAAGGAAATTTATATCATAGTGAAAAGACTTGTTTTAAATCATAAATTATTTCTATTGAGAAGGATTAAAATTAGATTAAAATCTTTTATGATGTTTAAAATATATACAGCCCTGTTTACATTCTTTTGGCAGTATATCTTTACGTAAATGTGTAACTTACTATTAATCTATACACAAGAAAATTAACCAACAAAAAAATCCCCATATACTTTTTAATTAAGTAAAATAAAATTATTATAGTCATTTTTTAATTTCCTCTCTTTTTTGTGGTCGTGGTATGTTTATAAAGCAGTTACATCTCTCTAGAGAGGGGAACTCTAAAATGATTAGGTGTATGTGTTAAAGATGTATGTTTTTGGAAGGATGAGTTTAGGAATGATACGCAGCATCAATATTGAGAGGGTACAAATCATGTACACAAACCCCACAACAAATATTAAATCTGAAGTCGAGTTTCCTAAGTTGAATATCCCAAATTTAGATGACTCTGTAATAGATCTGGAAATGGGTTGTTATATTTAACTGACCTAGTAGATAAAGTGAATTTACTTGGATTAATAGGATTAAAAAGGAGCGCTCTATCCTTTTTACAGTGGCATATCCTGATCTTCTAAAGGCAAATGCTTTAGCCCTTTAGCACTAAATTCAATTTCCTATCTTGAAAAGGAGAGACCACTTCTGAGGGCACAAATCCACTCCTAGCTTGAAAGTTAGACACTTTGCAGTTTTCAGAATCCCTGGAACAAAAGTGTCGTATCTCTGATAGAAACTCTAAGTTCCTTTAAAGAGAGATTTTTAAAAGTGAGTCAATCAAAATGGTGTTTTAATTTTTCTTTTGCATACTCATGTGTATTAACTGCATAAAAATATTTAAACATAAAATTATCTATAATATGCATATATTTTTAAGTTCTATAAGTATCTCAAACTTAAAATATGGCTATGTGAGTTCAAATTAATTTTTTTAAGTTCTCAAACAAATGAATTGAGACACAAAAATCTTCTCTACACTTCCTAGAAAGACCGTTTTTTCCTCCCCGTTTTTAAGCCAAAGAAAATAAACCTACTTACTGATAGTTATTTAATCAGATAAAAACTACTTTTATGGTAAAATATAAGGGCCAACTAGAAATAAATCATCAATAAATGAGAAATCTCCTGTCAGTTCCCTCTTTCTGTATTTGGATAGACTTTTTAAAAAAAGAAGAAGAACCAGTTAACTGGATATAATAGATTTCTAACAGCTAGCCTTACCTTTCCTAGAAAAGATTTATTCTAATAAATCAGATCGGGTTCTTAATAGCAAATAATAGAGTGTGACTCTGAATCTCAGGGTTTTTTTTTTAAAAGAAAATGAATTTTTTGGGTGACTTTTAAGAAATTCATTGGATGGAGCTTGGGGGGCCAAGTTTAGAAAACAGGGAAGCATCAAGGCAATTCTGAAGAGTGAAGAAGTGGTAAATGAGACCATCCTACCTAGCAGGAAGATGTTCTGGACAAGGCTGCTGCTTGTCATTATTGTGGTGGTGACTACAACAAGTGAATTCTGACCTTGCATGAGATTTGCTGGAATGGCTCAACATTCCATGTCCTGATTTGACACATCTGATTGGTAGAACTTAAATCACATGCCAACACCCTCATTGCCAATGGGCAAGGAATGATATGTCTGACTTGTCGGCTTTTGTTGTTGGATTAAGACTATACCAAGACTAATCATATTGGCAAGCTCCCTAGTATAGATAATAGGAGACTTTATGTGGGGCAAACAAGCAAACAAAGCAAAAGAAACAATTTATCAACGAAAACTAGTCCATGTTCTCTCACCCCATTTTTTGTTTGTTTTTTTGTGTGTGTGTGGGTTTTTTTAAGATTATTCATTTATTTATTTGACAGAGAGAGAACAAGCAGAAGGAGTGGCAGATAGAGGGAGAGGGAAAAGGAGAAGCAGTCTCCTGCTGAGTAAGGAGCCAGATGCAGGGCTCTATCCCAGGACCCTTGGATGGAGACCTGGGCCGAAGGCAGCTCAACCAGCTGAGCCACTCAGGCACCCTCTCTCATCCCTTTATAATAATGAGACTTGAGGAAGAACTACTTTAGTATCTGTTTCTTTTATTAGAAGAATTTTGCTGCTAGATTGATATGTGATAATTGAGTTTATTAGGGTAAGTGGATAAACAGTTACCTAATGTGTTTCCCATTCTAACTCTAATTAAGTGCCGCACAGACCCTGATCTTGAGGGGGAAACTGTAGTGATTAAGTTCTCAGTATGAGGTGACATCGTAGGCACACATGCCTAACTTTTTTTTTCTTTTCATGTTTATTAAATTGATTGTAGTTACCCAAAAGCTAAAATTTTTCCAACAGTGGATTCCCTCCCACTTTTTCCTGTTTTTTATTTATACATAATACTCTTCTTTCCGTATGTTCTCCTAGACTCCCATTTGTCTGTCGAGTTCACATCTCTTCCTGTATTTACCACTCCAGTATGCTGGCAGTAACATTTTAAATGCTTCAAGCACAACAGCACTTCTGCTCTTTGCTACCCAAAGCATGATTTTGATCTATACCCATAAAATGAAAATTATGCAAAACAGGAAGTAGAAAAGCTCTTGAAAAGGCAGAGAAATGATTCTTGTTGGAAATGGAAAGGAGCATGGGGAAGGGGAAATGACAAAGGAAAAACCCCTGTAGCTACTCCTGTATTCCTGTTTTCATATTGAGCTTATTCTATGTAGTTCCACCTCAAGACAACTATATTTCATAGGAAATTACAGGCTGTCTTAGGACTTGTCAGAGTACTACCAAGAAATTGCAGAGTCATTCACTGATCAATGGACAGCAAATATTTAACTTCAGGGAAAAAAAAATCAAAATTAAATGAAAGTCTTACCAACTTTATTCAGAGCCTCCTTCTGAAAAGCTTACCAGCCTCACAATTGATAGAATTGATGACTGGATTCACAGAGCACATTCAAATAATGGAGACCTTTTCTTCATAGGCAATATTCTTTAAGGAGTCTGATAAATTTCCAGAAAATTTGTAGTCTTTCAGAGATGCCTGCTGAAGAGTTTAGTGCTCTCCTTCTTGGAGGAGGAAAAGTCTGCCAAATCTCTACTAAAGTTTCAAAAAAGATTTCAGTTTTGCTTTAGGGTTTTAAAGGCCAAAAATTTTTTTAAGTGTTCATATTCAATAAAACCTCCCTTTTTAAGAAAACTAAATTATCTCATTTTGAGTTTAGCTACCACATAAAAAAAATATTCTTAGTTTTTAAGTGGTAGTAGAAGTTGGTTTCTCACAACCCAGCAACTAGGGTATACATAGTCCTGCTGAATTTAGAGAGAAATCTCTTATCTTCTCAGAGAGAAAAGATGGAAAAAATAAGGAGGAAAAGTGTCTGGAAAAGTGAAGGAGGAAAATAGTTACAGTGTGAAAAAGCAGTTAAACTTAAACTATTAATGGATAATTATCCAAAAATCAAAATAATACCACTCCAGGTTAGAGAAAACAATTAAAGTCTGTCATGTGTCTGGAGTGTACAATCTGGGGTCATCAAGAAAGATCTGTCTGCAAAACTGTCCTGAATGCACCTCAAGTGAACTATCTATCATCTGTTCAGAATGCCTCACCCTTGAAAAATAATCAGTGCTTTAAAAAAAAAAAGTTTATTTTCACCTAACACAACAACGGACAAAAACCCCAATGGAGGTGAACGAATGTTTGTACAAAATACGACCATATAAAGGTTTTCATTTCAGCCTTTACAAGGATTCTGCCTACATAACCTGAAGGGGATAGGATGTGCTTACTTGCAAGCCAGTGTCTCAGAAAAGATATTTGGATGACAGCAAAGTAAAATTTTCTAGTCCTCTCTGGAGGGTCAATACCTAGCTAATAAAAAAGCAAAATACATAGCATAAAGGAGAGTCTGTGAATGAGAAGAAAAGAAGTGGATGTTTCCATTCATTTCCTTTTCATACCAAGACTAAAGAAAAACATTTTCCTTTACTCCAAATCCAAAGAGAGACATTCATCTCAGTGCGACGGATACCTATCTGTTATATCTCAGGGTCCGTCACATGAACTCTTGAGAATTTATATAGCATTCAGTGTGTAGATTTAGAAGTCTTAAGAGAGCCATGGAATTCTTTTGCAAGTATTATTCTATATACACATTAACTTAAAAATTCATTTTTATTAGTCGCTTCCATCCTTCCTCTGCTACCTCACAAACTAGGAGTCATATAAAAATGTACACTTCAAAGAGTCACATCAAATCTAATTTCAGGAATATGGGATTATTTAAAATGCAGTGATGCTTACTTGGACAGGTTTATGCAAACCAAGGGAGAAACTTCATACTCTACTTGCTGCAAATGTATCAGCTTTTAATTTTAGAGATATTTAATTGTAGTTAGTTCTGGGATTATTCACGATCCTGCAATTTTCTTTAAGAAAAAAAAGTGCATTCTTTTTCTAAAACTAATTTCAGTTTTTAATTTACCATATGGTAAATCTTACTTTTTTGGTGTATAATTCTATGAATTTTATGTAACCTCCACTACAATTAAGATGCAACCTCCAAATCTCCCAGGCTATCCCTCTAGTCACTCCCCACTTCAGTCTTTACTCAGGGCAGCTACTGATCTATACGTTGTCATAGTTTTATCTTCTTTTTTCTGTTTAAAATGTTAGCTTATTATAGGCATATTTTTTAAGCAGCTTTATTGAGGTATAATTACACAAAGAACTACACATATTTAGTGTGTACATTTTGATGATTTTGAACATATGTAAACACATGTGATACCATCACCACAATCAAGGTAATAGACTTACTTAACACTGCCCAGAGAGACACCTTTGTGGGGTTTTTTGTTTTTTTTTTTTGGTTTGTTTGTCTGGTTGTATGATAAGAACACTTAAAATGAAATCTGCCCTCTTAACAAATTCTGAAGTGCACAATATTATGTTCCTAACTATAGGAGCTGTATTATACAGAAGATCTCTACAACTTATTTATCTACCATAACTGAAACCTGTTGAACAATAACATCCCATTTCTCTCCTCCCCTGGTCCCTTGTATTATATTCTTGGCTCTTGTCTATTTTAAATTTCTCATATAAGTGAAATCATACAGTATTTGTCTTTCTCTGACTGGCTTATTTCACTTAGCATAATATCCTCCACCTTCACCCATGTTGTCACAAATGGCAGGATTTCCTTCTTTTTTAAGGCTAAATAATATTCCATCATGTATATGTGTGTATAGATTATATATTATTATATATTATATATTATTCACACATATCCAAACACATCTTCTTTGTCCATTCATCTGTCAATGGACATTTGGGTTGTTTCCATATTCTTGGCTACTGTGAAAATTTTCCTAAGGATGTTATGTAAATATAATTATAACATATATAATTGTTGGAGACCAACTTTTATTCATTTGTGCTTTTGAAATTCATCGAAGTTGGTGCATGTATCAATAGTTCATTCCTTTTCATTGTTGAATAGTATTTGTTTATCCATTCACTGACTGAAAGACATGTAAGTTGTTTTTGGTAGTTAAAATTACACCTACTACAAACATTCATGTTAAGGTTGTTCAGAGAATGTAAACTTTCATCTGTAGAGTAAGTACTCAGGAGTGAGATTGCTGGAAAATATGACAATTTTAACTTCATAAAAAAACTGCAAAGCTGTTCTCCAAGGAAGCTCTACTATTCTGTATTTTTACCAGCAGTATATGAGAGTTTCAGTTGTTTTTGCAACCTTATTAGCCCTTGGTATGGTCAGTAATTTTTCTTTTAGACATTCAAATACATACGGAGTGTTCCTGAACTATAGTTTTAATTTGCAGTTCCTTAATGATTTTCAATATTTTTAATATTATTATATACTCATACCTTTTTCATAAGGGGTCTATTCAAATTTTTCCCATTTTTGGATTAAATTATTGCATTTTTATTGTTGAATTTTGGGAACTCTTTATATATTGTCAATGTAAATGCTTTGTCACATATGTGATTACCAATATTTGACTCTAGTTTATGGTTTATATTTCATTTTCTTCACTATGCTTTTTTTTTTTTTTTTTTTTTAAAGATTTTTATTTTATTTATTTGACACAGAGAGATCAGATCACAAGTAGGCTGAGAGGCAGGCAGAGAGAGAGAGAGGAGGAAGCAGGCTCCCTGCTGAGCAGAGAGCCCGACGCGGGCCTCGATCCCAGGACCCTGAGATCATGACCTGAGCCGAAGGCAGGGGCTTTAACCCACTGAGCCACCCAGGCGCCCTTCACTATGCTTTTCACAGACAAAAGTTTTGTTAATATTTTAACATATCTTAATATGTAAGATATTTAAGATATTAATATTTAATGGATTTATATATTAAGTAATATTTAATATTATGTTGATATATTAAATGTTATATGAATAAGTAATTGTTAATGATATTTAATATATGAATATCTTAAATAATATTTAACATATTTATATATTAAATATTATTTAAGATATTCATATATTGATATTTATTTATATATATATATATCTTTGCCAATGCAAAAAATACTTCCTTGTCAAATGCAAGTCACAGATTTTACTCCAGTATTTTTTTTTTTTTTTTTTAAAGATTTTATTTATTTATTTGACACAGAGAGAGAGATTACAAGTAGGCAGAGGGGCAGGCAGAGAG
>LNAC01000319.1:174937-242549 GCA_002007465.1 Ailurus styani | reverse complement strand
CTGAGATCATGACCTGAGCCGAAAGCAGAGGCTTTAACCCACTGAGCCACCCAGGCGCCCTTTACTCCAGTATTTTTTTTCTGAATTTCATTGTGTTGTGTTTTACTTTGGTCTATGATCAATTTTAAGTTAATTTTGAATGTGGTATGAGATTTAAACTGAGGTCCTTTTTTTTTTTTATGGATGTCTATTTGTTCTGACACCATTTTTTAAAAAGATGCCTTTCTCTGTTGATTTGCTTTTGTACTTTTGCCAAAAATCAATTAGCCATATGTGTGGGACTCTTTCTGGCTTCTCTGTTCTTTCCCAGATCTATGTTGCTTAATGTAAATATTATGTTATTATCTTTATTATATGATTCTTCTGACCTTATTCTTTTTCAGAATTGTTTTCACTATTTTACTCCCTTCACCTTTCCACATAAAGCTTAAAAACAGCTTGCCTATCTCTACGAAAACATTCTGTTGTGTATCTCTAAGGAAACATTCTGCTGGAGACTGAATTTTGTTAAAATATAGGTCAATTTAGGTAGAATTAGCCTTTTTACTGAATCTTCCAATCCATGCAGACAATATGTACTTAGATATTCTTTGATTGCTTCTATCAGCCTTTTGTAGTTTATAGCATACAAATTCAGTATATATTTTGGTAAATTTATATCAAAGTATTTCGTTTGGGGGTATTGTAAATAGTAGTTCTTAAAATTTGATTTTAGGGGCACCTGGCTGACTCAGATTGTTAAGCATCTGCCTTTGGCTCAAGTCATGATCCCAGGGTCCTGGAATTGAGTTCTGCATTGGGCTTCCTGCTCAGTGGGGAGTCTGTTTCTCCCTCTCCTTCTACTGCTTTCCCTGCTTGGGCTCTCTCACTCTCTCTGTCAAATAAATAAATAAAATCTTTAAAAAATTAAAAAAATAAAATTTGGTTTTAGATTGTCCATTGCTAGAGTAATGAAATAAAACTGATTTTTGTGTGTTGACCTTGTATTCTGTGATCTTGCTAAACTCACATATTAGTTCTAGGAGATTTTGTTTTGTTTTGTTTCAGTAATTCCTTGATATTTTCTATGTAGCCAATCACATCATCTCCAAATAAGGATAATTGTGTTTCTTCCTTTCTGACCTATGTGAACTTTAATTCTTTTTATTGCCTTCATGTACTGGCTAGAATTTCTAATAAAATTTTGAATAGTAATACCAAAAGTGTACATCCTTACCTTAGTCTTAGCCCAAAAGCCAAAGTTTACACCATTACATATGAGGTCATCTGTGATTTTTGTAGACACACTTTATAGGATGATTGAAGTCTGCTTTTCTTCCTAGATTACAGATGGTTTTTGTCATGAATTAACGTTGAATTTTGTCAAAATTATCATGTGGTTTTCTTCTTTAGACTGTTAATTGGGAGATTATATTAAGTGATTATCGAATATTTAACCAGCCCCGCTTTTCTGAGAAAAAAACTCATTTAGTTTGGTATGTTATTTCTTTCATATATTATCGTTGGATTCAATTTGGTAATATTTTGTTCAGGATTTTTCCATCTATATTCATGAGAAATAGTTCATTATTCTCTTTATCTAATTTTGATATCAGAGTTATGCTTGACATGCAGAATTACTTGGGAATTTATAGAGTTAACTCTTCTTCTGTTAAGTGTAGAATTGGTTGTAATTCCTTTTTTTTTTTTTTTTTTTTTTTTTTGGTGGTAATTCCTTTACAGATGTTTGGTAGAATTCAGCAATAAAGCCAGGTGGGACTGAAGAGTTCTTTTGGGGAGTGATTTTAAAATATAGATTCAGTTTATTTAGTAGTCGTTTGCCCATTTAGGTTATCTATGTCATCCTGACTGAGTTCTGTTACTTTGTAATTATCAAGAAATTAACTCATTTAGTCAAAGTTACTGAATTTATAAGCACAGAATTACTATAATAATATTATAAAAACTGTGTAAAACTTTTAACATATGGAGGGTTTGTAGTTATAGCTCCTATTTTATTTCTAATACTGATAATTTATATCTTTACTATTCTCTTTTACCTTTTTAGTCTTGCTAGAGGTTTATAAATTTTATTAATCTTTTCAAAGCAAGCATTTGATTTCACTGATTTTTTTCAATTTTTTATTTTCAATATTATTGATTTCTGCTCTTATTTTTAATATTTTCTTCTGTTCTTGTTAGTATCATTTTGCTTTTTTTCTAGTTTCTTAAGATAGAAGTTTAGATTATTGATTCAGATATTTCTAATAAAAACATTTAATGCTGTATACTTCTAACTACCACTTTAGCTATATCCCACAAATTTTGTTACATTATCATTTTTGTTCAGTTTAAAATATATTTTAATTTCTTTGAGACTTCCCCTTTAACCCATGAATTATTAAGAAATGCATTGTTAATATAAGTTTTGGGTATTTTCCTGTTACTTTTTATTTACTTTTTTTTTTACTGATTTCTAGTTTAATTTCATTATAAATCACTGTGTATACTTTAAATAATTTTAGTTCTTCTAAATATGTGAAGGTTTATTATATGACCAAGGATATGCTCTATCATGGTGAATGTCCTATGTCCTTTGGAAAGAATACGTATTCTGTTGTTTGGGAATGGAATGTTATATATATAGTAAATAGATCCAAGTTGATTGGTGGTATTGTTCAGTTCTTCTATATCCTTTATGATATTCTGGATACTAGTACTGTCTATTCCTGACAGTGCAGTATTTATTAAAGTCTCCAGCCATAATTGTACATTTGTCTGTTTCTCCTCTTGGTTATGTCAGTTTTACCTCATGTATTTCAAACGTCTGGCATTAGTTACAGGGTGGGATGGTATTTTTATTCTTGATGAATTAGTCAATTTTCATTATTTAATATCTGTTATTATTCCTTATGTTTTTTGCCCTGTAGTCTACCTTGCTGATATTAATATGGCCACACCATTTTCTTTTGATTAATGTTTCCACAGTATTAAATCTTTTGCTTCACTTTTACTTTTAATCTATCTACATCATTGTATTTGAAGTTAGTTTCTTATCAATAGCATATAATTGAGTCATTTTTAATCCTATCTGATTATCTCTTTTAATTGGTGACATTTAATGTAATTATTGATATGTTTCTATTTAGGTTATTGTGTTATGTATTTTTCAATTTGTTCCCACTGTTTCATGGACCTCTGTTGTTCCTTCCTTCTCTGTTGTTGACTTATCTCACAGTCTACTTAAAATTGATATCTTAATACTTTAAGTATAATGTAGAAGTCTTACCACTATATATGCCCCTCATATTATTATTATGCATTAACATATATTCTATATTTTATCATATTATATATTAAATATTATATCTCCCTATATTATAATTATCTTATATATTACATCTTACATTAAAAATCAGATAATATAATTTTGGTTTTACTGGGTGTGGTACATAAACAATGAATCTTGGATCACTGAAAAAATAAAATTTAAAAAAATAATAATTTTTGCTTTCAAGCACCAAATATATTTCAAAGAACTCCAAGAAGAACAATATTTTATCGTATTTACAGACATAGTTACAATTCCTATTGCTATCCTTTCATTCCTGATATCCCAAGTTCCTTTCTGATATCTTTTCCCTTTTATCTTAAGAACTTCCTTTCACATGAAAAATCTTTAATAGGTCAGTTAACAATAAATTCACTTAGTTTTCTTTTATCTGAAAATGTCTTTGCATCACCTTCATTCCTGATATTTTCACCCACTATAGAATTCTGAGTAGACAGTAGTTTTTTCCCAACACCTTTTAAAGATTTATTTATTTATTTCAGGGAGAGAGAGAGAGAGAGAGAGAGAGAGAGAGAGAGAGAGAGAGAGGAAGAGCAGGGATGTGGGGAGCAGAGGGAGAGGGAGACAAGCAGAGTGGGGATTCCAACATGGGCTTGATCCCAGGACCCTGAGATCATGACCTGAGCCACAATCAAGGGTTGGAGGCTTAACCAACTGAGCCACTCAGGTGCCCCTTAACACTTCATAAATGTTGTGGCACTTCCTCCTGGTCTTCATGGTTTCAGATGGGAAATCATCAGTCATTCAAGCTGTTGTCTCTCTACAGATAATGCATTGCTTTTCTCTTGTTTTCAAGGTTTTTTGTTTGTTTTTTTGTTTACTTTTAAGCATTTTGATCATGATGTTTCTGGGCATGAATTTCATTGAATTCATTCTGTTTGAAGTTGGTAAAACTTCTTGAATATGTGGCTTTATATCCTTCACCAAACTTAGAATGTTTTTAGCAATTATTTCTTCAGATGTTTCCTCAGCATCACACACATTCTACTCCCATGTCTCCCTTTAATGACATGATTATTAAACATTTATTGTCCCACCTGTTCTTGGGCTTTTGGTAATTTTTCAGTAGTTTTTCTCTCTATTGTTCCAATTAGATACTGCTATATTAAGAACTAAATGTTTGTATCCCCTCAAAGTTCTTATATTGAAGTCCTAACTCCCAATGTGTTGGTATTAGGAAATGGGGCCTTTGGGAGGTAATTAGGTTTAGATGAGAAAATGTAGTAGACTCCCATGATAGATGAAGGGACATCAAAGTTCCTCTCTTGATCATGTACATGCCAGGAAGAGGGCCTACACCAGGAACAAAATCTGCCAACATCTTGATCTTGGACCTTCTGTCCTCCAAAACTGTGAGAAATAAATACCTATTGCTTAAACCACCCAGTCTGTGGTATTTTTTTATAGAATCCTGAGTGGAATAAGACAGTAATTGGTTTTCAAGTTCACTGATTTTTTTTTTCCCCTTGTCATCTCCATTGTGTTAATGAATATAATTTTTATTTGTTACGGTATCACTATTCCTCGAATTTGGCTTTTCTTTATATCATCTGTTGATTTGCTGATAGTTTCCATCTTCCTATTTATTTCAATATTTTCACAATCACCTGTTAAAGCATTTATTTAATAGTTGTTTAAAGTCTTTGTCAGGTAATTCCAACATCTGTGTCTTCTAGACAAAGGCATCTGTTTTGTATTTTCTTATGTGAGTTGAGATTTTTCTGATTCTTTATAAAATGAGTAATTTTGGATTGTATTCTGGACATTTGAATGTTATGTTACAAAGATCTCAATTTTAAGCTTTGGAGACCTCAAATAGCTGTATCATGCATCTGTTTAGATTTTATAGCTGTGTTCAGTGAGAGAAACCTGATTGAGTATATTTTCTCTTTCTTATCCACAATCAAAACCTCTCCAGAGTTCATTCTTTAGGTCTTGATTATAGTATTCTGCTTCCTTTTCAGTAGTAGCCATATTCAGATAATTGTGAACATATTTTTTTTAATTTACAATTTTCATTTTCCATTGAAGGTTTCCATAAACTTATGAGTACCCACAACCAATTCATGCATGACAATGACGCATTAATGTAAAATTAGAGAAAATTAAAGAAATAGTTGCTATAAAAGGTATTTTTTAGATTTATATTTTTCTTTTAGTTTGTAAGATAGACTTTTATATTCATGGCTTAAATAAGTATTTAGGTGGTTTATGAGCAATATGACCTGGCACATTTTGGAGATACTGTCAGTATTAATAATGCATTAAGTAGACTACTATACTGAAGATCAGAAACTTCATTAACTTTTATTCTTTTCTGACTGGTCTTTCAGTCCAATACTCTATGAAAACAAGAAAGGTAAAAATAGGGGTGCCTGGATGGTTCAGTCAGTTAAGCATCTGCCTATAGCTCGGGTCATGATCTCAGGGTCCTGGTATGGAGTCCCACATTAGGCGCTCTGCTCAGCAGGGAGTCTGCTTCTCCCTCTCCCTCTCCCTCTGTGCTTTGTCTCTCTCAAATAAATAAATAAAAATCTTTAGAAAAAAAAAGGTAAAATATCCTATAGAATCTCCTCCCACAAGCTGTTAAAATTAAACACCTAGAATCCTTAGGATATAGAACACATCTCAGTTTTATACAAATGGCTTGGATTTAATCTCTTTTGCTACCATGAGGATAATCTAAAATAGGTTAAACTGTTAAAGTGACCTGCTCTTGTCAGGCTGCCAACTACTGTCAGTACACTTCTTTTCCTTAAGAAAGAGCAAGATACAAGTTAAACAATTGAAAATGCTGCCTAAGATAACTTCATAATATTAAACATATTACGTTCAACATATTAAAAATAGTTCACAATCAAAAGTAAAAATAATAAATCCATGGCAGGTTTTTGTTTGGATTTTGTATGTGTATGTTTTGCCAATTCAGTAGCAACTGTAAAGCGAGCATTTTGCTATTTGTAGAAATTTTGACTGAAACTGAAGTTTCAGTTATTAAAATCTAATACAATAAAAAATTTGGTTTGTACCTAGACACCCCTCTAATCTTTCCAATATGCATAATCTTTTATACCATTTCTCCATTAGATTCATTGGGTTTGAGGAAATATCTCTTCTAAAGTCTTAAATAGGGGGCGCCTGGTGGCTCAGTCATTTAGCATCTGCCTTCCGCTCAGGTCATGATCCCAGGGTCCTGGGATCGAGCCCCGCATGGGGCTCCCTGCTCTGCAGGAAGCCTGCTTCTCCCTCTCTCACTCCCCCTGCTTGTGTTTCTGCTCTTCCTGTGTTTCTCTCTGTCAAATAAATAAATAAAATCTTTTTTAAAAAATAAAATAAAGTCCTAAATAATTACACTAAAATCAATTAGTTTGGTGAAGTACCTATATCTGAAACTGAAAAGAACTTTAGGAATCATGTAATCACACCTCTCTTATTTTAAACGTAAAAAGTCTCAGACTCAGAGATTCACTTCTCACTAAGCATAAGTCAGGCACCTAGGTTCCTAAATCTGGTCCTGGTATTCTTTCTGCAATGAGAAAACTATTTTATAAGTCTCCCATCTCTTTGAATATAATGCATATACATGGAAAAATTTGCTGAAATTTTAAGGGTTCATTAAACACTCGTGGATGCCATGAGAGTCTCTAAATCAGAAAATGCTGTACAGGGACAGTTAACTAGCCATCTGGATAAAGAAAAGTTGGATCTGTATCACATTTTATGGTAAGGTAACTACTAAGTGGATTAAAACCTTAAACTTGAAAATGAGACAGTTAATATTCTGGAATAAAACATAGCAGAATAATTAAGAATTGAGTCTAACAGCAACTCAAAAATCCACAACCCGAAAGTAAAGAGTAATAAATTTGACCGTGGGGGGGAAAATTGTCAGGCAAATCTAAAAACTATCCAACGCTATACACATTAAAGGCTAAGCTAATGTGGTAGTTAGAATAGCTGCCTTTCAAAGAAGTCCATGCCCTAATCTCCAGAATCTATAAATATGTTATATTACAAGGCAAAGGGAATTTGCAGATGTAATTGGTTTTTAGATGATAAATGTGTGGTAATTTGTTACAGCAGTGATAGAAAACTAATACAGTAGTCTTGTCTAACAGTGAAAATTTGGCCTACAGATATACTGCAAACATATTAAATAATTTTTGAAAATTGGTTTTCATTGCAGCATTGCTTGTTACTCTTTCTAGTTAAAGACTGAAAGCACCTAAATGCCCATAAATAGGAACTTATTAAATAAATTATGCTATATCCATATTATGGAATACTACTCAGCTATAAAGAATCAGAAAGCTTTTCATACTGCTATGAAAAGATATCCAAGATGTACTGTTAAATGAAAAATGCAGGTATAGTTCCATGTATATAAAAAGAGGAAAAGATACAACTATATTTATGTTTACTTGTATATGCATAAAATCCTTTGGAAGAGTAGAGAAGAAAGCAATAACCATGGTTACCTATTTGTAGTGGGGTGGAAAGTGGGTAGATGGAGTTCACAGATAGAAGAAAGATTTTGCTATATATATTTTATTAATGTTTTAGTCATACAAATGCATTGCCTTTGTAGAATATAGATTGTTGGTAGATATATAGATAGATGATAGATAGATAGACAGATAGATAGGTAGATAATACACAAAAATAATATATTTAAAATGCTTCTCTACTACCCTGTGCTTCCTTTCATATATATGACTATTTAACAGTGTGATTCATCAGTAAGGAAAAAATATGTTCTGTCTAAATGAAGGAGGTAGAAGAGAAAAGGGATGAGAGAAAGAAAAAAAGAACTTTTCAATTTTGTAATTAATATTATATTTTCTGTTATTGGTAAATAAAATGTTTGCTTTTCCCAATTTCACTGGAGCTGTAATACAAATACACCCTGAAAAGGTAACATAGTATCCCCTGAGTATCTCACATGAATAAATGTGACATACAAAGCTTCATGACATTTATAAATAGATATATACATACACATATACATATACTTTTGAAGGGCATAATAGAAAATAGAAAATAGTGATAAATAATGAGCGCCAAATATTGAAAAGGGTACCAAAGACAAGCCACTTTCCTAACAACTAAACTCAACTTTCCCCTCATTTAGCATCTCAGACCTTTCTCTGATCAGCACCCTAAGAAGGAGCTCTCTCTCCCCATATCAGGGACTTTATTCAATAATATAGGTCATGAAAGTAAAAGCAGATTTTCCCAATATTCGTAGAATAAATCTGAGACCCAAGAAATGGCAGAAACCCAGGCCTTTCAGTTCTCTGCCAGTTTTTAGAGGCTCCCTTCCTAATGCAGGTTTGGCTAGTTGCTAAGAGCACAGGCAAAAACATGGCAGAAGGGCAGTGCTGGGTAGGCCTGGAGACTTTTCAAATAGCTAGGGAAGCAGTTAGAATATGGTTGGATGGGTGATTTTAGCCAACATGTGGAAGGTCTTAAAGACTAAGTAATACTAACTAGGCAGTCAGGCACCTTTAAAGGTTGTTCAGTAAAGAGTGACAGGGTCAGAGATATACTTTGGAGATTAATCTGGCAGAGTGTACAATGTGGATGGGATGAGAAAGACAAGAGGCCAGAAAATGTATAGGCAAGAGCATGAGAAAAAGCACTTTTATTTATTTTTTTTTTTTAAGATTTTATTTATTTATTTCACAGAGGGAGAGAGATCACAAGGAGGCAGAGAGGCAGGCAGAGAGAGGAGAGAGGGGGAAGCAGGCTCCCCGCTGAGCAGGGAGCCCGATGCGGGCCTCGATCCCAGGACCCTGAGATCATGACCTGAGCCGAAAGCAGAGGCTTTAACCCACTGAGCCACCCAGGCGCCCGAAAAAGCACTTTTAGACTTGAAATCTATTTTAACCTTCTAAAAATTAGTGAGGCTGCTTGGAAGTTGCATTACTTACTGCTAAATCTGATTAAATCCCAAAAGCATTTTTTGAAGAAGAGATTAAAAAAAGTAAAGTCAGAAGTTAGAACCAAATGAAAGTATCTACGATTTTTCAAAAAATCATTTCCAAAGGGCTATTCAGTTAATTTAAGAAACACTCTGATGCATCCATGGCTAAAACTTTGATATTTCTTGCAAGAAATGTCATTTCCAAAGTGTAATTGCATAACACATTGCTAAAACAGTAATGAAAGGCTCTTAGAGCATCCATCAAAGGACACTGAATGTGAACTAAACAGCCTTGGTTTGGAGTCAGGAGGCTGCCACGCAGCACTTTAGACAGCACTGCCCTCTGCAGTCACACCGTTCTACTAACTGATCCCTGTGAATCTTGCTATAAACCCATGCTTGAAGCCACTTGGGTAGATTGCCATTTCATTTAGCATAACTGACCAATGAGAGCACTACCAAGGTTTCCAGACTGGATCCCTGCAGGAAGAATTACTTATGATGATGGAAAGTAGCATAACAAGTACAGGACTGAATAGGACAAATGTGGTTTTATTTGGTGACTATTGTGTACCAGGCACTGTTCTCAGTTGAACAAGATTGGCAATTTTCGTCCCGAATTCTTGATGCTTCTACTTTATGGATGAGTAGAACAGATAATTTAAAAATCATCAGACAATTAAATAAAATACTTACAAATTGTGATAATGGCATAAAGTAAACAAACAAAAAAAGAAGCTAAAACAGGGGGATCTCATCAAAGGAGGTGATCCTTCATTTGAAACCTGAAGGATGAGAAAGACCTAAGCATGTGAAGAGTGGGGAAAAGTAGCTGGGATGGCATGTGTGTGCAAGGGTGCTGGGGCAGAGAGAGTCACGTGTTCTAAGGATAGAAGGAAGACGTGTTGTTAGAGAATATTGAACAAATGGGACACTGCTGACAGAGCTGAAGAGCTAAACTGAGTTAGATCATAAAGGTACTACATAACCTTTAGTACCTGGTAAGGAAACTGAATTTTATTCTAAATGCAATAGGACACTCTTGAAGGGTTTTAAGTGAAAATGATTTGATAAGATCATTTGTGCTGCTCTGTGGCAAATAATTTCCAGAGGGATAAGAGAAGGGAGGGGTCCAGACCATTTTCAGATAATTTTTCTACAATTTAACAAACTCATTCCAGTTTAATTCTTTGTGTATTGGCTTGGAGGAGTGTTAAGGAAGGTAAAGTGTATATTCATTTATAACAAATCAATTAATAGTCTTAAATTGATAAACATTTGCCCTGAAATTATGTCATTGTCCTCAGCAAAAGAAAGTGGCTTGCTGACTGTTTAATTAAAATTTTTAGATGGGTTTAAGATAAAAAAATCATAGGTTAAATTTCAAACAAAAAGAATTCACAATGATTTATTATCTCAAGAGGGAAAGGCCTACCCTGGCCTAATAGGCTTCACCCTGCAATCTAACCTTATATTAGAAACCCCATAGACAGTAAACAGTTCCTCTATAATCCTTGTGCAGTCAGGAAATTTGTCTTAACATGAACGATAAATCCCTCTCATGTTAGCATGAAAAATGTTCAGAAATCTCACAAACAACTAGGATTTCCCAACCAAGAAGTTCTTTCTCATCTATATCCATGGGTGCATGGCAGGTGCCTTTCTGATCTGGAACAAGGGAATAGAAATAAAAACTGATTTTTGTCCAAGAGATTGAATGTGTCAATCCACTTATTTTAAGCCCATTGTCATATTTTCTCCTGTAAATTAAAGAAAGAGAGAGAGACAGAATTTCGCTCACTATAACTTACCCAGAATCTCTTTCTTCTCCTTTGAAATAATTCGGTACTATCCATGTTACAGTTCCACAGAGTGGGACATTTCTTTTCCATAATAAGTGATACATTAAACATTTTGGTTTCTGGTGACAGTGTAAATGAACAAGTTAAGGACTTCCAGAATTGAATTAGCTGCCACAGTACTTTCACATTATTCAGATTTCTTAGTCCAGGCTTTCATAGCTTCCAAGCACCTGTAAGAAATCATGAAGGTAATATTAATAACTTGATTAAGAACCTTCCAACCGATGACAGAATCTACCAGTACAAATAACTAAATAAGATGAATACTGTATTGATAATATTCCCTATATTTTGATGCACACCATTATCTATTTCAGTCTCTAACACACCTGCTGTGCTTTATTTTTATTTTTAAGTGAATATAAATAGCAGAAAGCCGACATCCATGTAATACTAATGCCTTTTTCTGCATCAGTGAGTCAAAATTTGACTTTGTGAATATTGAGTTCACTTATCAAATGTCAGCATGCATGTATTAGAGTAACAGTTCCAGAGTCTGAATAATACTAAAAGTTCGAAGAATATTGAGGCCTAACAAATTTATCAATACTCACACTGATTTACCTTCTTCCCAGCAGTGGAAATATAAAAAATAGTTAGCCCTAATTTTGAATTAGGAGTTATTGAAACTGGAGTATTAGCTCATGTTCTGAGGCCACATCTTTGCTCTGAAATGGGTAAACCATGAAAATTCTGTTGAGCATTTCAAATAGTCACTACAGCAGTCAGGCTGAAGTCAAGGTTCTAAGATTTTTCTGGACTAATTAGCAATATAATTTCAAAAGAAAATATCTTCCTTTATGGCTTTTGCTGTTAGAAACCAAATACCAAGAGTATGTTTTTCTTAAAGTGACATTTCTTCATTTTTTAATTTTTCTTCTCTCTTCTGCCTAAAGAGTTACATTTTCTTCCTATTCTCATTGCTATGTTTCTTCAGTGTAAATGATTCTACAAATGCCAATGTCTTAATTTTGTTTTATTAGCAGTTATTACCAAATGTACCTTAAGCGAGCCAAACAATGAATTGGAATTACATCCAATCGAAGCCTGCCAGGAGAAAAAAATAAATTACACAGAGCTCCTACAATACTTGAAATACTAAAATACTCCTACAATAATTGAAATGAAATACCATCATGTCCCACCTCTGTGTTTGTACTGGTTACAGTATCAGAAATGCCAGTGTTTGGACCCTGGTTTTACAAGTCACAGGGTATTTGTCTTGCTGTCGTGGATGGGATTGAAATGGTATGGCCCTAGACCCAGCCATTTGAGAAGTCACTTCCTAATTCCTTAAGTTCTTGATCTCTGCAGACAGAGATAACCACTTACCTATGCTAGGTCAGTGCCTAAAGAGACAATAGAGTACAGTGGCTAGAGGCATGGATTTAGGAGCCACATTGCCTAGATTCATTTACTAGTTGTGTGATACTGAACAAGTCACTCGATAAAAATGCCTAGTGAAGATCGAAGTAGTTAATATATGTAAAAATGTAAAATGATTCCTGTACCATGGGAAGTACTATAAATTTGTTTTTTATTGTAATGCTCTTCTGGGAATAATTCCTATAAGCTTAGGCTAGAGCCTGTATCTCCAGCCCTTTCAATAATTTTGTGTAAGTATCCAGTTCCCTATATTAAGTCTCTTTTGCTTAAACTAAATAAAGTGGTTTTTATTGTCTTCAGCGGAACCTTGACGATGCACTGGTAATTCTATTGCTTCTTGAGCACTAGTTACTGAATTACAAAAATTCAAAAAATTAGAGAAGGTGAGGTAGTTTAAAATCTAACGGGATATTCTGCAATTTACTTATAAAGGCAGGTACAACGTAAATGCAGGATTGGATCCACTTCAGTAAGTAAATTATTTCTAAAAAAATGTTTGCTAAAAGCTTTGAGTATATTTCCAGCCATGCTTCTTTAGGCACAGTTCTTTAAAGCTATTGAATTCAATAATTCATTCCCTGACTCTTTTTCTTCTTGTTGCTAAATTGGCAGAAGGCATCATCCAGAAAATCTTACTGAATATCAGATTGCAGCAATGAAAGTCTCTGTATTAAGTTATTTATTTTTTAAAGATTAGAGATTTAAAAGGCTCCAGCAATCATTAGTGAACCCAGACTCCTATGCTTCACTGCACACTCCGCATCTCCATTTGGATTCAAGAAGCATCTTAAACTTAGCAAGAACCTCCCTACTTGGTGTTGGTATCCAGTAAATGATGTTGCCATTCACCCAGTTGCTAGGACTGAAAACCCACTAGTAATCCTACACCCACACCCCAGATACAACCTAGCTGACTTTTGGCCCAACTCTCAAAATATATTCTGATTCAGATCTTTTATCACTGCTCTTCTGGTGAAGCAGTCAGGTTCAGTGTAGGAAACAGATACGGAATGCTTTTCGAGGAGAGAGAATTTAATGAGTATCACATGTTCTTCAAAAAAATGCCAAAATATCACTTCAGGACTTTGAAATGTCTGACCCCTTCCCCTTCAGTGCTCTTTCCCCAGGTCTCACATGGCCAGCTCCCTGACTTTGGTAGCAGTGGTTTTCGAATGACACCATCTCGAGAGGCTGAGAGCCCAAGCTAAAAGAGCCCAAACTCTTGCTTTCAGCATTCTTGATCTCCTTTCCTCGCCTTATTTTTTTTTCAGACCATTTAACATAGTATTATGTATTTGTTGATTGAGTTGTTTCTTTTGTACTTCCCTGACTAGGAGAATAATGCTGTGAGGCTAAGAACTCTGTGGTGCTCGCCACTGAATTCCTAGTACCTAGGAGCTCAAAAAATATTTGTGAAAGGCAGAATCTCCAAATCATTTTCTTTTTTTGATGTCTTAAGCTTTATCAACCTATTCCAGAATGTTAAAATTTTACCCTACTCTACTTTCAGAATTGTAACATAAACCAAACTATTGGCCTGGGCCATATTTAATATTCTTTAATGGTTCTTCTATTCTGATTATATACATAGTCACTACTGGGTTCAAGATTCATCAGAAAAGCTCTGTACAAAATGTGAGGCATTCATCATTTCTGGAAAATTTCTTAACATACTTATAGCAGTAAAGGATCATCCTAAAGAAGGACATCAATCATTACTCTAGAATTAAGGGAAAGAATTCTGTAGAGAATTGCTCCACTATGTACTCTATATAGAGGTTTGGTATATATGCACATTGCTTTATGACTTCAAATAAGTTACTAACAGTCTTTGATATTACTACATTTATGAATTATTTGCATACACCTACCATGTTAAGTGAATCTCAGCTAGCTAAGAACAGGCCCTGGTGTTTTCCCTGTGTATCATTTCTTTGACCCCTCAAGTAGCAATATAATCTTAAACATTGGGTTCCTCCCTTTCATTCCATGTTCTTAAAATATTTATTTTCTCTTATTAAAATATTCATCATTAACTATCACAATAATCCTTTAAATTGCATACAAATATATAATTTTATTTTTTTAAATATATATTTATTTCAGAGAGAGAGAGGCAGAGGGACAAGTAGGCAGAGAGGCAAGCAGAGGGACAGGGAGAAGCAAGCTTCCCTCTGAGCAGGGAGCCTGATGCAGGGCTTGATCCTAGGACCCTAGGATCATGACTGGAGCTAAAGGCAGATGTTTAACCAACTAAGCCACCCAAGCACCCCTACAAATATATAATTTTAAAGCCCGTTTGCGAATATTGTATTTCTTAATTCTTTTAATATAGACCACAAGATACTATTGTTTCCATTTGAAAGATAAAGAAATAGGCTGGGGACGCCTGGGTGGCTCAGTTGGTTAAACACCTACCTTCAGCTCAGGTCATGATCCCAGAGTCCTGGGATAGAGTACCGACCGCATGGGGCTCCTTGCTCAGCGGGGAGCCTGCTTCTCTCTCTGCCTCTGCCTGCCACATTGCCAGCTTGTGCTCTCTCCCTCTCTCTCTGACAAATAAATAAATAAAATCTTAAAAAAAAACAAAAGAAAGAAACAGACCGAAAAGGTATGCTATTCACTTATATCCATACGGAACAATACTAGCAATACTAGACCATCTGAAAACAGGTTTTTTGGGTTTTTTTTAAGATTTTATTTATTTATTTGACATAGAGAGGGAGAGTATAAGAAAGGGAGACAGGGAGCAAAAAAAGTGGGGAGGGGGAGACAGAGAAGCAGAACCCTGCTGAGCAGGTAGCCTCCCATGAGGGGCTCAATTCCAGGATCCTAGGATCATGAGCTGAGCCAAAGGCAGAGTCTTAAATGACTGAGTCACCCAGGTACTCCTGAAAACAGTTTTAATATTCTTTCCGGTATCAAAAAATCATAGACCTGAGCAGATACACAAAAGATAGAGTCTCTATCCTTAAGGTAATAACATGCCAGTTAGAGAAACATGATATACACACAGCAGTAATTTAACTGAATAATAATGTGTATGGTGAAAATTGGCAGCTACCATTTACGCAGGCTTCCTTTTACTAACACTGGGATTGATACTTGACACCAACCTCTCCTCCAGCCAACAGTGTGGTAGAGAGTTGATACTAACCCCATTTAATTCTGAAAACAAAGGCCAGAACTAAGTGCTGCCCTCCCCAATTCTTAAGTGAAGAGACTGCATCAGAGTACAAGTTCACATAGATAGCATTGGAGTCAGGATTCAAATCTACATCTGTGTGTTTCCAAAGCCCACATTCTATCATTGTGCTTTATAATGACAAAAATTAACGAATTATTATTAATAAAAAAAATGAGGGATATTATCTTTTGAAGAATGCTCCATGGAGTTTTATTTTTATTTTTTTATTTATTCATTTGTTAGAGAGAGAGAGAGAGAGAGAGTATCAAGCAGGGAGAGCTTTAGGCAGAGGGAGAACCAGGCTCCCCGCTGAGCAAGGAGCCTGATATGGGACTCAATTCCAGGACCCTGAGATCATGACCGTAGCCAAAGGCAGACACTCAACCAACTGAGCCACCCAGGCGTCCTATCTTCATGAAGTTTTAAAGAGTTACTTCAACAAAGAGTGGGATGGAAGGAAAGCAGGAAAACATTCTGAGTAAACACTAAGAACCTGATAATAAGCATGGTGCTTTCTGGAAAGAATGAAGAGGTTAGTCTTGAGTAGGAAACATTTTAAGTAAGAGTAGGAAGGAGGACAAAGTCAGATTATAGGGATTTGTGTTTAAAATTAATCAAATGAAGTTTTATGAGTGAAAAGACTAATCAAAGACCAGGTGCAAAAACTAATTAGGAGACACACCACAGTGCAAGGGGGAACATATAACAACCTGGACAAATGAGGAAACAATAAAATAGGATCAGAGATAGGGTCAAGAAAAAGCTCTGTTTTGTGCCAGTATAGTTTGGATGACAAAGAATTAAATTTAAAAATGTAAGATTGTATCGAGCTGTGGAGAGAAAATGAAATTTCAAGCCCGGATTGTAGAAAAAGTCTTTCTAAAAAGAATAAAGCTCTCTTCCTCTCCCCTAAATAAGTTCTGTGATTAGATGAGCTAATGAACCAAAGGGTCATTCTTTGAGACAAAACCCTCAGCATATCCAAGCCGTGTTAATTCCTGAGGCCAAAAGACTTGTACCTTATTGTCATCCCTGCCACTTAACAGTAATTTTAAAAAGCTGGCATTTGTAGACCCAGTTTTATCATTTGGCAAAATGAGCTTTTCAGGTAAATCATCTCCAAGATTCATATATATATTGAAGAGAGAGAGCGAGCGAACTGTATATAGAGATACAGCATATGAGTCTCTCTGTCTTGCCATCTTTGTAACACAGGACAGCATGATTTATGTGGGTACAGCCAGCATCATCCATTCTTTTTATGAAGGTGTACCAGTGCAGTTCATATCACACCTAGGAAAGGTACACAGCAAAGAATTAGGTAAAAGGAAAAGAAAGATGAAACATAGATATATGAAAGATTTTACTGAGACTGAGCCGTATCTAGATCTGAATGTGAGAATTTTGCCACCTTCCTTAATTTTTAAGGTTTACTGGTGTCATTTGAAAAGACAGAGATCTCTTTTACAAAGAGTAACTAGGTTTCATCTCCTGTTCCAATTCAGATTGATAAGGAGTAGCAATGCTGTTTTAAGGATGAAGTCCCACTCAGAGTGAAAGAAGAGCATGACTGATTAGTAGTGTTTGCCATGTATATGGGTGAGAATTGATGTCAGCATTCTATATATTCTGATCTCTGAGCTATATTTATTCATTCTAAAAATCATTTTTAAACAATTCTATTCTAATCCAGACAGTCAAATCTTTCATATTTCATAGTTTATTATTTTTAGAGTTCTGTAACATCTAGATTATTTCCTCATTTTTTAAAACCATCTTTGCTACCCTAAATAGTAATACTTCCCCAATATAGAAAGCATTACTAATAAAAAAAGATTATAACTCTGAAAACAAGTGCAATTTTAGAACCAAATTGTTATAAATTATCTGTTAACTTTATTTACATATTCTAAAGTATTTTCCATTAACATGGGAAATGACTGAATTTTTCTTTTTTTTAAAGATTTTTTTTATTTATTTGACGGAAAGAGAGACAGCGAGAAAGGGAACACAAGCAGGGGAGTGGGAGAGGGAGAAGCAGGTTCCCTGCCAAGCAGGGAGCCCGATGCAGGGGCCTGACGCGGAGCTCCATCCCAGGACCCTGAGATCGTGACCTGAGCTGAAGGCAGATGCTTAATGACTGAGACACCCAGGCACCCCACAACTGAATTTTTCAATCAGCATTATTTCTTTACAATTTTTTGGAGTTATTTCCTCAAAGTGTTGGTTTTTCTAAGATTTACGTATATATAATAAGCTACAATAATGCAGAGTTTTGGTATTAAAATAATAAAAATCTAGATAGATGAGGCTATGTCCACCAGTAAGAAACATTCTCAAGTAAAAGTTTAAGTCTTTTAGCAGCCCAGGAATCTACTTCTTTAAGCTGAACACAGAACAGGAGATTTATCACATAAAATACAATCTAATTGGGTATTCAGTGTGAATAACTTCATTAAGACTTCAGGATAAAGACATTATTTTCAAGCAGGGTCAGAGGGGTAAGTTAGGTAACGAAAAAAGTGATTAACTGGAAGTAGTCTTCTTATTTGCTTTAATCATAATTATCAGTAATAAAACTACCCAATCAACATATTAATTTCTTTTCATCTATTGGGCTGGAAAGGGAAGCTTATTAGGAGATCATATATCTAAAAGATGACGACTTTTAAGTAATTATTCAACAAATATTTATTCAATACCAACTATATGCAAAGTACTATGGGGAATATAATTACTGATGAAACACACTATCTATCCTCAAGAGAATTAAAGTTGCATCAGAGGCCATAAGATGTGAGAGAGAAGATGAAGGAAGAGAGTGAAGGGGAAAAGAAGGGAGGAAGAGGAAAGAATCAATAAAGAAAGTTATGTTTTTATTTTTCTCTGCCAACTTGGAGTACCATAAATCCTAGGGAATCATGCTATCCTGTTTGGAGAACAACTCCAAAATGTTTTAAGATCTACTAGTTCAAAAACCATAAAATGTATTTATTATCCAATCATCAATCCTTCCTAAGTAGGAAGTATAGAAGTGTAATGATTGCAAACATACTCCATTACCCTCTGGATATTCTTCATGAGCAATTTTGAGCAGCTATATTGCTCTTTCCCAGTGAGTACAGATTCAATCTCAATATCCTCTATACAAGACTCCCAGTGGTCCCCACTGGTCAATGAAAGTAGGCACAAGATATGCAACTAAATTGCTACCTTTGGCTTAATGAGTGATAATATATGTATAAAGCATTTAACATTGAATTTTAGAGTCACACTGACTTTATGCTAACATTCTTTTGATAGTTAGTAGCTATGTGATCTTGAAAGTTTTGCCCAACTCCTAAAATGGCAGTTTCCTCATACGTAAAATGAGAATAATATTATCTATGTTTTAGTAGAGGTAATGAGATAATGTAAAGTCTGGTAAATAATAAATATTGGCTCTATAGCAGGCACTGTGGGTAAAAATGAAAGGAATAAACAGACCAACTATAGAGGACCACTGTCCTTAAAATTTTCTTACTATGATATGGAGAGGTAAGTATAAACAAATGAGTTTAGTCAAGTGTTACAACTGCTGTGATAAAGGCACATTTGCACAATAAAATGTTACCAGTTCAATAAGAAGATTTCATTAAAAAGTTTGACATCTAGCAAAATATTGACTATAAGATAGGGATTTTAGGGGCACCTGGGTGGGTCAATTGGTTGGGTGCCAGCCCCTTGATTACAGCTCAGGTCATGATCTCAGAGTCATAGGAATGAACTTGGTGTTGGGCTCCACAGTCAGCAAGGAGTCTGCTTGAGATTCTCTCTCCCTTGCCCTCCCTTGTCCTTCCCCCCCGCCACGCTCTCTCTCTTTCTCTAAATAAGCAAATTTAAAAAAAAAAGAAGAAAAATATGGATCCTAGGTTGAGAGGTTAAAGAAGATACCTTAAAGAAAACCAGTATTTAAAAAAATGGATGGTAGAAGAGGATTTAGCAAGAGGAATGAGAGCTAGAGTGACAGGAGGAGAAATGGGATAGAGTAATGACACCAGTACCAAGGTAGAATTTGGGGTTTTCAAAGCTATAGAGTGCCCAGGGAGAGAAGGAATAAAAAAATTATCCATCAGTTACATAGAGCAAGGTGCCCTTAGAAAGAATGATTTTAATGGATTGTGGGGATGTAAGTCCAATTGCTAAACATTAAGTAAATGGAGGGTGAAATCTTAGAGTCAGGATTTTAGCTGAGGCTAAGAATTTTGGATGTGAAAGGAGATTAGGTCTATAGTTATCAGGGTCAAAATTGGAATAGAAATATAAGGAGAAATTTGCACATATTCTAGAAGGATTGGAAAGTTTACACACTTAAAAACAAAATGGCACTCCCTCAAGTATGGTCTTTGTGAAACATTAGTGTTCAAAATCTCACCAGCTTTACCTATCTTGTGCTACTTTGGATAACATAAACTATAGATCATAATGGACCCAACTCCTAGCTATTGACCCTAACCAGTCACTGTCAACCTGTCCAATCCTCAGGAAAGGAGAATGTCAACATCTGCTTTCATTATAATCTCTTAATAATTTAAAAATTAGTACATTTCTTAAATATTATATTACTTGCCTACTTAGAATATTTCAAAGTCTCCCCACTTCCAAATTTGCATTTCATTTTCTGGCATGCTCTGGTACACACACTGCTTACTTCTCTAGGTGCATGTCTTTTAGTATTTCCCTGTCCACTCTACCATTGCATTTTGTTGTTATTACTTATTGGTGTTGCTGCTATATTTCACTAGGATGCACTAAATGCATAGATGTTGGGTTCTCCATTAGGTACTTTGTATACCTGAAATGTTTGTGCCACTATGTCTGCTGAAGTTTCCCTCACCTGCCCAACCTCCCTTCTGAATAATTCATTACTAACTCTTCTTATCCATTATTATACCTTACATATACATATCATGATGTGTTTATCATATTTCATAGGGAGTATTTGCCCATCCATTTTCACCATGTAGACGGTGAGCTTCTTAAAAATGGATTCCAGGGGTGCCTGGGTGGCTCAGTCGGTTAAACAGCCAACTCTTGATTTTGGCTTAGGTCATGATCTCAAGGTGGTGAGATTGAGCTCTGCGTCAGGCTCCCAAGTCTGCTTAAGATTGTCTCTCTCTCCTTCTGCCCCTCCCCCTGCTTGTGTGCTCTCTCTCTAAAATAAATAAATCTTTAAAAATTGGATTCCATATTTTATGTAACTTTGTATCACTGCTATCTAAAACCTGTTTTTTAACTGAAGTAATGAATTAATGGATATGTATGTCCATTTATGATTTTAGTAATAATTTTAATTAGATTTCCTGGTCCAGTATTTTTCTATACAAACATATTCTTCATACCAAAACCATAGCTGAAGAATATTATCATAAATGGTATTTAGTCGACTGAGAGTAGATGCCATATCTATGATTCTGGATTTGATAAGTAAATATATTTGAGGTCTGTTATTCCTAAAATAACTTACTTATATTCAATTAATGTTATCCCACCAAATAAAAGAGATCTAACATTTCAAGCCAGAACAATTTGATATCATAATGAAGCCTGTATTTCCAATGAAATGATCTGGCTCCAGTTGACTAAATATGGGTTGTTACTTTTCAGTTAGAATTAATAAGAAAATCCATATGCACCTAGAATACATTCCCAATTGCACTCTCAGAAATTTGATCGTAGACCTTACAAAATCCCTGAAATAGAATTTTCTCCCTTGGTATGGGCCCTCAATTTCCTGAGAGTTGGAGTGACAGGATGTAATTATTCTGCTTGGGCTCTCTGACAACAAATGCATTCAATCATCAATTAGGAATTAGCACACGTATGGTTTCAATTATATTGATTTATAACCAGTAACTTTTTAATACAGAACTTAGTTACAGTCTATCATGTCTTGATAATTAAAATGCACTTTGTTTTATTGTGGTTTACTAACTTGTGGGAAAACAAGTAAAGTTATAAAAGCTTCTTGCATTGTCTGTTGTTTATTTCTGTTAATCATGAGTCAGAGTTTCCCTGTACCTAGAGCATTGTAAAATCCAGATAAATATTATCATTATCGTTACCACCTCCCAACTCTCTATATATCATTTCTCCACTACGCATAATAATGAACAGTGTTTTCCTAAACTGCATCATGGACAGGAAAACATAACTCTTAATTTAATTTGCCTTTAAGATAAGAAGCACAGCGTGGGAAAAATCTGGACACTCTCAAAGTCACTTTTCAGTGTGCCAGTATTCTGTCTTTGCATCTGTTCCCCTCTCTGTGATGATATCTACTCTTCACACCCAAGGCAGGACACCTAGAGGGCCACTCTGCTTTCTACTCCTTTACTCCTAGTGAAAGTGAGAAATAGCTTAACTCATTATGTCTCCTGATTTATTAAATATACTTAAGTGTGAATGAGTTTCACTGTATCATCAATCCTGGCCATTTGTATGGTATGCCTTGGCATTAAAAGTATTACAGGATGAATATTTTCTCTCCTTCAGAGACTCAAGTAGGTAGTAATTTTTTCTTGTCCTTGAAATGTTATGACCACTACTGTGGCTTATTTGAAGTCTAAAACTAACTTACTTATTTTAGAGGAACATATTTGAAGTAAACGTAATGATTCTGGAAATAATCTAGCTGCAGTTACCATGGTATTATTTCTATGAGTTTTGGTTGCTGGAATGTATATGCAGTCACCCACATGCTTGCCTACCAGCTTCTGGACCCCTGTAACTTAATCTACTCTAACCAACCATCCTAGTTAATTGGTGACTTCGCTCTTTAGAACCTCCAACTTTCCTTTACCAGCCTTCCTTCTCCTTATGTGAACAATTACCTTTGCTCCCCTAAAACTTCCCTTAGCCACAGGTCTAAGCATCTAGATGACATTCTGAGAGTCTGGGGATTGCCACAATCCTGGGTCAGCCTAGCCAAACAAGGCGGTTATCCAAGCATCAAATTCACAAAGCCTCTAGCTCTCTGGACCTATGATAGCTAAAGAGGGAATAAGGCTGAGGCAGGGAGAATACCGTCAGTTACAAATTATTGAGCAGTAGCTATATGTCACAGCCTGGGCCAAAATCTTTACATCTATTGGCTATGTAATTCACACAATACTTCTTTAAAGTAGGTACCAGTCTTATCCCATATTTTGCAGATAAACTGAGGTTCAAGAGGTTAGATGTATTGTTCAATTCATTCAAAAGGAAGTAAGCAGAGATTAAATTCAAAGCCAAATAATGCCTTATTCCATAGCCATTCTTTACAAAAATTTTGTTTTATTTAGTTCGTGGGTGGGGGAAGATTGCAGAGAAGGGAAACAGGTCTTCAGATCTTAATCTTAGTGTGTAGCTACAGAGACAGAAGAGAGGAGATATTTGTATTAATAGAACTCTCTAACAGTGGAGGAGTCAGATTAAGACCTTGGTACTGGAGGGAGTAGCTATGAGGTCAGAATATGTATGTGTGACTAATGAGGATTAAGTTTTACATGGTATCAAATAAAATTGTCAGTACTACCAGTCATGAAAATACTGAAGAAATAATAAAAGAAAAGAGCTATAGAATTTTAGCTTGACTGTGTAAAATTATAATCATCTGTTGTCCATTCAGGCTTAATTACCATGTAGCACAACAGCAATTATGCATATCATTAAATAGATGCCAAATTAATTTATGTGCATTTTATTTGATCAAAGCAGTAAAATGCAGTTTGCAGGATGTTTAGCCTTTATAGTTTGTGGCTCATGTAACATAATAATCTACTCAAAGTTAAAAAATATTAGGAGATGTGTTGATTATGAAATTTTATAATATTGCATTGGCTAATCAATTTTATTACCTTGTATAAACAGTGGAAATACAGCTGTTAATCTGGTTATATGTAACCTACTCTGCTAAAATATTTCACAAAAGGAAAGTATCTATCTTAATGGCAGAAATGATTATATTTGAACTTCAGCTTTTAACACCATTACCATATTCTGATACCATCCAAAATTTATAATTTGTTTTATCTAGAAAGACCTGGAAAAATATAACTAAGTTAATTTTGGTTACTATCTGGAAGGTGGACATAATTTTTGCCTCATACGTTTCTGTATTTTAAATTTTTAAGTTTTAATTTCATAATAAAATATTGAAGAACTGATGTACCTATCCTGTTATCATCAATTGAATGAGGTAGTATAATGTAGTGGCTAAATTTAGGAGTCCCAGAGAGTTTTCTGAGATTAAATTTTAGTTCTCACACTTCAAAATGTATGGCTTTCATATGTCTGAACCTAAGTTTCCTTATCTATAAAATGTGCATTAATAATAGTACCAATTAGTATCTAGTGCATGAGGTGTCTGGGAAGATTTCATGAGACAGTTCATTTAATGCAATCAGTCCTGTTCCTGACACACTGTGAGTGTTCAATAAATATGACCAACTATTATTGAGTGGTTTTGTTTTTCTAATTTTTCTTACTCAATCTTTTTAGGTCTGTCTGACATTTTGAAAATTCCATTAAAGTGAAAACTAAATATACAAAACTGATCAGTTGACAGGTTTTCATATAAAAATCCTCAAAATATAACTGCTTTAAAGATTTTTGTAAAAAATTTGTTGAATAAAACTGGTCATTTCAAAGCAAGCACAAATTCTACCACTTGTTGCTCAACCCCCGAATGGAGCCTTATGACAGATTCCTGTTGCCACACTAATGAAGAGACTTGAAAAGAGCATTTGGGGGGAGGGATGGATAAGGAACTATCTGCAGAACATGCATTCAAGAAGGTTAATGGCACATAGGGCATCCTGGTACAATACTGTTGAGAGAAGTAATACATATCTTGTTATTTTTTTCTCAATTTTATCACTTGTAAACTGAAAATTCTAATCTAAAATGATTTATAAGTTCCCTTTTCCTCTTTAATGTTCACAGAGTCTTAAAAAAACCTAAAAACCTGTGACCTAAAATAGAGTTGTTCTAGGTTATTCCAGAGAACAGAATTGGGAGTAATTAATGGAAGTTATAGGTAGGCAAATTTTATTTTATTATTTTGTTGTTGTTAATCACCCTCATTACCTCCTAGATTGTTGTCAAAATTATTTTTGTAGGGGGCTTAACATAGTGCCCAATAAATGTTGCCTATTACTGTTTTTATCAAGATACAATTCAGGGGCACCTGGGTGGCTCAGTCGTTAAGCATCTGCCCTGGGCTCAGGTCATGATCCCAGGGTCATGGGATGAAGCCCCGCATCTGGCTCCCTGCTCAGTGGGAAGCCTGCTTCTCTCTCTCTCCTACTCCCCTTGCTGGTGTTCCCCTTCTTGCCATGTCTCTCTGTGTCAAATAATAAATAAAATATTTTTTAAAAAAGATACAGTTCAAAAGCTCTGTATTTATAAGTAGAAGAAATAAATTTTGGTTCAATTTAAAGGAAGGAAATCATAAGTAAACAATAGAATTATGAGAATGTACCCATAATGTAAAACCGTTAGAAAAAGCATGTTTCCGGGTGCCTGGGTGGCTCAGTGGGTTAAAGCCTCTGCTTTCGGCTCAGGTCATGATCTCAGGGTCCTGGGATCGAGGCCCGCATCGGGCTCCCTGCTCAGGGGGGAGCCTGCTTCCCCCTCTCTCTCTCTGCCTGCCTCTCTGCCTCCTTGTGATCTCTCTCCCTCTGTGAAATAAATAAATAAAATCTTTAAAAAAAAAAAAAGAAAGAAAAAGCTTGTTTCCAAAAGCACTTGAAAAAAGTAATATAATAAGCAAGGTAATAACATATTAAAATATCTTTGTCCGCCAAGTTTGTTTGTTTGTTTACATTTACTGGATTATAATTCTATCAAGGTAATATTTAAGACTCTGCTTGTTAGAATTCTTAACCTCCTGTGGTTTTAAAAAAATTTTTAATTCCAGCATAATTAACAGTGTTATATATGTCTCAGGTGTACAGTATAGTCATTAGACAATTCTATGCATTACTCAGCGGTTGTCATGGTAAGTGTCCTCATAATCCCATTCAACTATTTCACCTATTTTGGTATATTATAAAGTAGAACTTTCAGGCAACTAAAACAGAAAAGAAAGTTAGATAATTAACTTTTAAGGATTTTAAACACATTAGCAGTGATTTACGTAAGCAATTGGGAAAGTGAGCTCTATCCTTACATCCAGCTTCTACCGTATTTATATACGTTAAATAAAGGACTGCTAACATTATCTCTAAATTTGTTTGAAACCAGAGATTCTCTACCCTGGATCCATGGACCCCAAGTATGGAATTTCAAAGGATAAACTTCTTGAAAGTATTTGAAAAATTCTGTGTGCATGTGCATTTTTCAGGAAGGAATATCCTTCATTTTCATCAGATTCTCAAACAAATCAGTATCGGAGTCTGAGTTGCTGATTTAAATGAATGGTGCTTTCTTCCATGTACAAAAAGGCTTTATCACCAGTGCATAAATAAGATACTTCTGAGAAGAATTTTATTAAAAACACTTATCACTGGCACTTTTTTACTAAATATTCTGTGACAAAGCCTATTTAAAATGGATTTATAGATTAGACTTGAATGTAATGATTAAATATCTTTAACAACTCTATAAGTGACATCTGATAAACTATCTAGATGAGACTATTTCTATCACCTGGTTATCTCACTGTGTTTGAATTTCTTATCATGTTTTGATATGCACTATTAAAAAAAAAGATTTAGATAATTGTTCCTGAATCCTTACTTTCAACTTTAAGAATGATAAAATTTTTAGCCTCCTTAAAATAAAAATACTTAGCAACTTATTTTGAGCTAATATTGCCAAAAGAAAGCTAAATGCTTGCATGATAGCCCTTTCTTTCACCATATATATGTGTGCATAATATCAAAAACAGAGATGTTTTACCTATTTGTTTAATTACATGAGAGTAAGTAATTATCAATTCAAAACATGGGCCTGAAGAAATGTTAAGGTCAGTCTTCCCTGATTTTCCATTCAATTTAAATAACATTGGCAATGCAAAGTAAAGACAGTACTGCCAAAGTCAATATCCTAGATCTCTATGTCTACGCAACAGCTTTCTCTGTGCTAATAGTGTTTATGCCATCTGTCTGTTTCCAATTAAAGTCCATTTTTGATTCAATGACCAGATGTTTCACATTGTGGAACCCTCTCCTCTGCCTCAAAATTAGTGTATTTACTCCAGTGTTGATGCTGTTTACTTTCTTTTTTTTTTCTTTTTGCATTTCTGACATCATAAGCTACTGTCTCTTGCATTTCTTTCCAGTCATGAAATAGATTTCCCATTTCCTTCTTTACACAACATTACCTACAAAGTCAGTCTTCAGGTTATATTTGTAATGTCACTTAGTGATTGCTCATAATGCCTGTTTATCTGATTTTTCATACTATACAAATGAAATTTTCTAGTATAAACAACCTATATAAGTAATACATTTTAAGTTAAAAATCACTGAATATGATTCCTCAGGGAAGGGCAAATTGCTGTATTAATTACTTTTTTCTGTGCTTTGCTACTCTTAAGTATTCTATGAATTCCATCTATAAACTTGTATATTTCCAATCTCAACTCCGAACAGTTAATTTTGTTCATTTTTAGATAAGAAAATAAAAACTGAACTTTAAAAAGATTAGATTAGGTTCCTGGGGTGCCTGAGTGGCGCAGTCAGTGTCTGCCTTGGGCACCAGTCATGCTCCACGGGGAGCCTGCTCCTCCCTCCCCATCCCTCCCCCTGCTTGTACACACATACACACACTCTCTTCTCTCTCTCTCAAATAGATAAAATCTTTAAAAAGAGGAAAGATTAGATTAGGTTCCAGTCTCATCTTCTACTCAGATTTTACTGATTATTCTAGTCCTGGGGAAATTTTTCAGAAGTATGCTTGATAATATTATTCTAACAACCTCTGCATGCCATCATTTCATGAAGGGTAGATGTACAACAGCTTGAGTTTTTAATTTTCTATTTTGTCATTAGCATTGGTGAACAGTATGGGAACTTTTTTGGAAATGTCCCTGTGATTGTTATATTATCATGGGCTATTTGAGTATTCTTTCTGGCATAAGTACCAGGTTCTAATATCTAATATCTGTAATGGTCATGATGAAGTTTTAGAATATAAGTGAGGTCCAGAGCCGATGACCAAAAAAGAATTCTTGAGACGTCTTTGGTGCAAAATAGTGGTTTATTAAATCACGGGGACAGGACCAAGAGCTACTGCCCTGTGATCCTGAGGAGTGGCTGATTATATGCTCAGGAGTTGGAGAGGTGAAGACAAAGGGGGTGTTTAGAAGGGCTATCATATGGTAAAGAAGACGCTGAGGATAATAGAGACCTAGTTATTGTCAAGCCAAGCTGTTTTTCCCTCTAATTAGATACCGACATGAAGACAGCTGTGAGTTTCCTGGTGGAATGTCACTCCTCCTATCACACATCCTTGTCAAGGAGCTTTAGGTTTAGAAGAAATTCAACTTTATTTACCTTTCCTTCCACCTCAGCCTCCCTCAGTTTTATGGAGGGGTGTGGGTGATGTTAGGGCTTCAGGAACTGAGTTATGGGTCTCTGGGCGTTAGGCTATTGATAAGAAAGCTTCTTCCTTGTAAATCACTAGGACATTTGTAAACTGAGGGAGACTCAGGTCTTGAAGGACTGTGATCTCTGTAAGTTAATTATTTCTTTTTCCTTTAGGGCAGCCAGGAGTGCCTGAGGAATGTCACATATATCTCATGGGGGAGGGCTTGCCAGGTGTCAGCTTCTGCTTTGTCTTCAACTTGCCTTCTGTTCCCTCACCAGTTAGGCTCTAGAAAGGGCATTATTTTTGCTAAAGAAGCCAAAATAATAACACTTTAGGATGTGCAATGTGGAAGAAGTACTATCAACTTTTAATGCCTATCTACTGTGGTAATAGCTGCCTGAGTTCAATTACTCTATGGTAGAGCTTTTGACTAGACTGAAACCATAGGTTTCTATTATCTTAATGGTAAATAAGAAAAGGTCGCATACCATACTCCTGTCGTGTTTGAATTTTTTTAAACCTCGATATGAAAAAAATGTATTCTGTCATCAGTATTTATTTTATTCTTTATTCTAGGCCTTTGCTCTCCCTAGTGGATACTCAGCAACTTTAACATCCATACCCAGCAGTATCAGGTCCCTCTGGAGTTTCCTTATACACAAATTCTTTCTACTTTAAAGGTCAAGATTAAATAGTAGGTCCTCCAAGGCACTTCGTGGCTGTATTTCTTCACCTTAGGAATCACTGCCTCCTTTGCGCTCATCATACATCTCTTGTAGCAATTTTTACTTAATGTGATGGAATATTTTGGCACATAACTTACCTCTTCCATATATTTTAAGCCCCTTAGTGGGAGATAAAGCTTATCTCTGTGCTTTCCCATTACATCTAACACAATTACCAAGAATTGTTTGTGAATTCAATTGATTGATTGATTGATTGATTGATTATTCAAACTGTACTTAGCCAAATTTCCTTGTGCTCTGAATTCTTTCCACAAATGAAACCCAACTGTTTCTGTTTCAATCATTCAGGTCCTGCTATGTTCCTGAAATTAGTCTAATAAAAGAATTCATGATGAATTATAATAGCTATTAATTATATTTTCTTAAATAGGCATTTTAATTTTAACCCTAACTTGATTTTATTAAGCCTAAAATCTTGATCATAAAAGATGTCCAAGTCCAAAGATGAGCATGTAATCGTAGAGCCTTTGAGGTTAAGAGAGGGCACCCTGTCATGTAATGCTGCCTACTGTCATTCAGATAAAACAGCACCTATTCTTTTTTAATCAAACTATACTTTAAACAGTGTAGGGCTATTTACACAAAGACCATTAAAGTCTACTTTGGATGATTCCAGTGAACTTCATTACAGACACTGATTGTTCATTCTCAAACTTTAAAACATTTACAAGGAATCACTATGAGTGCTGTTGTTGTTGTTGTTGTTTTAATGTGAATTTCTATGCTCCATCTATGCCCCCATTTAATTTTATGTGTGTGACTTTTGGGAATCTCCATTTTCACAAACACCCAGTTGATTCTGACGCTGGTAGTCAGAGGACCATATAGCAAGAACTCTAAATGATCTAAAGATGATGCCCCCAAAGTTAAAATTTATTTCCCAAGAACAGAGATTAAGATTTTTTTATATCTTTCAGTGACTTTATTTTTATTTCATCCCATTTTATGAAACGTGAGTACAATGTGTTTCAAAATTTTGATGAAGAAAGGATAGAAAAGAGCAGCATAAATATTTAAAATGAAAACACTGAGAAAAGAAAACTTACGAATTTCCAACATTTTATATAAATTTTGTAATTAAGAGTAAAACATAAAAAGTTATTAAGAATATATATTGCATTAAAAGCATAAACCTAAATTTTAAAGTAATTTATTTTTATGTTCAATAAGTATAAATTATGTGTTTTTCAAAATTAAAAATGAAATAATGTTGAATTTCATCTCTCAGGACTTTCTATCAATTTTGTAGTTCCTTTTATGTTTTGTCAAATTATAGATTTAAAAATTAAAAACATACTAAGAATGTTTTTTTAAAGGTTTTATTTGTTTATTTGACAGAGAGAGAGAGATTACAAATAGGCAGAGAGGCAGGCAGAGGGAGAGGAGGAAGCAGGCTCCCTGCTGAGCAGGCAGCCCCGTGGTGCTCCATCCCAGGACCCTGAGATCATGACCTGAGCTGAAGGCAGAGGCCCCAACCCACTAAGCCACCCAGGTGCCNGCAGCCCCGTGGTGCTCCATCCCAGAACCCTGAGATCATGACCTGAGCTGAAGGCAGAGGCCCCAACCCACTAAGCCACCCAGGTGCCCCTAAGAATGGTTTCATTAATGGTATGGTGAATCTTAAGAGCATACTTTTTTCCCCCCACCAGGGGACAACTAGCACAGTGCCTTGTGACTCAGGAAATTTTCAGTGAATTAATAAACAAATTTTTCCAAACATTTCATTTTGATTGTATCAACTATTACTACATCTTCTAATCATAAATGGGTAGATGAAAAATCCACCATCTTGTCCACATCTTACTTTAATTTCATGGATCGTAGATAAAATTAAAAGTGATGGGAATACCTTGAAAGTCAAAATTCTCGTAGTTCTTTCATTTTACATCAATTCATATAGAAAATATGTTTTAATCCTCCACTGTGTGCCTGGCGCAACTTTGAAACTAGAGATAAAGTGGTAAACCAGAGAAAAAATATTCTGGTTCTCAAAGAAATTAAGTTCTTATTAGAGGAATAGAGAAATAAATAATACAAAAGGAAGAAGCTGAGTCATAATGAACTTGTACTCAGGATAAAAAGTTTGGATTTTGTTCAAGTAATGGGAATCATCAAAGGGTTTGGGTTGAAGCAAGAGGGTAACATAACCTAATTTATGTTTTAAATAGATCCTGTTGGCTGCTCTGCAAAGAAGCAATTGATAAGGACAACCTGGGAGATAGGTTAGGGGAGTACTGCAGAAAGCAGTTATGATAGCTCTGACCAATGTGGTAATTCCAGAGATAAAATCAGTTGGACAAATTTGGGGTTAATAAATGAATTTAGCATATCCTTTCATTTCTTGAGTAAAGGACATTATTTTGATTGAGCAGATAGGACCTGTGATGTATGGTGAGGGAGAGACAGATAGAAATCATGACTTTAGACCAGTACTGTTAAATAAAATTTTCTGAAGTAAAAGAAGTATTTTATATCTTCACTGTCTACTATGGTAGCCATTAGAGATGTGACTATTGAATACTTAAAATGTGACTAATATAACTATGAAATGGAATTTTTAGTGTTACTTAATTTTAATTTAAATGACCACATGCAAGTTGTGGCTACCATATCGGATAGCCCAGCTCTAGAAATTTGGCTTGCACAAATGAGTGGATGGTAGTGTCATTTACTGAAATGGGCACAAGTAAGTGAAAAGCAGACTTGGAATGAAAATCAGTTCTATTTGGATCATGTTATACCTAGTGGTTACACATGTGGATATATCAAATAGTACTCAGAATACATGAATCCAGAGTTCTGAGAAGGTCAGGAATATAGCTATAAATTTAAGAATTATCAACACATAGATTTTATTTATACCATGAAACCATGAAGCCACCTAGAAAGAGTGTATAGACAGAAGAGGGCTCAATGACAGAGGGTAACATTCTAACATTTAATTATCAAAATAGAAGCCAGCATAAAAAGACTGTGAATGAAAAGTCAGTCTCAAGAGGTACACACTGAAGCAGAGAAAACCAGGTCAAGGACTGTTGAAGAAGGGTCATTTCTTCCACATCAGTTTTGGAAAGCACCCCTGCCCTTGGAATGTCAAGCAGAACCAGATGGAACCAGGGAATAGAAAGCCTTAGCTTGACAGTGTTTAAGATATATAGGGGAGGGGATGAATATTAGTAGGGATTTGGAGCTGAAGCTGAGGCTAAGATAAACAGTAATCTTCATTTTACGTATATCATTCTGAAACTGTAATGTAGAAGCATTCATGGTGTCAGATGCAAGAAGTAGCTGGAAGCTGATTTAAAACTTGCACAATTTCCCATTCAGAAATAGCTAACTGTAAATTTCTCCTAATAATAATACTGACAATAAATAAAGTTTATCTTTCTTAACAGAAACTTCATATTACTCTTTCAAGAATGAATCCTCTAGAGGTAAGTATCAAATACCTCTGAGTTTGTGTCCTACTGCAAGTTTTCAGGAGGGTAAGTGTACCCCAAGCATTGTATCAGATATAAAGAAGTTCATGCAGGAATTTATTAGTATATATTAAGAATTATATTAATAATATTTTAAAATAATTTAGTAGAGGGAAAATTTTTAAGCAATAGAAAATAACTTAATCTTTCTCAGATAAATTTTCCTTAGAATTTTATTAGAATTCTTCTTTAAGTAATTCTCTTTATAGTAAATCCCTTGTTTAATCTGGGATTGTTTGAGATTCGTCATTGTGTGATTTTGTTTGAGCTTTATAGAAGAAAGATATTTGTCATTCTGAGGACTTACATATCTGCTTCTATCTGTCTCCAAAGAAAAACTAAAAATAAAACCGTAGCAAAGGAAGACAGGCTGAACATTGCCACTGCAGACGGATGAACTACATGAATATTGCTCTATTATGATAAACTATCATTTGCACATACACAGAACTTTTTTTCTAGGATCATAATGAGAATTTCATAGTACATTCAGGAGTTGTTTCTCATTTTGATGTCTCTATAAAATTACAAATTCAGATCATGTTTAGAGGAAAAATACATGTTATCTTTTGTTTATCAAACTACTGATTTTCTTTCTGTGGGAAGTGGCCAATTAGTCATATCCCTGCCATGCTACATATAGGAAATAGATACACACACACACACACACACACACAAACACACACACACGTGTGTGTGTATGTTTATTTATAAAAGACCAATAATTGCTATAAATATATAGATACAAATTTAAAAGATAAATAGATGAAATTTAATATAAATTTTCAACTATCTAAGCTTACCAGCCCCTGAAAGTAAAAATGTGGGAGTGTTCTTATAGTCTACACAACAGTGAGCACGAAAGATTAAATAGTAAAACTTCAAGATCCTATGGCCAGAGGGCATGTTTAATTCTTTAATGCAGAACATACCTTTCTATGACTGTCTAACAGAATCATTTCTTACCTCTAATTTAAATCAAAAGTCATTCTGTACCCACAAACTGAATGAAATGAAAATCTGGCTATTCTTGGACAACAGAACTAATTGACCAAACAATGCAGAGACAAAAATTTGAAGGAGTCAGAAAATATTCAGATTCTTGAACTAGTGCAATATGAGAATATTCAAAAGAGAGGGTGGAAATCTGAGGAAGTTAACCAGCTATGGCACCAAGTATCATGAAATAAAACATTCTAATATCCTATATAACATATTTCATATATATAATCTTATATATCTTCATATATACACAATCTTACATGTATAGGTATACACATAATGAGTTGGCATAAATTTCCAATGAAGGACACTTAATAAAGAACTTTTAGAAATATAAAACAAACAAAAATCCTTACGGAAAGACTTTCAGAAACTACTTAAGTCTACTTCTCTAAAAAAGACTGCCTCCCTAAAATACACAACTTACGTCCTAGACTGGATACATAGGCCTTGATATATTTTCTTTAAAAGTAATACCTTCAACATATTAAAAAAAAATAAAAATAAAAAATAAAAATAAATAAATAAATAAAAAAGACTGCCTCCCTAAAATACACAACTTACTTCCTAGACTGGATACATAGGCCTTGATATATTTTCTTTAAAAGTAATACCTTCAACATATTAAATCGATGTCCTCCCTACAAAAAGGAAACAAAATCAGGTCCTATTTGGAAAGTTGTCCCAAAGTCTTCCCAAACCAATTACATAATTCAAATTTCTTTGTTTTTGTCTACTTGATCTGTCAAAGTTATCAAAGCAAAGTTGAAGTTTATCTCCACAGTTGTGTTCAATTTACCCTATATATTTTTTAGTATCATTGTGTCGTTTGATATAATAGGCACAATCTGTGGAAGCACCCAGAACTTACTTTGTACTATTACTCCATCCCTTGTGACCTATGTAACTCGGGTCCTTGGTTCCTTAACCAGTGAATGGACGTTGATAATGCTTTCTGAAAATTAAATGAAATAATGAAGTTTCCATAATGCCTAACATATGTTAATCATTCAAAGTATAGCTATTACCATTACATATGTTCGTTGTACTCTTTGTATGTAAAAGCTTATGAATTCTATAACTTTCATTGTATATTTTATCACTTTAAAAATAACTTTTGGTCACTGATTTGATTATCTTGATTTTTACTTTGCTTGAAATTTATTTCCTATTCTGATTCCTTTTTTTGTTTGTTTGTTTGCCCTTTATTTTATTAGTAATCTTTTTGTGTCATTCTGATTGGATATTATTCTTAGTGCATTGGAAAGGACTTATAAGCTTTTAGATAAGAAGTGACATGATCTGATTTTTATTTTTAGAAAATCACTCTGGCTGCTGTTTAGCAAGTGGATTATCAATGAATAACAATAAAAAGCAGGAAAATGTCAGGAAAGGCAAAAAAAAAAAAAGGAAGAAGAAGAAGATGGGGACCTGGACTAGGAGGGAAGTGACATTTTAGTTGGGCAGGGGGGTAAGGCTAGTAAAAAAAAAAAAGAAAAGATTATAGGTTTCTTAAATTGAGTAAATGGGAGGCTCATGATAACATTTACTAAAATGAGAAAGATTCAGGAAGGAATGGGTTTATAGGAATGCAGCATTGTGGGAGCTATACGTCGTGTTAAGAGACATGTTTGAGAATTTAGTTGATTTTTTCGTCAAGGAAAGAGTTGTATCAACAATAACAAATATGAATCAGAGACCTAAATTTGCAAGATACACACACACACACACACACACACACACGCACGCACGCACGCACTTGTCAATGAGTGAGGTCACTGGGGAGATTGTTAGATGATCGTAGACAGGGGAAGGAAGAGGCCCAGGACTGCATTGTGCATTCCAGCCTTTGATGGTTGAACAAATAGAGAGATACCAAAGAAGACTGAGAAAAAGCATCCTGAAAAATAGAAGAATATTCAAAGTGTTCCATCATGGAAATAAAGAGAAGTATGTATTTCAAGAAGGAAGGAGTAGTAAACTGTGTGAAATGGTACTGAATTTATTCATTTAAACAGGCTTAAATGCAATCTAGGGGGTGCCTGGTGGCTCAGTCGGTTAAGTGTCCTACTCTTGATTTCAGCTCAGATCATGATCTCAGGGTCCTGGGATCGATCCCTGCATCAGGATCCCCACTCAGTGGAGAATCTGGGTGTCTCCCTCTCCCTCTGCCTCTCTTCTCAAGTGTGTTCTCTCTCTTAATCTCTCTCAAATAAATAAATCTTTTTTAAAAAATGAAGTCTACAAAGTAACCACTGATATTAGCCTAAAGAGATAAATATGATCTTAATTCTGGTAGATTCAGGTGGAATAATAATGAAGGAGGCCTGTGCAGAGTGGGTTAGGCAGAGAAGGTTAAATTGATCAGAATGAATTGAAAACATTAGAAAAGAATGGATAGACACTGGTTTTAAGGTATTTCTTTCCTTAGTATCACTTATCCATCTTAGGTTATTTCCTCATGTTCTTTCCTCCATAATTATCATCATCTTGTCCCTTTTGTTCTTATATTGTACATGCTAAGAAAGTTCATCTTCCCTATCACTGATTAGTTTTGACATTGTTTTGCTCTTTATTTAAGCCGGACATCCTTTAATTCTATAATTAAACACCAAATGTCCTAACATTATTTTTCAAACCTTAACCAGATCATTTTTAATCTCAACTAATAGTTCTTAAAATTCACCTGTCTATAATGTCAAATTGGCCTGGTCTCTCTTCATAGCTTTAGCTCCTATATCATAATGGGCATATTTTCTAAAATATTTTTCCAGTTCCTATAATAAATTATAGAGATATATATTTTAGAGATATATATTTCCCCTGAGTCTTCAAGACAACTTCCTCCTTCCTTTCCCTATGGTAATTTCCCCATAGACGTCATGAGACATCTAGCACAATCTGATAACTGACAAAATATAGTGGACAGGGCCTGCCCTTGACTCAACTTATTCATCTGTTTGGGGGCTAGTTGAAACCCCATCTTAAATCTGCAGCCAGTAGATCGATGTACATGAATTTTAACCCAATTTCTAATGTTTATTCGATTTTTATATATTAAGATTCTGCTAGTCTGAGATTAACTATTTCCTTTTCTAAACCAATGAAGCATCTGAAAACCTATTGTCAGATAGATATGCTTTTATGCTCTATGAGAAAAAAATTATTGATATGCTCCCATTTTATTTTTTATTTTCTAAATCTTGTTCCATGGATCTCATATTAGTATTTCTTCCAGAGCTTAGCAGTATATTGTCTGTGATTCATAGAATTTAGCATAAATGTATATTCTCATCTTGTTTTTTTTGTCTATTTTTAGGTATGCCAATAGGTATTTGTATCAGTTTGAATAAGAGTTTGTTAGTCAAAGGTATTTTAATCACGATTCTCATGATATACATTTAAATTTATCTATAAAATATTTTTAATTTGGGGAATTTTTAAAAATGTATATAAATCAGCACAGAGAAGATACTACTATTTTAAAAGTAAATCAAATCACCAAGTCTCTCAGAGTGAAAAAATTCATTAAAGGTCTAAATGCCAATAGGATAATTTTGTATATATATATATAGTTTATTAAGAGACAGGAAATAAAAGTAATTTACATTTATGCCAAAGATTGAGATTATTAAATAACCTGAAAGTTAAGCCATTTTTAAGTGTTCCAAACTATTATTCAGTGCACTTCGGAGGAATCCCAACTCACTAATAACTTATGCATTTTCTCTATATTATAGCTTAATTTACCCTCAAATCATTTAAAGACTAATCCTGGAGTCAGGACATTCTGATTTTGAAAGTTGTATTGAGTTGTCTGTTACCCTGACATGCTTAAGCAGATGGTCACTTTGGCAGAAATATTATGTTGTTAACTGGATAGTCTATGGCTTTAAAGCACCAGGTTGTTCATTGTTACTTTCAGTATACCCATTCTTTACAAGTGGGGACTGTTATCAGTCTTCTGCAATGAGATTCTTATTGAGGAGAAATTTTGTTCACTATCGGCTGTCAGACAGCTGTGCTCAGAAAGAAAGAGTCATATCTGTGAATTTAAAAATTGTACATATCTCCCTAAACCACTGACATCTTTACCTAATCATTGGAACAAAGTTTCAATTTATAAAAACAATTCCAAAGTACATATTTTGGATCCATGTTGACTAGAGAGCACACATCAGGTTAACAGTATGAATATAGTATGATGTATTTACCAGAGACAAACAAAAAGCAAAGAAGAAATTGATAATTGGCATAGAAAATGCAAAGTGTGCCAAATGGTCCTCCTAAATATTGAGGGAAAGAGGGTTAAACATAATGCTGTACTTTACACTAATGAAAATGCCCAGTATATTCCTTTCCCAAAGCAAAATAACATGTTAATGACTCTGCTCAATGTTGTTTTTGTTAATGTGACATCCAAGGAAGCACTCCTTCTGGAGCCATAAACTGTGTTCAAGGACAAAGACCAAAACCGCTATCCATTGCTTCTCGCTGGTGGCTGGAACTAAAGCCCTCGGTCAGAATGGTTATCATTACCGTAAGTGGCTGCCTAGCCATTTAGAATCAGGGCCATAACCCATCTTCATTGTTCCCTCTCCTGAGGAATAGCAGCCATGTGCATATATTTGCTGGAAAATTTCAGCATGGTATTCCAGGACTCATGAAACGGGAGGATTCCTCTCCATTACCCTAGAAATTCCTGAGTATCTACTTCCTACTTTTTCCTCAGAAATCAACTCAAATATCATAACTTTCATAAAAGTTTTTCCAATAGCGAGAGAAGAGTGTTTCATTTCTCTGTAGAGGTGGAGCAAATAAAAGGGTAATAGCAGGAATGTAAGGAACAGTTGAGCACAGAGTGGAGGGAAAAGAGGTGGGATGCAGACATCTTCATTCTGATGTCTTTAGTGCAGAGACTGGAATCACTCGGGCTGATGATATGAGTCAGAAAAGATGGAAAGATTGTGAACCTGGGGCTAATTCCCTGAAGACTAATGGCAGACTGGCCTAGATTTGTGTGCTTCTCAACGTGGCTGGAAGTAGTACACCTTTCCCGCTAGGGGGCAGTAATCTAACCACCCTAACAGGCTCAGGGCTTTGATATTCCCTAAAACCCCCTCTGTGGAGGTCTGTCTCTTAGCTTCCTTGTCTCCTGTCTCCGCCTGGGCTCTGAGAGCTTCTTAGTGTACTCTTATGATTTTTTTCTATGTCTGTTAGCTGTCTGACTATTCAAGATTTAAGCTAAAATATATGTATTTCTGGGCGCCTGGGTGGCTCAGTAGGTTAAAGCCTCTGCTTTCGGCTCAGGTCATGATCTCAGCGTCCTGGGATCGAGGCCCGCGTTGGGCTCTCTGCTCAGCGGGGAGCCTGCTTCCTCCTCTCCCTGTCTCTCTGCCTGCCTCTCTGCCTCCTTGTAATCTCTCTCTCTGTCAAATAAATAAATAAAATCTTAAAAAATAAATAAATAATAAAATATAATATATGTATTTCTTAGTTGCTGCCAAGAACTTTGACTATGACAGTATTGATTGATTTAATTTTCATAACAACTCTCTGATGAAAGATTATTGTCCCCATTTTGGAAGTAAGGGCCGTAAGTCTTAACACAGTTAAGTAATATACCTAAATTACTAAGAAATGAGCCAAGGCTCATAATCAAGTCTATTTTACAATAAAGCCTGTTCAACTATTATACATACAGCCCCCCATCTACTTCATTTGTCCAAAAGAGCATATTGCTCAGATGTTTGATAGCTTTACTCAAAAGGAAAGAATGTGCTAATCTTCCATGCTCAGAGAATCAAGGCAGCTACGCACGTGTGTGTGTGTGTGTGTGTGTGTGTATTAAAATTGGAGGTTCAGCCTCTCAACCTAAATTACTGTTACTAAAGACTGAGAGAATGTAATGAAACTCTCATCCCCATTGCAATATTTGTAATATTAATTGTAACCCATAATTTCGATTTCCAGAGTAATGCTAAAATGCATTACTATTTATATCTTAAAATATATTTCATGTCATTTATGATATGTTTTGTATAGATGTTGGTTTTTAAAAAGGGGCAAGCTAAAAATGGCCATGTCCAAAACTAATAGGACAAGAAGCTTATTAGGTACTATGTTTTTGATTTGGATGAGATGCATATGATGAGAATTTCTGTTTAAAAAGAAATAACCATATGTAAGCAAATGTTTCCATTCTTTACACAATTTATCACACCAATGGTAATATGTAAACCAAACAAGCTTCATAGGTGAAGGAAATTTTTGGAAACTATTTCAATTGTGCTTTAAAACTGTAGACATTCAGGGGTGCCTAGGTGGCTCAGTCAGTTAAGTGTCTGACTCTTGATTTTGGCTCAGCTCATGATCTCAAGGTCATGAGATTGAACCCTGCATCAATCTGCATGCTCAGCAGGGAGTCTGCTTGAGACTGTGTCCCTCCCTCTGCCCCTCCTCCCCAACCATGTGCATGCTCTCTCTTTCTCTCTAAAGTAAATAAATAAATCTTTAAAAAATTAAATAAAATACAAAGAAAAAAAACTGTGGAGATTCAAATGTTAGCAGATACCATTCATGAAAATCTATTAATAAGAAGAAAATAACAGCAATTTCTAGCATTGATAACCTTCTTATTATGAGGCAATAATAGCATAGCTAAAGTTGGTAACATTTAGTGCGTAAGCTTTTCTTTGGTCCACCCATCTGTTCCAGAGTTTCTCTTTTTTCCTATCTGAGGTGTTCTATCCTTCTAAATCTCCTCACATGCCAGATATGCTTCAACTCAAATGCTTCCCTTGGAAACATATACACAAGGAATCAGAGATACAGACTGAAGAGTACATAAGTTAATAGTCTAAAAATTATCCTCAGAGAAGATCTTTATTTAAAATGATTACAAGTACAGTGGAAATCCAGGTAACTACTATTAGCATGTTTATTGTATTTCCCATCACTTAATGCTTGTTATGTGCCTACTAAACATTAAATATTGTAGCAGCTCAAAGTAGCAGACACTATTATTTCCATTTTACAAATGAAGAAGCTAAAAATTTCAAGTGACTCATCCAAGCTCACACAGTAAAGTGGAGAATCTATGTGGTTCTTAAATTATTTCTTTCTGCATGTATGTGTGTGTTTATGTGTGGTAGGGGTGGGGGTAAAATACGTGTATTTCTTATAGAAGTTACCATAAGAAAACTGTTTGGTCTACATGTAAGACTAACTCAATTCAAATACATAGAAAATGTCACTAAACATACCCTTCCATCATTTTTTTCTACTCTAATTTCGTAGTACATTTTCTATGTAGCCTTTAGTTCTTACCATCCTGTTTGCATTAGAGCAACTTTGTTTTAATTGCATGAATATGCTGTATGTTTTTCCAAATATTACAATAATAAATACATAGTAGGGAGGTATGCTAGCATTAGAAAGTATTTGCTGACCAAGAACAATAAATCGAGGCATCAAAAACAACTTAAGAGATTTTGAATTTAAGATCATTAGTTTGCTTTGTCTGTATTGGAAGTGAATACAAAATCATTACGGCTTCCTCATCACAATTCTGTGTGAGATAAGTAAGTGAGACACGCCATTTCTTTAAAAATAATCCTATGTCAAAATCAAAAAACTTTGCTATCAAAACTGACACTAATTGGCATCCTTGTTAGCACTCTGAAAAGAGAGGTCAAAACTGGAGGTTCATAGCAGCTGAATTGCCCCTTCTTATAAGTGGTTCCTCTGGGTTGAAGAGCAGAGTTGTGGAAACCTTAGAAAAAGTCTGACATGTACCTTTATTATAAGAAAAACAAGAGATGTTAATGTTGATCTGTGTGTATTGATTGTTTGACATCTTGGTTGAACATTATATAGGGGAAACTTATGAACAGTTGTCTAAAGTAATTTAAAAAGCAAGATAATAGTAATTCATTTCCACCATTTCTTACTTGAAGATTTTGAGGCTATAAATGTATAGAATTTTAGAGAGGTGTGGAGGGACAGTACATATACCTTATGTTATACACAACCCCGGTAGGGTAAGGGGCAGCATTACATTAATATTTCTCCCACGAAATATAGGAATATGCTCACCAACTGCAATAAAGAAAGGCTATAGAGGCCCCCCGGGGTGGCTCAGTTGTTAAGCATCTGCCTTCTGCTCAGCTCATGATCCCAGGATCCTGGGATCAGCCCCGCATCAGGCTCCCTGCTCTGCGGAAAAGCCTGCTTCTTCCTCTCGCGCTCCCCCTGCTGGTGTTCCCTCTCTCGCTATATCTCTCTCTGTCAAATAAATAAATAAAATCTCTATTAAAGAAAAAAGAAGGAAAGCCTATAAATACCCTCATGTGACTTCAGATCGAAGTTTGCTATTGAAAAAATGAGTTTGCATGAGGTTTTTGTTTTAAAATGTTCTTTTATACAAGATCTTGGAACTTCTGAATTGCCAATATGGTATTGTAGGTTTGTACAAGAACTGGGGTTATTTGGCATAAAGGAAAAAATACTGAAAATTAACTTAAATAAGGGCTTTATTTTTTAATTTATATTTTCAACAAATATTTTTCAAGCACCTACTACATGCCAGTTACTATGACAGGTGACACAGTGATGATCAAGACACATGTGGTCCTATATTTGAATGGTGTTTTGTAACCAGCTGTCTTCATCTCCAGTGAAATCAGAAAAGGAAGCAAACATTTTAACTCATAGAAATTAAGTAAAATAAGGAAAAATACTTCTCATTTCTAGGGTTATTTAATACAGGAAAACATTATCTAAGAAGCTTATGGAATCCACTGTTCTCTGGAAATCTTGAAAGATGAATCATCTGTTTTGGATGATTTGGAGAAAACAGAATCAACAGTATAGCTTCTTAAAGTCTCTTGTTAACCAATACTCTATAATTCAATATTAATTTTCTGAACTCTTCCCTGATTAATTTTTATGATTTAATAATTTTTCACAATACCGGAGTCTATATGTTTGTAGAAATAATTATTTTGCACACATGCACATATGCAAAAATCTAAATAGCCACGAGCAGAGATTTGATGTGCATAAATCAATAAAAATCCAATTAAATTTTGGTTATTTAAAGTGACTAAAAATAAATATAAAGTAGTCCATGAAAAAGCTAATATATTCATTCTGATTTTTCTTATTTTCAATTAAGAATTTTATGAAAAAAAGGAAATAAAGTAATCGTTGTCATTTGAAACATAATACTGAGGACTTTGTTGTGAGTATTTTATATCCACAGTGACTTGGGAAGCCAAAAATATAAGCACCTACACCACTATTGCTTATATGGAAAAAACATTTTCTACTTTGCATTCTTCTAGAACTATCGCCCTCTCACTAAGATTTTCAGAGACTCCATATGTACCATTTATTAAGTATTAGTATATGTAACAGTGATTCTAAATTTTTCTAGTTTATTTCTTCTTTTACATTCAGTAATGATCATTTTGTGTAGCTGTTCACACACAAATCATTAAACCAAACAGGCCATTGAGTAGCTATTTTTCACACATATATACTTTGTCAGACAGATTTATATATAGCTACACTTGATGAAGAAATAAAAATTGGATTTTATTTGTTGAAATTTAATGACCAAAATGAAAATTCTACCATCATGAAGCCCCTTGCTAGGGCAGGCTGGGATACCAAGAGTCATCTTTTCAAAAGGTACCCTCTAAAGATTCTAGGATAGTTATTATTATAAAAAAATAATGATAGCTACTCCTAGAACAAAATAGAACTTTTTTGGAATGGGTCATATTCAAGGCTATTTCATTAAAAAAGATTTTCCCAGGAGCGCCTAGGTGGCTTAGTTGGTTAAGTGTCTGACTCTTGTTTCAGCTCAGGTCATGATCTCAGGGTCATGGCTCTGCACTCCGCCCAGAGTCTGCTTGAGATTCTCTCTCTCCCTCTCCCATCCCCTCTGCCCCTCACTTCAATCACACTTTATCGTGCCCTCTCTTTCTCAAATAAATAAACAAATAAAATTCATTTCCCATATAAATGGAAATTAAAACATTCTTTAGAATATGTTGTACCAGCATGGGAGAAGTTTGAGATTGTTTACATTTCCACTGAAGCATATATTCTGGACCACTTTGGAAAATTAAACAACTCTGAAGTTCCATTAGGCCATCAATCTAACCCTTCTTATGGGTAGGTGAGAGGAACAAAAGCAGGACAAAAAGTTTGATTTGTTCTTTTCTATCAGTCACAAAAGATAAGAAAGGAGAGGAAAGCAATGCTCATTCATTAAATAAACCCAATGAAGCTAGGTGTAATTAAAGCAAGTGATTGATATATTAAGTGTAGCTTAACCAACAGCTAGAGACATTGGTCTCGTTTCTTAGAATCAGCCACCAAGAAGGTACACTCCTTCCCTATTGTGTTGCCTTAGATTGCATATAATCTTGGCCCTCCTGGACATGCATTAGGTGTTGTTGTCCTACTGATCAGTATAGATACTAAGCATGGCACATGAAACTCAATCCTAGATCCTTCATGGATGCTGATGATTAAAAAATCCAAGTATTCATAAGGAAACAATGAAAGAGGACCTTACCAAACAAATATTGAAGGTTGCGAGGCCAAGTTATTTAATCCTGAATCCCTTAAAAATGTTTCCTCCAACTGGCTTATATGGGTGGGTTTGGGGTTGAAAAAGAGTCATATTGAAAGACTGTGTAATTTTGTATTGATAAAAGGTGCTTCTTGTGAGACTGTCAAAAAACATCAGCTTGGAGTTGCCTTGCTGGCTCAGTTAGTAGAGCATGTGACTCTTGATCTCAGGGTCGTGAGTTCAAGCCCCATGTTGGGCATAGAGCTTACTTAGAAAAGTAAATAAAATATATATTCTTTAAAATCAATTTAAAAAATAAGACTGGATTGAGGTGCTGGGCTGCCTGTCTCTCTCTGGCTCCTATTCCACACAAAGATAAAAAGTCAGGTGACATCTGCCTGATTAGTCTTTGTCTTGTTTCAAATTACCCCAGTAGTTGTTTTTGTTTCTTTGTTTGTTTGTTTTTTAAGATTTTATTTATTCATTTGACACAGAGAGAGAGATTACAAGTAGGCAGAGAGGCAGGCAGAGAGAGAGGAGAGAGGAGGAAGCAGGCTCCCCACTGAGCAGAGAGCCCGATGTGGGCCTCGATCCCAGGGCCCTGGGATCATGACCTGAGCCAAAGGCAGCGGCTTTAACCCACTGAGCCACCCAGGCGCCCTCCCCAGTAGTTGTTAACTCAAAGGTGCATCACAACAAAAAATGGGAGATGGATCCTGAATGATAAAATAGATTTACCTTCTCTGAAAAGTCGTCCTACATAAGAAATGGGGCATTAATGATACTTCCATCATGGGGTTGTTGTTACAGATAAATGAACTAATGCAATGTAGAAAATTTAGTGCAGAGTCCAGGGAAAGCTTAATATATTTAACTATCATCATTATTTTAAAAATTGTTTAGTATACTGCTTTGCACATGTGTAATGCATTCCTCTTTTATTTTAAGTGCCACTTTCCTAAGTGATGCCTGTGCATTAAGAGTACTGTCCTGCATTAGAAAGAACCCCAGACTGAATGGAAGCAAATTTCTATTGTGATTCCTGTGTTTCCAAGGACTGGACTTTTTTACATGACCTGGTACAAGTCCTCATGACAGAATTTGGTTTCCTTGTCTGTGATATGTATTAGCCTCAACAGTTCTAAATTGCCTTCTTGACCTCTAGGTTCATTTAATTCCTATGACTAAAATATATGTAATAAATGTTGTTTATGCAGTCATAACCAAAAGTGAGTAAATGTGTTCATCCCTATGGCTTTTTGAATAAGAAGATTTGAACAAATACAGTTTTTTTGTTTTTCACGTCTATCCACAGTTTTTAAAAAATGCTTAGCTATCACGTCTTTTTTTTTTACAAATATTCTTTTTTTTAAGATTTTATTTATTCACTTGACACAGAGAGAGAGAGATTACAAGTAGGCAGAGAGGCAGGGAGAGAGAGAGGGGGAAGCAGGCTCCCTGCTGAGCAGAGAGCCCAATGCAGGACTTGATCCCAGGACCCTGAGATCATGACCTGAGCCAAAGGCAGAGGCTTTAACCCACTGAGCCACCCAGGTGCCCAGCTATCATGTCTTTACACAATGTCAAAGTTGCTAGCAATAGCACCTACAACCCTCTGATAAGATTAAATATGTACCTTTAGTACTATAGAAGTTGAATACCACCTGACTTTGAATATATGAAATATATAGATGATCAATTCTATTTATTATTTAAGTACCTCCCTTAAACTAGTACATTGTTATATTACCTATCTAAGAAGAATAGATTGAGAATCAGCAGTACTTGACTCTAATAAACCTTAAATGATCTGAATATATACTGTTGGTTGCCTAAAAGCTGTCCCTCTTTTCTTCTTTGCTAAAAGAATCCTGCTTTCATTCGGGTATTACTGGCCATGTATTTCAGAAAAGACAAATTGCCAAGGGCTGTGTCTTGATTAGTCTACACCATTGCCCTTTCAAGTGATTGGTTTAGAAAAAAAGCATATGACTGACTCAGTTCTGGGAAATGAGGCATAAGAAAAAGTCTGCAGGAAGGCTCTTGAGAAAGGTTTCTTTGTTCTTACAAAAGAGGCAAGAAGGGAAATGTCTTTTTACCACTTCTGGCCATTATCATCTCTGTGTGATGTCTGGAACTGCAGGAGCTGTTTTGTGACCAAAAGGTAAGCCAACCTAAGAAGCTGCAGAGTGAAAAATGGAAAAATCTGGATCCTTCATGATTTTACAGAGTCAATGAATTCATCACACTGGAATTTAATCAACTTTAGACCTCTTGTTTTGTGATACTATAAATGTCCTTATTGTTTAGGTCACTTTAGGCTGGGCTTTGCGTTACACCTGAAACACAATATATGGTGCATAATATATTACTCAGAAGAGCTAGCTGCAATAACAAACATCCACGATTTCAGTGGCTTAAGCCAATAGAAATTCGCTTCTTGCTCACAGTCAAAGTTGAGTCAGCAGAGGTCTGTGCTTCATGCAGCCATCCATAGCCCTGTGTGTTTCCACCTCTTTTATATGCAGGCACATAATGGGGGAAAAAACAGGTAACGAGGAAACAAAGAGACACATTCCAATACCTGGACCTCTGTCATGTAACCCCACCTAATCAGTTGGGAAATGTATTCAATCCGTGTGTTAGGAGGAAGAAGAAATAGGTCTGGCATACACATAGCATTATCTCTAATTTTTCTTCAACGATTATAAAAAAATTTAAAAAAATCAGTATTGGCTTAATCATGTGGGGTAGCAAGCACAAAAATCATCTGCTATACCACGTCCTCCACTAAAAAGTGCTCTACCTTAAGAGTGTCCTGCTTTGATGGGGCGCCTGGCTGGCTCAGTTAGTGGAGCAAGGGACTCTTGATCTCAGGGTCATGAGTTCAAGCCTCACACTGGGTAGTAGAGCTTACTTAAAGAAAAAAAAAGTATCATGCTTTGAAAGATAAGTTTCCCACTTATATATAGTCCACAAAGAATCCTTCTTCCTACTCCAATTAAAATTAGGGATATCCTGTCTACATACTGGAAAGTGATACAAAATATGATGGGATTAATATACAGTATCTTCCCAAAGATCAAGTTTATTTTTGAATAGAAAGAAGTCTATTCAACCAGACTGAGTATTTGATAAAGTGGATAGCAAAAAAAGGTGACTTTCAAAATTTGGTTTAGAATGCAAAAGCGAATGTTTATTTATTCAGTGAATCCTACTCATAGGAACTTACTTTCTCTGGATGGTTTGTCAAAACCTAAAAAGTATCTTTAATATCACTTTTGATTTGTTTTAATGTTTCTTTACGACACTATGAAGATTCAAGATTAAAAGGAATTGCTGAATAAGCTATGGTTTCTTCTACATATCTTTAGGGAGTGTGTGTGTGTGTCTGTGTTTGGATATTCTCAGCAGCCTCATTTTACATACCATATTTTAGAAATAAAGTTTTTGGTGCAACAGAGCAGTACACAGATCAATCACAAACACTCTCCTGTTGTCTGTAGCCAACATCTGATACTTACGGGGAAAACAGGGAGAAAAGATAACACTGAAACCACCCGTGGGAGATTTTTCATGTCTGGTGGGTGACAGAGAAAGTGAAGCAAAACCAATCCCATTACCACTAGCTATGCTTCAGCCACTCCAATTTCATTCATTTTGCTTTTATTTCTGATGTGCAGAAGCCGTTTGATAAATTCCCTTCTGGGGACAGGCCAGTCTTGGAAGAATGTACATTAAAAAGTTATGAAGAGTACATAATTTATTAAACCCAACTCATCATTGGAAACTGTTAGCATACAATTCATTTAATAGGAATCACTGGTGGAGAAAATGACTGTTGTTTTGATCTGATCACATAAGCTAGGGCGTAATTTTCCTTGTCTGTGGTGATTTACTTAATCTTGAACAACATGAATACTCACTAAAGTCTGCTTGCTGCTGGGAAACAGACACGTATGTTATGTTATTTATTAATGGCAATGGCTTTACATTTTTATTATGTTTTGTAACAAATAGACTCTCCAAGTTTTCAACAAAATGATTGAATAATTGAATAGAGTAGCTATATCACTGAGTACACAAAGGACAAGAATAGGAAACAGTTTTACTGACAAACACCAAGGCCTAGGAGCCTGTAATCCATCAACAAGTTTCACTTGTTGGAAAACAACTGATCAATCAAAAAAGATTTCCTGTCTGCCTACTATGCGCCAGAGAAAGCCTTTGCATTGTCAAGTGAAGACATAAAACTTCAAGGAACTAAGGACATGAGATATATACATTAAAATAGCTATCTAGAGATATAAGGAACCATGTCGTCAAACTCTAGATGATACAGACATGTACTAGAAAGGTACTTAGGGAAGGTGAGAACTCAGTGCTGTCCGATGGTCAGGGGCAATCTTTATAGTCTCATCTCTGGCCCTAGGGAGACTTTCTTCATGTAATTTTGAACACTTCCTATAATTTTGCAAGCCGATTGTTGTAGACCTCAATTTCAAGTGATAATTTCAAGTGATACATTAAAATATATTTATCCATTTCCCTATTAACGAACATTTGCTTTATTTCCAGTGTTTCCTACTACAGCGATACCGTAATATTCAATCTTGAAGTATTTTTGCTCTTTTTTTCTGTAGGATACATTTCCAGAGTGGACTCGCTGGGTCAGAAGGTATATTTATTTTTTTATTCTTACTGTGTTGTCCAGCAGGCATTCAAGCTCACCTTTCCCACAGCAAGGTCAGGAAGTACCATTTTACCCATCACAGCCAGAGGTGGTGCTATCGCTGTTTTAGTTTTACCACTGCAGTAATCTCTCATTGTGACTTTCATTCTTATTTTCCCAAACTCTCAGTGGGTTTGGTATCTTTTTGTAAATGGTCATTTGGATTTTTTCTTTTATGAAATTCTTATTTTCAACCTGTGTCTATTTCCCTATTGTGTTGCCTTTCTTCTAACAAATGAAAAAATCTAAACTTTTACTTGCAGACTTTTAATGTTTAGCAAAGTTATGTATTGAGTAGTGTTGCTGATATTGTAGCTATCTACAGTGCCCAGTGCTAGGCAGGCATCGTGGAGAGTAGAAAATGCTCAAATTTGGTAATAGAGCTAAGGTAGGTATGGAAACATTTATACTACAAAGCAGTCTGCAATAAACACTTCAAAATGAAATGTATCACACAATTGGTGACTCCAATCACATTATTGGAGCCAAGAAGGAGAATGTATTTCTGGCTAACGTGACCAAGAGATAATTTATCAGGGAAGAGAATATGAATCTGGCTTTAATGGCTTGGTATGATTTTGGTGAGTGTTATGTCAGAAGAGAGCAATCCACATAGCAGAAAAAACAGAGATTAAAAAAAAAACAAATGAATAATTCAGATACTAGAAGAATTGACCTAAGAAACATGACCTTCTTAACTTTTAGTAAAATTTCTTATTGTAACAATATAATATATAATATTCAAGTTCTCAAAAAAGTTAGAAGAATACAAATGACTTCTAATTATAGTTTTTAAAAATGATGTTATGCTTCTTGTTAAGAAATGCAGAGAAATTTTTGTGTCTGTGTTTAGAATTTAAAACTGTAGCAATCACAAGGAATTTCTTAAGCTATAATATTTTGAAAATTAGGAAAATCTGGAACTTATACTAATACTTTATCTCCTTTAGTAATACTAAAATGATTGAATAGTAGCTTAAAATTCTGAAAACAAAAACAATTCCCCGAAACATCTAACTTGAAATTAGCTAAATCTCTGACTCAACCTGAATTGTGATAGTATTTGACTTTTTAGCATCCCATTATATACTTTGCGTATTATTCAAGGGTTACTGAAATACACACATAACCCACGTTTCTGAAGAGCCTTATTAGCTACATGGAACAAAATAAATAGTAGTAATATTAATGACTCAGGACACCTGGGTGGCTTAGTCGGTTGAGCATCTGCCTTTGGTTCAGGTCATGATCCCAGGGTCCTGGGATCCAGTCCCCATCTGACTCCTTGCTTAGCAGGGAGCCTGCTTCTCCCTCTGTCTGCCACTCCCCCTGGCTTGTGCTCTCTCTCTCTCTCTCTCTGACAAATAAATAAATAAAATCTTTAAAAAATAATATTATTAATGACTCACTTGGAGTAGCTGGGTCAGCTGAACAAATGTGAATATATAGCAATTTCACAGTCTCCCAAAATAAACATAGAAGTCCCTGAGGGTAACTAAACTATTCTCAGAACTAGTAGTGTCCATTTAATGCTCTACCTTTGTTGGGCATTGTAGCCTCTCAGGCATAGTGCCACTACTACCCTCTGGCACCCCTGCATTTTTCACACATCATTGCCTCTCTGATGACCACAGCAGCTGCATACAACTGCTTCCACCCTGCACACTCCATTTTTCCAGGTATAACTGCTATTTATCTCCTGTCTGCTAAGGGCTGATGATTTCAAGATCAAGTACCAGAGGGCGCCTGGGTGGCTCAGTGGGTTAAAGCCGCTGCCTTCGGCTCAGGTCATGATCTCAGGGTCCTGGGATCGAGGCCCGCATCGGGCTCTCTGCTCAGCAGGGAGCCTGCTTCCTTCTCTCTCTCTCTCTGCCTGCCTCTCTGCCTACTTGTAATCTCTCTCTCTGTGTCAAATGAATAAATAAAATCTTTTAAAAAAAAAAAAAAAGATCAAGTACCAGAACCTTCACCATCTTCCTCCAGACAGCACCCTCTCCTGTAAGGCGCTCCCACTGAAGGCGTGGAGAGCAGAAGATGCCAAAGCTGCACGTGGCCCTGATACAGAGGAAAAGAGTACTTCTCTTTGTTTTTGGTGTTTTGGGTTGTTAGGGGTCTCAAACAGTTGCTGCTTGTCATAGTAGATCCGTCAGTTATTAAAATCCTCTCTCTTCTCAGACAGGAGGGGACAGATCATTATAATGCCCTCACTATAGACCCTGAAACCTTCTCTCCTACCCTGTTTGGCAAGGCAAGGATGGGAGTTTCCAGGATGCACTGGAAGGTCACACACCTTAAATGGTGTTAAAGGCCCACTGACTCTAAATGGCTCTGAATTGACAAAGTATGGGGACGCTAGCAAGCTCCAGGTTCTAAGGAGGGGTGGGAGGTCCAGTGAGGGTTAGAGTGTGTTCCACATCCAAGCCCATGAAACTCGCGGTACAGCAGTCCCCGTGGGCAGCCTTGAAAGGACCCCAAAATGCTTGCCAAAAAATTAAGTTAGTTTTGAATTATCCGTCTGCCCAGAAAACTCTAATACCAGGTCATGTTAGGATCAACCAGTGAGTAGAGGTCTCTTCTGAGTGGTAGTTCTCCTCACTCACCCTCCATAGTCCCAAGCTGGAAGGATCAGAAATTGAGCCATGAGTAAGGAGGGGGAAGAAGAGCACAAGGCTCAGGAAATACGAAAGATGCTGACAATACTACCTCACCTACAATGGACATCAAGCCTGAGGCAGGCTCAAACCAGGAGAAAGGAGAAGCTTTCACTCTCAATGCGTTTATAACCATCTTAGATCTGACAATGAGATTCCGTGATTAAAATTGCCAGAGAATTGTTTTAACTGTCATAGAGTGACTGGAAAAGTCACAGTGACCAGAAAAGTCACAGTACTACCTCTACAGAGCAAGTTAGATGGAGCGATGGATAGAAAGAATAATGTTTTCTCCTGAAAACTGACTTATCTTGTTCTTTCATTTCATTGTAATGGTTACTGAATTTCTCTTGTATGCCAAGCACTCTTCTTAGCTAAGAAGATTACTAAAAATATATTGATAAACAATTTTTAAAATAACTCTGTGAGAGGAACACTATCATTACCAACCCTGTTTTATAGATAAGGGTATTTAGGTACAAAGAGTTAAGATAATTTGTCAAAGATCACTCAGCTAGTGAGTGGCAGAGCTGGGATACATTGTCCCCAACAGAAATGAGTAAAAACAGAAACATCATAGGCTACGAAGAAATTCTGAATTTCAGAGGATGCACTCTTTACTTCTGCAAAGATCATGAGTTGCTTTTCTTTGAAATAAATAGACTACAAGAACAACAACAACAAAATGAGATAATCTGCTTTATGTTCACACAGAGGCACTGCACATTTAAATCCAGAATAAATCACCAGTAAAATGGAAAGTTATGAAAAAATAACTGCACACATTTTATTCAATTTTAAATTATGATCTGTGAATTTTACATATAATGAGGTGTAAGGCATATTAGATACTACAGAAAATCAAATTAAAGATGTTGAAAAATATGAGAAATTCTTCTAAAACATAGAAGGAGTAAAAATTAAAATGAGAAGAAAACAAGCTACATGGGAAACAAATTGGCAAAGTTTAATCAAAGTACATGAGAATAGATGGAGGAAAATCAATAATCAAATAAAGAATGGGAAACTCTCTTCATCTAATAAAACATCATTCTGAAAACTGAGAGTAACTTATATTTCAGGAAATCAATAAAAAGAAAACAATATCAAAACATAGCTAGTGGAATCGTCACACTTAAAAGCTAAAGAAACAATCCTACAGCCATCTAGGGAAAAAAATAATAATGTGCACAGAAATAAGATATAATTGGCCCAGATTGCTCTGCAACACTAAATGCCAGGGGACTGTGAGACAGTATTTATCAAGCTTTGAAGAAGTTATCCATGAACTCTATTTCCACGAAGACTGTCAATTCTTGTGTGAAGACAGAAAAATATTGGATATGCAAGCGTGCAGATAACATTTCCCAGATATATTTCCTGACCATGTGAATTGAAGACATTCTCAAGGACAAGAATAAAAATCCAAGAATGAGAATGTCATGCCTAAAAAGGAGTGGCAGTAAGCACTGACAGTTAACCATATTGAGATAGTTACTAATGCGATAGAAACTCTCTTATTTGAACTCAACTACTTAACAAGAACCTCCATTCCCATGTAAATCATACTTACTCTCAGTGTCTGTATTTGTTTTCTAGAGCTGCCATAACAAAATACCACAGTCTGAATGGCTTAAACAACAAAAATTTATTTTGTCACGGTTCTGGGGGCTGGAAATTCAAGATTGAAGTGCTGGCAGAGCTGGCTTCTCGTGAAGCCTCTCTACTTGGCTTGAAGGCAGCTGTCCATGTACCTGAACAACAAATGTCTCTTCCCCTTTCTTTGTTTCTTTCTTTGTTTCTTTGTTTCTTTCTTTGTTTCTTTCTTTCAGTGATCTCTACACCCAGCATGAGGCTTGAACTCACAACTCTGAGCTCAATAGTCACCCACTTTACCACTGAGCCAGCCAGGTGCCCCATCTCTTTGTCTTCTTTTAATGACACCAGCCCTATTGGGTTAGGCCCCCACCCTTATGATCTCATTTAACCTTATTTTATTTTTTTTTAAGATTTTATTTGACAGACAGAGACACAGTGAGAGAGGGAACACAAGCATGGGGAGTGGGAGAGGGAGAAGCAGGCCTCCACCTGAGCAGGGAACCCGATGTGGGGCTCAGTCCCAGGACCCTGGGATCACAACCAGAGCGGAAGACAGACACTTAACAACTGAGCCACCCAGGCGTCCCTCATTTAACTTTAAATACCTCTTTGACAGGGTCTGTGTCCAAATACAGTCACATTAAGGGTTACAGCTTCAATTTTAGGGAGATACAATTCACTTCTCAATGGTGTTCATACCTAACAGGCTAATCTCAATCCACTGTATAAAACCTGCTAACTCTGAATGCTTATTGGTACCGGTTACTCCTAGCGCAATAGGCTACCTCTAATTTTGCTTCCACACTTAAATGACCAAATTCCACCATTTAAATTGACCAACCATGAGTCATCTATGATAATTTCCAAATCTTTTTATCTAATTATAGTTGCTTATTAAGTAATTTATTCAAATATTATATAGATTAATGAAATAGGAGTTTGAAAAGTTCAGAGTCATTATGTCTAAGACCAATTATAATATTTGGAAAGAGTGAAAGGAAATAAGACAACAAAATTGATTTTAAATTAATTAGTTGTAGCTGAGGAAACTATAGAAAGATGAGAGTAAAACTTATAAACCCCCGGAAGGATTCTACCCATGATTACCTCATAAGTGTCCAAGTTCTCACTCAGTTTGACTGAAACAGAAACAAAAAATTATTGATTATGTTTTAAGACCATGGCATAAGAAATACAAAATGAACTGCAATTCATAGAATTGTACTCAAAAAGACATCTCAGCTCTCTATCTAAATATAAATGAATAAAGTGCATTTAAGTGTTTTAAGTTAAAATGTTTAATCGCGTGTGTATTATTTTAATAGAAGAGCCAACTTTTTTGGTTACTCAAGCAATTATGGATCATGTCATATAAAAAGGATTCTTCTGTATTTATTTAACTAACAATACAGGGGCACTTGGGTGGCTCAGTCAGTTAAGCGTCTGACTTCAGCTCAGGTCATGATCCCAGGGTGCTGGGATGGAGCCCCACTGCAGGCTCCGTGCTCAGCGGGGAACCTGCTTCTTCCTCTCCCATTGCCCCTCCCCCCATTCGTGCTCTCTCTGTCTCACTCTCAAATGAATAAATAAAATTTTCTTTTAAAAATTTAAATAACAGTACACAGTGGATTATAAATCATTTTATTTTTAAAAATTACAGATTTGTTTAATAACATGGTTTGTATCCCTAATTTCCATTAAAATAAAGTTATCAGGATGACTGAGTAGGCTGAATAATCTTTACATTTAAATATATATAATTATAAATACTGTAGGGGATGGAAGAATTTGGTGGTGGATCAAGGAAAAAGATGTAGCACACACAAGCTTTATGGGGCTGCACTGGGAGAGTTGCATAAGAGAGAAGTCCCTCATAGCATGAGGTTATCCAACTGCATATGGCAAGAAGGACAAGGGAATACTTGGGGGAGAGGGGTATGACAGAGGGGGCTAACACATCTACGTGATGCTACTGCCGGATCAGAGGACTCCAAAGGGCCATAGCTATTTGACGTCTTATAACTCTAAGGCTCTATTGTATCGATGGCCAGCAGAAATGGGTAAGATTTCTCAAGGTATGAAAAGCAAACTCTAAATGGCTAAAAATCTGTTTGTTTGAGCTATTGTAAAAATAATTGGATGTGTAAAAATTAGAGTTTCTTACCGGTAGGCTTTTGAGCCAACATGTCTTAGCTTATAGTGAAGAAATAAACAACCTAAGGATCAATACACGATGGCCATCTTTGGCCCTTTTATATAACAATTACAGTATAAGAAATACACACACACACACACACGTATATATATATTCACATTATTTCACATTGATATCTGTAATATTCAACAATGAAATTGCCAAACTATAATTGCCATAAATGAGCATGAACAAGGAGGACAGAATATTTATTTCCCCTTAGTGAAAACAATTCAAGTGAACAAAAACACTATACAGGAAAAATTACTACTTAAGCATTTTTACCAATTATAAATGCATATTTTAATGTGTTTAATTATATATAAATTATTTCAACTGTGTAAAATTGCCAAAAGAATAGATTATTGTCATGCTTTCAGAGGAAATTTTAATTATTTTCTCCTCTCTTATTTTTATTCTTGTGCTTCTTATTTTCTTAGAGTCACTCTGGCGTTGCTGTCAGGGAAAGAAAGTCAATTGAAATACGTATTATTGATGTTACATTAACAGACTCCACAGATAGGAATGTGAACCATGAATATAATAACTACATAAAATATAAATGTTCTCAACGTTGGGAGGGGGAAGGGAAAAATAATAAATAAAAGCTTTAAAATTGTGTGAAAAGGAAATAAAACATCATTCCAATAAACTAAAAAGCAAGACCCATTAGACTTATTAAATGCAAAGTGCTATGCACTTTACATGAAGTTAAAACGAGATGGGACATATTTTATTAAGGAGTTGTTAAAAGTTAAAAAAGAATTCTAAAATAACTGGGTTGAAAGCTTGCTCTGAAATAATAATAATAATAATAATAATAATAATAATAATAAAGGTTCAGGTGTATGTTAGGGAAAGCTCAAGTAGAATATGGGAACCTATTATGCAGTAGGTGCCCAGGATATCAAGGTGAACAAAAAATGTTCTTGACAGGACTACCACGTATTGGTAACCAGTCTTACCGCCTTAAAGTAGCTCAGTCTAGTAGAGAAAAAACAAAACAAAATACTATATACAGAATAATTGGTCTTTCCCTTCATAATTACCACAGTACCTGCCCTCTTCACAAAACTGAGTACTTTGAATATAGGAACTATGTGTGCAGATTCTCCATTGTAACAGTGCATGGTAGGCACTCAGCAAGCATGTGTTAAATTGATTAATAAATAGTATAGGGAGAGCGCCAACCTGGATACTTGTTCTGCCTCAACCAAAAAACCATTAGTCAAGTAAAGCTAAACTAAACTATTCCCACCTTTGAGTTACTACCATATAAATATTTTTTTTTTCAATTCACAAAAACTGTTATTCCAAACTTAGAATTTCTCAAAGCTCAGCTTCACTACCTTTCTCTTCATGTTCAGGGAACCTCCTTTATCTATCAGTTGGGCAATGTTGTATAGTTGCTTTAGGAACCCAGAGATCCACTGATTAGATTGTCAATACAAAGGGGAAATTTCAGAGCATATATCAGAAGCCCAGCTGGACATCAGCAGATCAAAGAGCCAGAATGCTGGGTCATGTGTGGTCCATCTGGCGGTATAATCTGCCCCCTTCCAAGATCTTTTTTGTGACTCAGAGAGAAGTTGGGATTTACAGTTCACAGAATTCCCTTTGCTATTTGGTTCTAGGTTAGAATTTTCCAAAGAGAGGCGCTGGCACAAGATTTTGAGAGCAGAAGAGGAGAATCCAGCTTCCTTGAGGTAAGTGCAGTCAACTACATGCACAGATCTGAGATTCGCAGAAGCTTCCTGGTAAGTTTTTGCAAACTACCATTTCACTAATGCAGGCTGAGAGAATTGGTGGTAGTTTCCCAGAGATTCTAGACTATTAAAGCAGTTTCTGGGCAAAATAAGGGCTACCCACTTCGATATTTTAGGCTGAGACCTTTACTGACATTTGTTCCCTCAGCTACTCTAACAGTTGTATGAGCTTCTATTTCCTATAGTAAACATTTGTGTCCAAGTCACACAGTGAACAAATAATTAAGTGAATAATCGCATACAATACAATTGTTGATATCCACCTCCAGTTCTTAGGTTCTTAGATAAAAGGCAAGAGTGGAAGACCTCACATAATTATCTTTGTGTCTACAACATTAGCCAAAGGCAAAAGTAATTGCATGAGTAGTAAAGAACCCGAACTCTGGTTTATGGATTTCTTAGGCTTTTCTAAGAATTGAAACTGGTATCAGTGGTAGGACTGATCCAAACAAATTCCTGAGCTTGTAGGCAAGTAAGTTCACATTGTGTGCTCCTCATCTCATTGGGAGATAAAAGCCATCTGTTAACTTGCTCCTTGCTCAGTGTTTCTATTCTTTCAAATGCAGGTAATTGTGATAAAATTAAAATAGACTATTCATCCCAACTATTGGGCTTCCCTGCTTAGAGAGAGATTCTCTACTCCACATCTGTACATGGCATAGCTCTATTATTTATTTTCTATACTCAAAACCCCCCGGCTGCACAGATGGTTCTCAGTATTACTGAAAATTCCACTCTTGTCCCCATTGGCTGCTTATTATTTTTAGCCTTTTCTCTTCTCTGTCATTATCTTCTGAGGTTAATAGAGGTAAACTTAGGCAATAAATATATTTTTTTACTAATACAAAGAGTGACTTACTTTATAATTTTCACAAACCCTATTTTAAACAATATTATCAGAGTACCACTGTATTAGAAATGTGGTCGCTTTTAAATGTGTGTAGGGGTGCCTGGGTGGCTCAGCTGGTTAAGCATCCAACTCTTTTTTTTCTTTTTTTAAAGATTTTATTTATTTATTTGACACAGAGAGAGAGATCACAAGTAGGCAGAGAGGTAGGCAGAGAGAGAGGGGAAGCAGCCTCCCTGCTGAGCCGAGAGCCCAATGTGGGGTTCGATCCCAGGACCCTGAAATCATGACCTGAGCCGAAAGCAGAGGCTTTAACCCACTGAGCCACCCAGGTGCCCCAAGTGTCCAACTCTTGATTTTTGTTCAAGTCGTGATCTCATGGTTCTGGGATTGAGCCCTGTGTTGGGCTCTGTGCTGGGCATGGAGCTTGCTTAAGATTCTCTCTCTCCCTGTCCCTCTGCACCTCCCCTCCTCCCCCTTCCTCTCTAAAACAAACAAACAAACAAACAAACAAATAAATAAATGGTGTAGAAATATGAGTTGAGAGTTTTTGCCCTAGCCCTCTCTATAACCAGGTCCTAGCCACGCTACACTGGACCATCGAATTGCTCTCTCTTTTATCATTATTTTTATTATTATTATTTGCCCCAAGGGTACAGGTCTGTGAATCATCAGGTTTACACCTTTCATAGCACTCACCATAGCACAAACTGTCCCCAGTGTCCATAACCCATCCACCCTATCCCTACCCTCCCACCCCACAGTAACCCTCAGTTTGTTTTGTGAGATTTAGAGTCTCATGGTTTGTCTCCTTCCCAATCCCATCTTGTTTAATTTTTTCCCTCCCTACCCCCCACGACCCTCTGCCCTGCCCCTCAAATTCCTCATATCAGAGAGATCATATGATAATTGTCTTTCTCTGATTGACTTACTTCGCTTAGCATTATACCCTCTAGTTCCATCCATGTCGTTGCAAATGGCAAGATTTCGTTTCTTTTGATGGCTGCATAGTATCGAATTGCTCTTTTAATTGGCCTTTCCATCTTCGACATTATCTCTTTCCTCCATTCCCAGTTTCTTCCAGACTACCTATTCCACATTCTCTGAGAGTAGATGGGATCATGTAGATCAGTCTGAGACAATGTGGGCAGAATAGAAATGCTCTTTCGGTCCTGCCCCCCCACCAAAAAAAAAAAAAATACTTCCCATACTTTAAGTCAGGCGCAGAGGACTCAGTGGAAAACACTGTGGTCCTGGGAACTAATGATGCCTTGATCCCTCAATGACTGGACAAAGTAGAGCCTCCCGCTGACCCACTGAACTATGATGTGAGCACGAAAAAAGTGTGTATTTGTGAAGCCACTGAAATTTTGGAGGTAACCAGTTAGGAGTAGATAGCTTAAGCTGATGAAATAGGTTAGTCTAGACTGTCTAATCTCAACATGTCCTCAGTGTCTGCAGAATAGAAACTGAATATTTTAGGATGCTTTTCTAAGACATCCTTCCAACAAACTGTTCTAGCATAAATTTCTCCCTTTCACAGACGTCATGCTTAAGATCAGAGTCAGAATTAACTGAACTAGATAATTTACATGATCTGAATAATCTGAGAATATATCCATCATTTGCTCCCCGTTAAGAATTTCTTTTCTCAAACATTTGCCATATGAAATCCCGCACATACATCCATTAAGGTGACTAAATTATCAGGGGCACTGTATTTTTTTGTGGAAGTGTGAGTGTGTATGTGAGCACACCTAAGTATGTGCATTTTAAAGGTTGTCATGACAATAAAATTGGATCTGCCTGGTAAAGATAAAGGAATTATGTCATACAAAAATTGAAACTCTCATCTGTGAACTATGGTTTGCAGCATTCTGATTTTTTAAGTGAGCTGTAGATGAGTTTCTTTTAAGGAAAAGATACTCTGGTTTCAGATGAAAAACCAAGCCTCGCGTTGTATCCCAGGCTCGGTACCACGGTATGTTAGACAAAATATTAGGCAGAACTTTGAATGTCAATCCTAATTTTTTAAAACTGTCTCTGATTTTTCATACTGGCAGATGTAGCGTGTTTTGGAAATGGCATTTGTTTTGCGCTTCTGTCGTACCCCACAAGAGGTAAGATTCATAAACAAAATAAAAGACACCCACTCTGAAGAGTGATAGTTTATTGTTGTTATAGGCTCATATGGCAAATCTATATAAACGCTCTTACACTGCTTGAGACAAGGTTAAATATACAGTCATTCCAAGATATTCTAAAATGTATGGATTTACTGATCAGCCAGCACTCTGAAGTATGAAAGGCATCTCTTCATGTTACGTAAGGGTTGGCTTCGTACATGAGAGAGCATGGAGCCTTAAGGCTTAATTGACATTTGTAAGAAACAATCTGTCTGCACAGAGCACCATCTGTTTACAGTTATTGCCTAGCAAAAGAATATAAGAATCATTATCTTGTGAACAGTCATTGTAGAAACCAGTGTATCATTCTCACTGAGCAGCTGAGTAGCAGAAAAATACCATTTTGTGAGGAAGTAGGCTGATTTCCATTCAGGAAAAACTATGGAATCTTGAGTTCCCTCTTTAAGAATCAATGTAATCTCTTGTTCAATGCTTAAATTGTATATGGTAACCTAGAAGCCAGGTTTACTTCTTTTTCTTGAGCAACTGGAATTATTAGAGGTGACTAAAAATGGCTGAGGATAGTGTGTCTTTATACCCCAGTGTCTTTCAGAGTTTTTATACACAGTAAGAAGGTAAACACTTGTTAAATTTAATTGAAGAAACGGATGTGGCATCTAAACACACACATTGAGTTTTTTTTTTAATGTAAATATATTTAGACTAAGTGAACTTTTGCTTCCTACTTTGTTTTGGCATAAACACGCACAATAAAAACTAACAAAGATGAAAATCTAGTATCTAATATTTTGGATAGGACAAAAGCAATCTAAGTCCTGCTGTTTGTGGACATAAAAGAAAATTGCTTATCTGATTCAGGAAGGAGGTGAACCAACTTTAAAACATCATTCCTTTTATTCTTATAGTCTTTTTTTTTCCTTTTCACCAGAACTGATTTTTTTTTAAGCTGAGAAAGATTATCTATGTGCAGGCTTGACAATATGGTTAAGTAGGAATGAGGCTAAATAAATCTAATGAATTTTTACTTACAATTTGAATGTCAACGATGCACAGTTTTTTAGAGACAATGACTATAATTAAGTCCATTCCCCAATTTTTTTATCTGCAGTGATAGCATGGCAAAACTATAATTATACAAATGACACATTTCCCAAATTATGCATTATGAAGACATTAAAGATATGTAAAAAGTAATCACATGTAGATAAAAAAGGCAAAAGACTGTTATCTAATCCTTCAAATGAAATTGACTATCAAATTTCCACTTTTAAAATTTTGAATAGATGCTCATGGGTTATTTCTCCTATGGTTTCAGTTTGCTTACATTCCCAAATTAACTCCTTGCCTGCATCTACAAGATAGTAAGCACTCAGATAATATTTAAATATGTACTTCACCAACGAGAAAAGACAGAGACATGTAACATAATAAACTAAAGAGAACACAGAAACTGATTAAAATATGTTGGTAAATATAACTATTATATTTAATAATTTCATGTATTAAAAAGAAAAATTTGTGACACCCAGCTAAAGCAGGGCTGAAAGAAAATTTTATAGCACTGAACATTTACATTAGAAAAAAGTAAGTTTTCAAATCAGTAATCTACACTACCACCTTACCTTTTATGAAGTTAGTATTATCCTGATACGAAAACCAGACAAACAGCACACTTGCACACACGCACGCACACACACACACACGCACACACAAAACCATAGCCCATTATTCCTCATGAATATAGATGTAAATATCCTTAACAAGATATTAGCAAATAGAATTCAACAATATCTGAAAAGAATTATGTTCCATGATCAAATGGTCAAGGTACAAGCCTGGCTCAATATTCAGAAAGCAAATAATGTAATTCACCATATTAACAAGCTTAAAAAGAAAATCACATGATCAAATCAATTGATGCAGAAAACACAGTTGACAAAATAAATCATCCATTCATGATTTAAAAACAAAGCTCTCAGAAAACTGGGATTAGAGGACTTCAACTTAATAAAGAACATCTACAAATTTAATTTGTAGCCAAAATCGTACATAATGAGGAAAGACTTAATACTTACCCATAAAATTAGAAAAAGCATGAGATCCACTCTCGCCATTGCCATTAAACATAGTATGAGATCTTTAAGCCAGTGACATAAAGCAAGAAAAAAATACAAGACGCAGAGATGGGTAAGGAAGAAACAAAACTGCCTGTTTGCAGAAAACATGGTGGTCTCTGTAGAAGATGATGTTGAATGACAAAAGTTAATCTCTAAAGGTCTCATAATGTGTGATGCCATTTATATAACATTCTCAAAATAATAAAATTATAGGGATAAATAATAGATTAGTAGTTGCCAGAGTTACAGAATGATGGGGAAGAAGGGAGGGAAGTGTGACTCTAAAGAGATGGCATGTTGGAGATGTTTGTGTTAATGAAATTGTTCTGCCTCTTGATTGTGGCAGTGATTACACAAATCTACAAATTTCATAAATGATACCAAATGGCACATAACATTGTACCATTGTCATGTCTAATAACCAATTAGAAGAATGTGCAAAAGCTGGAAGGAAATTCTTAGAGGAAGAAAAGGTGCTAGTAGGCATCGTTAATTCACACTGTTCATTATGGTACACTGTTTCCTGTATATTTGGAATATTTCACTAATAAAAACATGAATTTTCCCCGTTATAAATGGAAAACTGGACACACAGATTTGTCCATAGAGTTATCATTTGAGTTTGTCTTTTCTTCTATTTTATAAAATATTCACACTTAAGAATAAAAACTACTTCAATCAGAAATTCTTTGAAATACTAAACATTAGTGTACAACACCATTCCCAAATTCTTTGGTTAGAAGTAAGGATCTTCCAATTTCTAACTACTTAAAAATACCATGAAATGAAATAAGACCACTTTATTTAATTTGTTGAATAAATTGTGTATGCATATGGTAGAGTAGGTGTTAAGAGAAATAGGGGCATGGAAATGCTTGTGATGGTGGAGAGGAGTGTAGTTTACAGAGCTAAACAAAACTGCAATCTAGCCAGGATATATAGAGTTTAGTAACTCAGACTGACAGTTGTTTGTTTGGTTTTTTTTTAATTGATTTCAGGTAATCATTTTTGAACAACAATGCCACGATTCAACTGAATTACCACGTTCATCTAGTTCTGACCTGAAGGGAAGTAAGCCTTCTACTAAGGTATCAAAGTTACTTTCTATTATAACCAGATATCTCTCAGAGCTCACGATTAATGAAAAAATAATCTCAGATAAACTGAAAGGAAAGAAACATACCATATAACAAACTTAGTCAATTTGATTTTTATTCTAGTTTTGTAACACATCTGAACTAAATACATATTTTCTGTAGCAGTATACATTTACAGGTAGAGAACATAACTAGAAAATAAAGGTTTGGTGTGTTGAGTGGAAAATTATACTCAGGAACCTAGGTCAGCAAAATCATCCCTGAACTGCCATTCCTTAAGCAACTTCCTAGTGGGGGTGGGGGTGGGGTCCAAATCAGGATAATACTAGAGTCACAGAGTTTGCGGTAATGAGAGATTTTTCAGTGTGGAAGTTCAGGTTGAAATATTATGCATTCAAGAGGTAACCTAAGAAAATTAAGTCATTAGAAGGAATGAAAGAGAAATAGCATCATTTGGAAAAGAATAATATTTGTCTTTTATATATTTATAAAATTTAAAGTTGTTTTGTATAATTGTTTTATTAATAACAGGAAAGCTGGGAAGTTTTAGATGTTATGAAATTTATATATGTTGAACAAACTGATTTCAGCTTAAAACAGATTTATCTATGGTATGTAATGAAATGAATTTCTGGCAACATTTTTGAAAAATAGATTTCCCAGTATATTTTTAGATTTCCAGAGAAATTCTTCACCCCAGACTATATCTATCATAAGTGAAATGCTGTATAGTATAGCATTTTGAATTTAACCACAGTGAATTTCAAAGTAAGGATCTTTCATCATCAATTACCTTATAATTTATTTATCATTTTCTCAAAAAAGCTAAGTTGGAAAATCTGGTTATTGAGAACGCTTTGAAAATATAAATTCATTTTATAGGACCGATGGCAACCCTTTTCTTCTTCCTACTTAAATATCAAAGACTTAAATAGATACAATTACTTTCTTTCCTTTTTGTTCACAAAAGTGATTAATGTATGTTAGTGACAATGATAGTCAAGCAGAAGAATAATTTCAGGGTAATCACATAGTTTCTTACATTTGAGGTTACTAAGATGTTTCCTGTTTATTTGCTTTTTTTACACACTTCTTTTCTCCACAGAGAAAAAGAATATTCCAGGGGTGCCTGGGAGGTGCCGTCAGTTGAGCATCCAACTCCTAGTTTTGGCTCAGGCCAGGGGTGCCTGGGAGGTGCCGTCAGTTGAGCATCCAGCTCCTAGTTTTGGCTCAGGTCACGATCTCCGGGTTGTAGGATTTAGCCCCGCATGGGATCTGTGCTCAATATGGCGTCTGCTTCAGATTCTTTCTCCCTCTCCCCTCTGTATCCCCCTCCCCGCTAGTGTGTGTGTGTGTGTGTGTGTGTGTGTGTGTGTGTGTGTGTGTGTGTGTGTGTTTGTGTACACACGTGTGTGCTCTCTGTCTCTCCAATGAAGTCTTTAAAATAAAAAGAAAAAAGAATATTCCAAAGGAAGTTATACAGCTTAATAATCCACATAAATTAACACCATTAGACTAGTAAAAAGATACCAGTGCATATAACAGCTTTTATAACAAATGAATACTTTTTATTTTCTAATTCTCTTATTATAAGTGTATTAAAGCTAGCATGCCTTTTATTTTATTTTTTTTTAAAGATTTTATTTATTTATTTGACACAGAGAAAGAGATTACAAGGAGGCAGAGAGGCAGGCAGAGAGACAGGGAGAGGAGGAAGCAGGCTCCCTGCTGAGCAGAGAGCCCGATGCGGGCCTCGATCCCAGGACGCTGAGATCATGACCTGAGCCGAAAGCAGAGGCTTTAACCCACTGAGCCACCCAGGCGCCCTAGCATGCCTTTTATATGCATATATTGCTTTTTCCTGATGTGAGATATATATATATTTTTAATTTTTTATCTATTTGAGAGAGAGAGTGAGAGAGAGCATGAGAGAGGAGAAGGTCAGAGGGAGAAGCAGACTCCCCGTGGAGCTGGAGCTGGATGCAGGACTCGATCCCGGGACTCCAGGATCATGACCTGAGCCGAAGGCAGTTGCTTAATCAACTGAGCCACCCAGGCGCCCAAGATATACATTTGTTATTTACTTTTTCACCTTGGATTTATATGTTTACTGAGACAGTTTTTAAAAAATCTGTTTGATTAAGGTACAAAGAAACACTATTATTTACTGCAACCTCAACTATTAAAACTAAAGGATTTCAAAGGCAACTAAAGAAAAAAATATGGATATGATATTCCCAGGCAACAGCAAAGCACTCAATGCATTTCATAGCAGTAGAAAAACTTTTCTTTTAAAATAAGAAAAAGTTATGTATATGAAACTTCATCATCATAATCAAATATAGCACTACTATACTGAATATTGACTTTATACATCATGCAAGACTTTGCTATGACTGAAATGTATTATTAAAAGTAGAGTGACAGGTGTGACAAAATCTACTGCTGGTGTGCCTTCAACTACATTAAGTCTCATCACAAACTGAAAGAAAAATGTATCACATGGGATAAAGAATAAAAAGAACAACTCCAAGTGTTATTATCTTGTCACTTCCTATATATTGAGACCTACTCTATAGCCATTCTTTTAAATGAATGAAGAGCCAGAATACATTACAGACTATAACATGTTTCTTTCTAAGACCTCTCTTTCAATTTACTCTTCTGTCCTTAAGTGATCACCTCCAAGCCCATGACCTCAAATCAATTCTAAATTGATGATGTTCTAAATTAGTTTTATCTCAGAATTCTTCTCTGAGGTCCATATCTGCCACGGGTAATGTCTACTCGATTTCTCTATTTAAGACATCTCAAGAGTGTCTCAATTTCAACATATCCAAAACTGAACCAAAATTTGTCAGTTTCCATTTCTGCCTTCTAAGTATTGTTCTCTTATTCATTTATGTTTATCTTCACTGAGAGCTTCCCAGTCCAATCTACTGTTACCTGTCATCAAATTCTACTATCACTAACAGCCTTCCCACCAGTCTCCCAGAAGTTATTTTGGCCTGATCCTCACCATTCTTCACTGAACAGCCAGAAACATTATTTTTAAGACCAAAAAACTGACCTTGGGTCAAAGGGAATCATCAAATGTATCTTGTACTACTTTCAAATAAAATGATAAATTACCAGAGAAAAATGAACAGAGGAGTTAACAAAATGTGGGACCCTGGTGATGTTGACAAGAGAGATGAGCTTCAGTGGAGTGGTAGATATGGAAACCAGAGTGCAGTGAGATGAGGAAGTAGAGGTACTGTGTGAAGACAATGGTTTTAAGGAACTGATGGACTGAAGCAGAGAAAGAGGGCAGTTTTAACACTAAAATATTGAATCAAGGGAGGAATTTTCTAGGATTCAAGGTCACAGAAAATATTTGTATGCTGGTAGATCTATCATGCCCCGGTAGGACAAAACCAAGAAGAACCAAAAAAGGTGGGTTTCTGTTTTTTGAGGGGAAAACATTTTTAGATAAAATCTGTGGCTCACAGAACATGTCTTCATCCACAAATTTTGACCCTATGGACGAGATTGGGATCAAAAAGGCAATTAAGTAACTGGAGTAATGTTTGCCCACCATCCCCCCTCCCTGAACCCTAGGGCTGATGAATGTAAGGTATCCAGCTGCATGAAGTAGATCTTCATTAAGAACTCTCTCGCTCGCTCTCTCTAAAGTAATAAGTAAAATCTTAAAAAAAAAGCTCTAGATGAAAGGCATTAGAGAGTGGTCATTGTAGAACTCTGCCAGATTGTGGACTGTGGCAACTTCTCCTTCCTGCATCATTTGAGCACTAATAATACCCAACTGTATTGATCCTTATGAACTGTATCAATAACAAATTAAAGTGAGAGACAATTCGTATTAGCTTAATGGAGTGTCCGGTGACCAAATTTTCTCCGATTCTGGGCAAAAGAGTTGTGTTCTTTATTTTTTTCTTCAAAGATTTTATTTATTTTTGTGAGAGAGAGAAAATGAACAGGAGCGGAGGGAGAGGGACAGAGGGAGAAGCAGACTCCCTGATGAGCAGGGAGTCCAATGCAAGGCTCGATCCCAGGACCCTGGGATTATGACATGAGCCTAAGGGAGATGCTCAACCAACTGAGCCACCCAGGGGCCCCAAGAGTTGTATCCCTAATATCCACAAGTTTCTGCCATAAAATTATACCAGAATATGAAAGTAAAAGCAGTGGAGTCCTAGAGGCAGCTCCAAAGGATGGACAAAGGGATGAAATAATGAAATTATTATAATGAAACAATGAAAGAAGTACTAAAGTTCCTCTACCTATAAAATTGCAAGTTCCATAGGTTTTTCTTTAAAAGCCCAGACTCTGGGGCACCTGGGTGGCTCAGTGGGTTAAAGCCTCTGCTTTCGGCTCAGGTCATGATCTCAGCGTCCTGG
>LNAC01000319.1:0-174797 GCA_002007465.1 Ailurus styani | reverse complement strand
TTAAAAAAAAAAAAAAAGCCCAGACTCTGGAGTTAAACTGAGTTCAAAACTCACGTAGACTTGCCACTTAGGAGCAGAATAATTTTAAGCCATCAGTGTTCTGGAAAGATCAGTTTTCTTTGAACAATGGAACCATTTTTGTTTCAATTTCACATTGATTTTTTTTATTAATGCCAACTGTTTTATTGTTATTATTTTTTAAAACAATAGCACAAATATGTTTCAAGGAAGCAGTCTTACAATCTGATGACCTGAAATACAGTTAAGCCACACCACAAATGATTTCCCATTAATAACACACACACACACAAAAATTTTAAGGAAACGAACAAAGAAAGAAAAAGACTGTAGAGAAAGAGGAAAGCAATGAGATTTCAAGTGAAAACATACTGTATTCGATAGCTAAGGCTTGTCAGTAGGATACACCACTGAAGCAGGGCAGCGCACAGTCTTACTGTCTTTGTTACTTTTTTTTAAGCAGTTACCGCTAATATACAGGCCCTGAGAAGTTACCACTGACTTCTCACATGTCCAAAATGAACAAGGAGAAGCCAGTGTTGATCCTGTCATAAAGANATTCGATAGCTAAGGCTTGTCAGTAGGATACACCGTTGAAGCAGGGCAGCGCACAGTCTGTCTTTGTTACTTTTTTTTAAGCAGTTATCGCTAATATACAGGCCCTGAGAAGTTATCACTGACTTCTCACATGTCCAAAATGAACAAGGAGAAGCCAGTGTTGATCCTGTCATAAAGAGGTTTAATGGACTATCAAAAAACTAAAACCATTTTTAGCAGAATAACTTTTTCAGAAAAGCCTACCTGAAAATCTTTTCATTTCTGTTGTCTCACCTATATGCATTTCAGGGTTCTTAAAAGTCATCTTAAAAAATAAAGAAAAAATAATGTGTATCAGTTTCTTTTGTTTAATATGGCTATAAAGATACTTGACCAAAAAAAAAATTGACTAAACCCTGTTCTAGATATATTCAAAAAGAAAAAGCTAAGACTCTTGTTAAACAATGTGATATTTCTGTTTCATCCTTACTATTGTATTATGTAAATATAAGGCAGGGGTATAGTAAAAAGAATTCAACCAATGTTACTCCTTTATATTATTATGGATACAAGAAATTGGTTGTCCTGGTGAAATACTGTGACTCCATTTGTATTAATAATATGATTGGGGTGCCTGGGTGGCTCACCCATTAAGCGTCTGCCTTCAGCTCAGGTCATGATCCCAGTGTCCTGGGATCGAGCCCCAAATCGGGCTCCCTGCTCAGGGGGAACCTGCTTCTCCCTTTCCAGCTCCCACTGCTTGTGTTCCCTCTCTTGCTATTGCTCTCTCTCATAAATAAATAAAATCTTTAAAAATAATAATAAATAATATGATTGGAGGTATGTCAGGCTAGTTCCTTTGACAGAACTTGCAACTTGATCTTGGGGTTGTGAGTTCGAACCACACTTTGGATATAGAGATTACTTAAAAACAGAATATTTGGGGCACCTGGGTGGCTCAGTGGGTTAAGCCTCTCCCTTCGGCTCAGGTCATGATCTCAGGGTCCTGGGACTGAGTCTGGTATTGGGCTCTCAGCTCAGCAGGGAGCCTGCTTCCCCTCTCTCTCTCTGCCTACCTCTCTGCCTACTTGTGATCTCTCTCTCTCTCTCTCTGTCAAATAAATAAAATCTTTTTAAAAAGCAGAATATTAAAATACTACTAATAATAATATGAATGGATATAAACCTTTGACTGACAAATATAAAAGTAAAGCATTTTACCCCTGAAAATTGTTACTTTAAGGATAATAATATTATAACAAATCCATCAAAATTTAGTGTGGATTTTTATTATGTCAGTCTTTGAAGGTTGGTATCTTCCCTCACATTTTACTGCACTGTCAGTGGGAAGTAGAGTGTTTTATCAGNGGTACTTTAAGGATAATAATATTATAACAAATCCATCAAAATTTAGTGTGGATTTTTATTATGTCAGTCTTTGAAGGTTGGTATCTTCCCTCACATTTTACTGCACTGTCAGTGGGAAGTAGAGTGTTTTATCAGCATCTGGAAAAAAGGCAGCATTCTAAACAGGAATAATGGTTGGCACATTTTTTAAAAATAATGAACAGCTTATTGCCATTAAGACAAGAAAATTACTATTGCAGACAGTCATCACTTGTAACTCTAATTGCAGGCATTCTGAAATGTCTGTTTAGGAAAATTACCACTGGTATATTTATGGACTACTTTGAGATATATAAATTACAGATTTACAAAATTTTTTCTAGGGAACTAATCAATTTTAGATAAATACATTTCTATCAACAATTCAAAACACAAAGTAGCTACACTAACTTTAAAGACAGTAAGTATATTTTATTCCATTACCTATACTTACTGTTTGTTTTAAAACAGCTCAGACATCTGTGTAACAGAACTTAACTCAGTGCCTCATTCCAGAAATAACTGTAGAATTTAATAAATGAATGAATGATTCAATGACTGAATTAATAAAATAGTTAACCAACTAATAGAAAACATTTATAGAGTCAAGCATAGGTATTTTATTAAAAGACTGATTTAGAACTATTTTTTCATTTAAAATGTAAATCTTTATTGTGTCAAAATCTTTCCGCCTAGTGTCATTCCTTTTATCTCAGCACTGCTGAGGCTTGATGTTCTTTCTTTCAGTGACCACAGCATGTTAGGATTATCTTATCACTTATTGAACTTTGTTACAATTTTTTATATTTTGTGTACTCTACCTGGCTATAACCTACCTTAGAGCCAAGGTCTGTATTCTTTTTTTTTTTTTTTGACAGGGAGAGAGAGAGTACAGGCAGGGGAAGCAGCAGGCAGAGGGAGAGGGTGAAGCAGACTACCCGCTGAGCAGGGAGCCCAATGTGGGGCTCAATCCCAGGACCCTGGAATCATGACCTGAGCCAGAGGCAGGTGCTTAACCAACTGAGTCACCCAGGCACCCCAAGGTCTGTATTCTTAGTAACCTAGCACTATGCCCCATATCTAGCCTTGTACCACATTATATGCATTAAAATGTTTTGAATGAATTAATGAACAAGCTCATCTAGAATAGAATGAGTGATTGGTATAGACACTGGGAAGGTCAAGGAAGGCTACTCTCAGGATTCAACAGTGTTTCTTAAAGTGAGGAAACTTTCACCAAGCAGTGGATGCCAGGGACATACATGGTTTAGGCAACAATAGGCAAAGACATGAAAACTGGAATCTGAAAATTGTTCAGTATGTCAGTAATTCGGTATATCTAAGAACCAAATGCAGGAGGAAACTGGGAATTTAGACACATCTTGAAGTCAATGCTGTTGGTGCCCCGGCCAGGTCCCCTCCACTTTTGTGGTGTTCCATTTCTATGGCTTAAACTGTGCCTCCCAAAAAGATAGGTTCGCATCTCGCTACCTGTGAATATGACCTTATTTGGAAATTAAGGTCTTTGCAGATGTAATCAAGATGAAGCCGTTAGGCTGAGACTACTACAACTGATTTCCTTTTAAAAAGAGGGAATCTTGAGTGCGCACACGCGCACACACACACACACACACACACACACACACACACACACACACACACACAGAGGAAGAATGCCATGTGATAACAGGAACACACACAGGAAGACACTGCCTGATCCCAAAAGCAGGGGCAGCACCTCACTTCCACTTCCAGATACAGAATTCTGTTCCGGTGAGGTACTGATGCATAAAAACCACCCCAAATTTAGTGGTGTAAACAACCGTTTCATTATGCGCAGAGAAGTTAGATGTACTCCAGAATAAAGTTTCATTATGACATCCGTGCAGACCCTGATGTTTAAGACCCACATTCGTGCCTTCCTACAAAGTGCCTGGGTTTCATTATCAGGGACAGACTACTGGACTGGGTGGACTAGTGGTCTCACGGATTTGAAAGTTCTTTTTGGCTGCAGCTTGTATCTCCACATCTATTTCTCTTTTATCCTTAGAAGACAGAATTTAATAATCAGCAAGAAAACCTGAAATCATTGCTGGCAGATAAAACATGTTCCTACTAACAAAAATTCTGCTTTTCTTCCTAGAGTTAATTTTTTGCTTAATCTCTCTAGATTATTTTATAGTTCAAAGTTACACACAGTTGTAATTAAAATCCAATAAAACATCCATCATTCTGTATGATTTCTGGTACCATTTCTGCATACATAGGCAAAAATATTCACAGACAGCAAACTGGGCATTTTCTAACATGCTAGTAAAAAAGAAAGAGAATGTTAAGGTAATATTAGCCAGTTTCTTTCCTTCATATACATTTTTTATTAGTTCTGACGTGTTCTGTGTACTATACAATATAAAATAAGCATTTTAATTCAATTGGTTAAAAGCATTGACATTGATAAGTAAAAATCAGAATTTAGGTAATTAAATGTTGAACATCTTCCAAAACATTCTCTTCTACCTTCTGGCTGCAAAAGAGTAAACTTCAAAGAAGCACTGAAATTACCTCTGTTCTCTCTGTGCTGCCTAAAACCAGTATACATTTAATGAACATAATGGAATTGATTTTTTAAAGTTACACAATTTGGGAGATTTTTCTATAGTCCATTCATGTTTTAATTACTTAATCCATCACTTCCTTTTAAAAAAAGTTACTCATACTTAAGGAAATAAATGTTTGTTTTAAGTAAACAGAATATGAGGCAAATAAATAAGATAATAAAATTTCATACTCTATTCTTTCCGTTTCAGTACTGAAGCACCTGTCGGGCTATCTTATTTTCAAGTACAGAAAACACATCACAGATTTTGTTAATAAAATCTAAGAAGGGGCAAACAAGTTTAAGCAACTTATCCTTTTTTTCTTAGCAATTGAAAATCAACAAACTTAGAACCTGTAGTCTCTGATAGACCAGTTGTTATTCAAAGAAAAGCTATACCTTGTTATGAAATTTTAGGTAATGCTAGAAACCTTCTATATACTCCCATTTTATAAATATCTAGTTATGAGTAGATATCTAAAATTATTGTATCCTATTTAATAAAAGTGTTTCATGTTGTTTGATCACTTCCTCTTTCAAAATGACTTTTTAGATTTTATTTTTGTACATTATTTTGTAAATTATCTTTTTTTAAAAAAGATTTTATTTATTTATATCCCAGAGAGAGAGTGAGCGCACAAGCAAGGGGAGCAGCAGGCAGAGGGAGAAGCAGGTTCCCCGCTGAGCAAGGAGCCGGATGCGGATGCAGGACTCCAATGCATAAAAATTCATAATATGCTTATTACTATAGGCACCAAAGTGAAGGGAAATGGAGCATTGAGGCTTGTGCCACAATCTATTTCCTTGTGTCAGTTATCTTTATATTTCACAAGGGAAAGACTTGACCTAAATCCTATATTTCATTATGGTTACTCTTTGATATTTGAAGATTATTCCATTATTTCCTTAAAATCATCTTGTATGCTATAACCAAGCTTAATATACACACCAAGCTTTATTTATACATATTATTAAAGATATGATACAGCATTTTCTTGAAAAAATGATTTTAAATTTTTGCATTTGTTTTTTCTGGCATATCCAAATTTTCCTTGCATTATTTATGATCTTAACTGCCATGTTAATAAAATCATATACCATTATACTACTATATTAATAAAATTTTGTGAAAAATTAATAAAACAGAGCATATTTTCTTATATTTTCAAGTTGAACATACCTTTCTACCAATACGGAAGAATTGAAACTGTTATATAAAAATTATTACTGAGGGATGCGTGAGTGGCTCAGTGGGTTAAGCCTCTGCCTTCGGCTCAGGTCATGATCCCAGGGTTCTGGGATCGAGTCCCACATAGGGCTCCTTGCTTGGCGGGGAGCCTGCTCCTCCCTCTGCCTCTGCCTGCCACTCTGCCTGCTTGTGCTCTCGCTCTCTCTCTCTCTCTGACAAATAAATAAATAAAATCTTTAAAAAAATTATTACTGAATATGCTAATTTCAAATACCCACAAAAATTGTAATCTAAGATATAATATGTAAATTATAGAGTTGCACACATGCTCAGGAAAGAAACTTATCTAGAAATTTACATGACTTCATAAAATGTACATGGTACAGAAATCACCTGAATATTTTAATTTTGTCCATAATAGCCTGTCCTAATTAAACAAAACAAACACAAAGAATCTTCCTCTTCTTTGTGTTGTCTGAAATTGTCTGTAGAAGCATCATTTCTTTTACTTAGACTTTGATTTTTGCTAACTTGCAAAGTCTTCTAAGACATTAGCATTTCAATATAATGTCAACTGTTTATTTTTTAAAAGATATTAATTTTAGATCTCACAACTGCTTTTCCCAGAAAGAGTATGTTTCTTGTGTCCTGGAGAGGAACATGCAGAAGAGAAGAGTCACAGTGTGGTAGGAACAGGAGTAGAGCTCAGAAACTAAAAGACGGGGCGCCTGAGTGGCTCAGGAGGTTAAGTGTCTGCCTTTGGCTCGTGTCATGATCCTGGAGTCCCAGAATCGAGGAGGAGTCCCAAGATCAAGCCCAGCGTGGGACTCCCCACTCAGTGGGGTGGCTGCTTCTCCCACTCTCTCTACGCCCCCCACAGCAGCCTTGGTCTCTCTCTCTCTTTCTTGTTCACTGTCTCTGTCTCAAATTAATAAGTAAAATCTTTAAAAAAAAAAAAAAGAACTACAAGACTAAGGGTGCCATTTTTCTACGTAAGAGTTGTGTTTAATGTAGGTACTGTGCTCACTTAGAACCCGGTGTGACCTTGAAATCAGAGGCTAGAAAGTCAAGTGTAAAGTTTTTTAACTTTCTTAGAGCAATGCAGAGGGAGTGTTTTCCTTTTATCCTTCCATTTGGATGCAGAGAGAAATAACCAGCTATTGTCAGCCCTGTAATACTCACTTAAAACAGTCAGCACTGCAACACTGAGCAGCTCTGTGTGCGTGGATGAGGGAAAGAGTGTTCAGCCTGGTGTCTAGACCCTTCCTGCTTCTTCATATTTAAAACATTCTGTTTTGGTTTTTTCTTTCCACCCTATTGTGTTAAATGCTGAGTCCCTTGAAAAGAGAGAAAAAGAAGTTCAAAGACAAGTCTCAGATTCTGGACTGGGATGTCCAGAAAATGAAATGCCATCAATGAAAAGAAAATTGGGAGGAAGAGTAGATTTGTGGTGCAGGATGGAGTTGCACCAATATAACACATTCACTTTTACACACACTGTCTGTAGTGCTAGTATGACTTCATGGGGAGCTTATTAAAACTCTTCAATGATGGCAGCATTGGCAAAAGTCAGATTAAGCACAGAAGGTGGAGGGCATTGCTTTCAAAAAGAAGATGACCAATTTAGGGTGCTTGGGTGGCTCGGTGGGTTAAAGCCTCTGCCTTTGGCTCAGGTCATGATCTCAGGGTCCTGGGATCGAGGCCCACATCGGGCTCCCTGCTCAGCAGGGAGCCTGCTTCCTCCTCTCTCTCTGCCTGCCTTTCAGCCTACTTGTGATCTTTCTCTCTCTCTCTCTCTCTCTCTCTGTTAAATAAAATAAATAAATAAATAAATAAATAAATAAATAAATAAATAAATAAATAAAGATCAGTTTGGCATCTAAGAGGGAAAGGAATGCAAACTTTCTCTCCCATTATCATTATCAAATCACCTTGTCAGACCTTTTTAGTTTTTATGATTCAAACTTTGGAATCTAGCCTATTATTTTCCTGATATATTTTAATTTGGCACACTTAATCTTTAACTCCTGTTTCTGTCATTTCTTTCCTAGAATTACAAATTATTTGAAGTTGCAAAGTGATTTTAACATTGGATCTGTATATTTCCACCAAATTCTCATGGTTCACATGAGAAAGAGAGAAAGGGAAAAATCTTGTCCGGCACAAAATTATGCAGTTATGCATATGTTATCATTTGATATCATCTTGCCTGTTGATCTAACTGCTCTCTTTAATCCCTTGCTGCTTCCAGGAATCAACTCCCCCCCCACCTTTCCTAGGTAATCTTGCCATTTAGAAAGTTCTTGTATTGTGAATTTAAGTCAAATTCTTGTATCTGTTCTTAATGTGTGTCTAAGCCTTTGTCTCTAAGTTTAGAATCAAAGATTTTACTTTCCTTTTGAGAATAGTAGGGAAGTACTGGGATTTTTTTTATTCCCCTGTAGTCAGGTTTGTCTACTTCCCCAATATATGCACAAGACTGCTCTGAGAAGTGGATATAATTCACATCAGTTATTTTACTTCACATAGTAAAAACCTGTGTCCTGGGAAATAGCTTTTAATTCATCACCTGTTTTTTATTAACCATAAATTACCTTTAATTCTACCCTCTCCTATCATTTCCTTCCTTCAGGGTAGGATTTCTACAGCAGGAGTGCAAAGAGCAAGAGGAAAGAAAAAAAAAGGACACCTCCAATTTCAGCTTATGAGTTTCTGAAAAGACTTAGGAAAATACCAGGTGATACAATAGGTTGAGTATTAGGGATTTGGGATCTTGCATCCCTGAATACTGAGTGTCAAAAGCCATGTTAATGCTAATAGCTGTGGGATAAGAATATAAAATTCAAACTTGTTCAGTCTTGACTTCAAAACTTTCCCAAGTTGATAGTAACCTATACATCTACAAATAATATAGTAATAATAATAATAACCTACACTTCAATAGTCCTAACACTCAAAGTTTCTTGCATGATTCAGGTTCTCCTCCTCACAATAAATGAATGATATTCTGATGTCCTCATTCAGTAAGAGAGGTATTCCCTCTCACATTTTAAGTTTATATTCTCTTTTTAACAATTATGTTATTTATCTTTAATGAACTGTAGTAGATGTTTTTAATCCAATGCTCTGTTTACCTTTGTTTGTCAAAGAGTGCATGAGGCCTGAGTACAGAGCTCCATACCTCTTCTAGACAAGGACAGTGAGAAAACTAGGAGACTACCAGAGATAGAATGTCTGGGGTTTTTCCTTCAGAGGATGGTCTTCCTCGTGGCACCGGTCAAGAAAGAAATTTCTTCTCAGTCAAATGATGATAGAATTTCCTAAGGAACTGATTTTTTAAAATCTTACATGAAAAGCTGGGAAATGTGTGATCGGTGACCTAAGAGGCCAGGAGGGTAGGAGGGGCTTGACGGCCTAGGTGGCTTGACAAGATATCTTTGGGACATATGAGCACAGATTTTGCAACCTTAATACAAAAGCTGATGATACAAACAGAGAAAGTACAGCAAGTATGAGGAAGGTAGGAGTGATCCCACAAGAGGGAAAAATAGTAGCACAAACAGTGGTATGGAAGTAATAATAACAGCTGCTATGTATTGAGCATTGCTACTTGCCAGAGACAGTGCTAAGCACACATGTTCATTTAATTAAAAACTAATTGTCTATTTTAAAGGTAGAACTAAGGATAGGTTCATTACCTTCTAAATGAGTGGCTCTCAGAGAACACAAATTCACAAGATAGGAATAAAACAAAAGCAAGCTTTAATATCACTTCCCATCTGCCCTCCATGCAGTGTGGAACAGAGGGGAGGATCAATGGAAGCTTACAAATGTTCAACACTACAGGCAGTGCGTAGCACACACTGCTGACAGAAAAGAGAGTGGGCACTCTGCCAGCAGACTCACGATGCTAAGGCTGTTGGCCCTTCCCTTGTAGAGAAGGGTGAATCATTGCAGTTCCCCAGATGGATCGCAGCGAGTGCAGAAGGATTGGCTCAGACCAAGTGTATGTTCTGTTGACTCATGCCGCTGTGACGAGATAGCCATAGGGCACCGGCTTTCAACCCAGAGCAATTTTCCAGCAGAGGGCACCTTTGGTAACATCTGGAGACAGATTTTGGTGTCACAGCTTGGGAGGGGAAGTGCTACCAGCAACCAGTGGGTAGATAGCAGAAATGTAGCTAGGCATCCTGTAATGGGCAGGACATTACCCTCAACAAAGAATTATCTAGCCCATAATGTAAATGGTCCCCTGTTGAAAAAACTTTGCGGTAGAGCCAAATTACATAGGACTGAATGCAGTTTGGGCTTTAATTAAGAATATCCAGGCATCAAAGTTTAGGGTGCTCAGAGGCAATTAACAAGTCAGTCCTCTTAAAGTACTATTTCATTGCTAAAAGTAAATTATGGGTGATTGAAATGTTCTGTATCTTAATTGTGGCATTGGTTAACAAGTGTATACAGTTATCAAACTCATCGAACAGTCTGCTCAAAATAGACATGTTTTATTGCACATTACTAATGCCTCAGTAATGTGGATTTTATTTTATTTTATTTTATTTTTTAAAGATTTTATTTATTTATTTATTTATTTGACACGGAGAGAGAGAGAGATCACAAGTAGGCAGAGAGGCAGGCAGAGGGAGAGGAGGAAGCAGGCTCCCCGCCGAGCAGAGAGCCCGATGCAGGCCTCTATCCCAGGACCCTGAGATCATGACCTGAGCCGAAGGCAGAGGCTTTAACCCACTGAGCCACCCAGGTGCCCAGTAATGTGGATTTTAAAAACTAAATGGTAATCTCACACTCAAAGCATAGTATTTGTATTCTAATTGAAGCTGCCACATAATGTGTCCATTGTTTTCAGCAAACATTTCAAGGAGTGTCTCTATGAAGGATTCTTAGGATGGATACATAAGAGTTAAGAAAAAAACAAAACTTGCTGCCCTCAGAGAGCTTACATTCTAGTAGAGCATTAACTTCTTTGTATTTCAGACCTATATACTTCAGACCATGGAGAAAGACATGATATAGAAAGAGGTGACATATGGAGAGTCACAGGGAATTTGCTAATATAGCACTTTGAGGCAGCAGATATTTCAATTAACCCTTCTTGTAACCCTATAAAGTAGGTAACATTATTGCCCCATATGAAAGATGAGAAAAGGTCATGCAACTTGCCCAAAGCTAAATAATTAGGGTAGATTGTGAATTTGAATCCATCAGTCTGATTCCAGGTGATAATATATTGCCTGGTGTGTGCAACTCTGAGGAAATGTGCAACAACAAGAAATTCCAGAACAATTATTACAATTTACAACCACTGTAGCAAAGTTCTAAGAGTATATATAACCCCTGGGATTGAATTCTTATAGAGGCACTCTATAAGATTTCAGCAAGAAACTAGGTCTCCGCAGACAGATTGCTATATGCGCAACCAAACCATTTCTGATTTCCTCTGGGACACACAGACATCTCAAGTCCTCAGACCCCCTGCATCTAGATGGTAGCACGTGATTGATTTGGATAATAGCATTTGGTTCAAGCAGTGCATGCCACCCACTGAACAACCCTGTGTGAGCCTCTACTTTTTCTTAGCATGGTGGCAGGCACGGTCAATCTAGAGGACTGAGTGGAGCACAAGAGGATGATGACTCTTGAATTACCATGCGAAAGATCACATGCTGACTATCTGACTCAGACTGTCATAGAGTGAGAAAAAAATCTTCATTGTAGTAAGCCATTAAAATTTGGGGATCATTTGATATGTTAGCTAGCTTTAATCACCTTGTCTAGCCCAGGCTCCTTAAAGCGAAGAAGAGAAAAACCGATAAAGTAATTTTACAACTTGCTATGTGAAAAAAATTTATGATTTATTAGGTTATTTACATGCTGATATTGCTCCAGAAGACATCTGAGGTATAGAACAAAGACATATACTATGTAACAAGATAAAATAAATTTAAAATTGGGGAGGAAAGTGAAGCAAGGGGAAATAAATATAGAAAAGAAGATGAAGCTGGGAGTGAAGTAAATATAATAGATCCATCGTCTCCACTAAAGGTGGGTCACACATTTGGCTCTAAGCATCCTAGCAACAAGTATAAGCAGAAAATTACAGTGAAATCTGTTATTCACAGTACTCATAAGGCAAAAGCAAATCAGCTACCCAGGAGAAGCATGTTTATTCTAGTTCTGAGACCGGAGAAAAATTTGTCCTGTGGGCCCTCATAAAAATGACAATGTGAAATATGTTAAAACACATCCTCAAAGGAAAAAAAAATCCTCATAGTAAACCCTGCAATGAGATTCGTAAGTCTGATATTTACAAAATCCCTTAGTACAAAGTGGTAAGATGTTGAGCACACCTCACATTCAATGATACAGTTTTAGAATGCTGTTCAGTGAGGGTCTAACTTAAATTCAGAGATATAAAGAGAACTGGAAATTAAGCCTAACCCATTTTGTGTAATAATTTTATAATTAGTTGAAATGTTTAAAAGAACTGTTTGGTGAGTTTGGTAATAATTTACTCAAACTGCATAAATTCCTCAAGAAATACACATTTTTCTTAATTGTAAATTCAAACTGAAAAGCCAAATACAAAAACTCTTACAACATAAACAAACATATCTTAATGAACTGTTTTAACCATGTAGTTGCCAGTCCATTGTCTAGAGGAACAGAGTGCCTTTGATTTGAATCCTGCAATCTCACCTGAATGGTCAAAACAGAGTAGCTGTTTATATGCATTGATCAGCAGTAATGGGCCTGGTTATATATCAAGATTTCCAGATGGTTCTTATTTGCACAATTCTTTACAATCAACACGTAGTATAACAAAGTTGGTTCTACTGTCATGTATCTCCTTTGTTTTTCTTCTACTCTAACAAAAAAGAATTTCTTTTTAGAAAGATGCATCAAATTGATTTTCATAATCCCCTTCTTCTTTTAAATTATGTTTCCCTAAAATAAGTAAATGAAACTATTTAATCACTTAGTATCCCAGTTAGAGAAACAACCAGGAGATGCCATGGGAAACTTTTTTTTTTTTAANATCACTTAGTATCCCAGTTAGAGAAACAACCAGGAGATGCCATGGGAAACTTTTTTTTTTTTTTAATTTCCCCCAGGGGTACAGGTCTGTGAATCATCAGGCTTATACCTTTCACAGCACTCACCAAAGCACAAACCCTCCCCAATGTCCATAACCCATCCACCCTATCCCTACCCTCCCACCCCCCAGTAACCCTCAACTTTTTTTTTTTTTTAAGATTTTATTTATTTATTTGACAGAGAGAGACACAGCAAGAGAGGGACCACCAGCAGGGGGAGTGGGAGAGAGAGAAGCAGGCTTCCCTCAGAGCAGGAAGCCTGATGTAGGGCTCAATCCCAAGACCCTGTGATCATGACCTGAGCCAAAGGCAGATGCTTAATGACTGAGCCACCCAGGTGCCCCTGCCATGGAAAATTTAAAGAAACCTGTTCAAGGTAATAACAGCAAGTTCCATTGCAAGTTAATGGAGATGGATGGAGATGGAACATAAATATAACTAGAATCAGTGATTTTCAAATTAGAAATGTTAGTTTCTGTATTCATTTTGTAAAAATGTATCTACCTATACTTGGCAATTCTCAATGACAAATAATTATATTACTGTTGCAGGGTGCTTGTCTCATAGAGTCGAAGAATGAATCTCGCTGACAAAAGCGTGAAGTGAAAGTTTAGTAAGTGAAGGTGAGAACAGAAAGGAAAGAAAAGGAGCTCTCTAAAGTGAGAGGGGTCCCAAATGGGTTGCTTTTATGGCTGGTCTTTAATAGAAAACTGACCAGGGAACTTGGTAAATATCTTTTCTATAACATTTAAGACAAACAAGGTAGATTTGTAAATGTGAAAATATCTCATCAATATTTAGAACAAACAAGGTGGATTTGTCTATAGTGTTTTTCCACATCTGGGATTTCAGTAAGCCTGGTTACATAGCCCACTGCTTGACCCCAGTGACCCTAGTCACGTTGCCCCCTACCTGTCTCTCCCTCCCTAGCCTTGGCTATCCCACACTCACTATGAGTGAATCTATCCAAAATGAATCGTTTTTAAACCTACAATAAAATTGGGATAAGAAACATGAAATACTTTTAAGGAAAAAAATGGTATTCAAAAGTAATGAAACAAAAGGGAGAATAAAATATACAGCTTGATCGAGTAAGCATTTTTTGGCAGAACTTTTTTCATGCAGTTGGTCATCACTAAATCATTCAGAAGTTTGGCAGAATATTTTCCAACCCTCATCGCCACAATGGAATTACATTTTGTCTTTTCTTAAAACCAGGTGGGGTTTTTTTTCCCCCTACAAATGTAAAATTTCAAATAAAAGCTAACATAGAGTTCGGACTCTAATTCTGCAGTATGAGAAGTTCTAAAAACTTGAGACCACAAAAAACATATTAACTTGAGCTTTTCAATGTAGGACAGAAACATAATTTCTTCACTAAACAATCTATTTCTAAATAAACTCTAACCTAGTTCTTAAAATCCTATAGAGTAGCTGTTGAGAGAAATGACAAATACTGTACTTTAATTTTTAGAAATACTGTTCTATATAATGTAATTTCAGTCTCCAAAGACTCCTGTGGGTCCAGAAAGTACACTGTTCACTCTATGATATACACCCTACTCGCTACTTAAAATAATTGGATTTTATTTTTAAAATATAACTTTGGAGTAAACCTCACGTCCCTAAAGATGTTTTCTATTTTGTACCAATATGTGAAATGTCTCATTTCTCTTGAAATTCATTTTATTGCAAAAGAGTATCATACTGAATCAAAAGTTTCTCTAGGATGATTCACATTTTTCTTGCCAAGTATTATGACCGGATTTAGATTGTTAGGCTCCATGTATAAGAAACTGTGTATGATACCAGTTCCAGGTTTGTACTCCTGTATAACAAACTACCCCAAAATTTAGCAGCTTAAAACAATCATTTACTATTTTCTCTTATAGTTCTGGAGGCTGATGGGTTCAGCTGGGTAATTCTTTTTTAATGTAACTCATAAAACTGTAGGCAAATCATGACTGTAGCTAGAGTCGACTGAAAGCTTCTTTCCTCATATATCTGGTGCCCAGGCTGAGGGATGGCAAGAAGACCTAAGGGCTGATTGGGACTATTTTTTCCCCCTCATCTTCCCTGCCTTTCCCCTATGTGGCTTCTCTAAATGGTTCCCTCGGGCTCCCTTATAACCCTAGTACTCTGGGGGGAGATAGACTTCTTACATGGTGGCTGACTTCTCTCAAGAAAACATTCCAACTTGTCTGAATGCAAACTCCAAGGCTTTTGATAAGCCGGCCTCAAAAATCTCAGAAGGTTACTCTACTGCATTATTGGTCAAGCAGGTCACTAAGGTCAAGAAGAGGGGACTTAGTTCCCACCTCAAAGGAAGAGTTACAAAGATATCGTGACCTTCTTTAATTTACCACAATATCTGTTCAAAAATGAAAGACTGCCCAATTTTTTTAAACTTTTTCTTTGCTCCATAGCGAATTTTAAGAGATTGAGATTAGTTGAAAACCCCTAAACTTGGGGTATGTTAGTTATTTGACTAATTTATTAGTTACTAATTAGCAATTAAGAACAATAATATGGAGGGCTCCTGGGTGGCTCAGTGGGTTGAAGCTTCTGCCTTCGGCTCAGGTCATGATCTCGGGGTCCTGGGATCGAGGCCCACATCGGGCTCTCTGCTTGGCAGAGAGCCTGCTTCCTCCTCTCTCTCTGCCTGCCTCTCTGCCTCCTTGTGATCTCTCTCTCTCTCTGTCAAATAAATAAATAAAATCTTTAAAAAAAAAAAGAACAATAATATGGAAACTAATATGAAGTTTTCCCTAGTGCTCAGTTTGCTTTCTGACAAAAATACTTTTTTTTTTTCAGATTTTATTTATTTGACAGAGAGAGAGAGAGATCACAAGCAGGCAAAGAGGCAGGCAGAGAGAGGAGGAAGCAGGCTCCCCGCCGAGCAGAGAGCCCGATGTGGGGCTCGATCCCAGGACCCCGAGATCATGACCTGAGCCGAAGGCAGAGGCTTAATCCAGTGAGCCACCCAGGTGCCCCACTGACAAAACCACTTTTAAATAATTATCAAGAACGTGTTCTGCAGGTGGTATCTAGCCATTAATAAAAAGAAAGTAATCATGGAAGGAATGAGGGATCTCTGCAACTTTCTTATCTTTCAAGGGTCTTGACCCCAGGACCGTGAGATCATAACCTGAGCCCAAGTCAGGTATTTAACCGTGAACCATCCAGGTGCTCTTCTCATCAACTTTCAATCACATTCCAGTTTACTTTCTAAGTTATCAGGAGCATCACAAAGCTGCAGAGTGCATTTCTGAGGATATTTAGCACTCCCCGAATTAGTCCAGCTGCCACATCACCATCAAGGGAACCACTCTGCTTCCCAGACTCTAAGTAGCATTGACTGGGGCCGCTCACTGATACTCAGCTGGCAGCTGGACTGAGCTGCAGGGTCCAAGGCAGCTTAGCTCACATGCCTGACCCCTGCACTGACCTCCATCTCCTTTTGGTGCACTCCTGGAGACTCTCCAGGAAGGCTATCCAGCAGAGTAGTCACACTTCTTACATAAATACTCAGGGTTCCAAGGGCAGATGTTCCAAAAAATAGGAAAGGGAGCTGCCAGTATAAGACATGGTCAGGACACTGGCACAGTGTCACTTATAACAAATTCTTTTGGTCAAAACGGGGAGTCCACCTACATTTGGTGAGAGAGGTATAGAGTGTATCTTGATTAAAAGGATTTGCAGCTATCTTTAATTTGCCACAGGGCCCATGGGGAAACTGACAGTTCTGAAGTCACATACTAGACTCTATCCTGAAGTTACCTTTGGAGTTAGCTGAAAGCCGGATACACAGAGGAGAGTCAAATAGTGTGAAGTAGAAGTTACAATGAAACAAATATATAGGGGATATAGAGTAAGGAAAGGGTTTAGGTTTGTATAGGCAAGGAGAGATGGCGGGTGGGGGTTGTTATTGACTAGGCTCTGAAACTATTCCTGGCAGGCAGAAGCACTAAAACAGAATGAACAAAAGATAAAGGAATAGACCAGACCACCCAGCCCTGGATGTTAGGGAGTATTTTTCTTTGGCAGCTACACTGTTATCACAGAAAATGACCAGACCAAAGAGGTAAGTCATTAAGGGTGTTATCAATAGTCCTTACTCAAACCAAGATGGCATACGAATCTTAAGGCGACAAGCTTCTGGGTCACATTTTCAGTAAAAGACTGGCCCTAAAATCCCTCGTGGCAACCCATTGGGGACCCTTCTCACTCTAGAGGGCTTGCACTTTCCTTTCTGTTCTCACCTTCACTTGATAAGCTTTCACTTCATTTCACCCTTTTGTGTCCTCAAGATTCATTCTTTGACTCCATGAGACAACAGCCTGGCAATCTTGCAAAAATATTCTTTACATTAGACTGAAAAGGACAATCCAGAAATACTAAATGTGAAAATGTTTCCCAATTATAGTTAAATCAAAATCCTTTAAGATATAAAAGCCTTGAGAGACACTTAAGAAAACTTAATTTCCTATATCCTCTACTAGGAGGAGAACACCAATTACAATGCATTACGTGCATCTCTACTTAATAGTCAGAAGTTACTCATAGTGGGGCGCCTGGGTGGCTCAGTGGGTTAAGCCACTGCCTTTAGCTCAGGTCATGATCTCAGGGTCCTGGGATGGAGCCCATTGGGCTCTCTGCTCAGTGGGGAGCCTGCTTCCCCCTCTCCCTCTGCCTGCCTCTCTGCCTACTTATGATCTCTCTCTCTCTCTGTCAAATAAATAAATAAAACCTTAAAAAAAAAGAAGTTACTCGTAGAAATGAAATTTCTAATTTTTTAAAGTGGGTTGGGGATGGAGAAGCATGACTTTTGTCTTTCAAAAACTAAGTAAGATTGAAGTATGTATTTTATACCCAGTTTTCAAAGCAAGACTTCATTTACTGCTGCTGTATAAATGAGCCATCGGAGGCAATATATGCTCTCCCACAGATGAGTAACATAAACCTTAGGTTAGCAGGGCCCTTCACAATCTCATCTAATACGTCTTTCCAGCCTTATGTATGACTGCTTTCTTCCCGATCCCACTAGTCAAAGATCACCAGGAACACACTTAAAATTAAACAAGCTGGCCTTATTACTCACTGCATTAAGGGAGACAGAATACTGTGAGGAACCATGGGCATCTCAGGGAAAAAAAAAAAGATGTCAAGACTTACAAGATTTGGGCTTGTTTTCTGTTACTTTGTCTATCTTACTAAATTTCACTTGGAAGAAAGACTAATCCAAGGTTAGGGTGGTAATTGGTAAAGAGGCAGAACTCATCTTATTAGACAGGATATGGTGATGTTTGGTCATTTTTGTTACTTGAACAATGTTGATGTTTTGTCTATGTTCAGATATGATAATATCTCTTGACCAATCGTGGATACAGAGTAACTTTGTCTGAGGCTGATGTTCTGTGAAATTGTTTAAATTCACAATACCAATTCCCAGTCCAGGCTACTCCAGATGTAAGAGATTGCTTTTCTCTTTCACACTCCGAATATGTCATACCCATACCGGCCTTGAGTTTGCTCTGCCCTGTCTCTAATTCTGATCTATGCAGTGACCTATATTTTCAGGAATCCTTCCCTTAGCACTTCAACTGGGTTTCCTGACATCCTTTGTACTGCTTATGTTTGGTTCCTTGCGTTTACGGTTTGTTTCCTCTAATAAGATCACAGCATACGTCTCTCTCAGCGCTGGCAGAATACTGCAAATTACAGGTACCGATCATGTTTAAAAAAAAAAATCACCAAAAAAGAAAACGGAAAGGTTTATTTTTGTGTTTCATAAACTCGGTGAAACTGCGTCACTAAATTCAGTAAAATCGTTCTGGAACCCGGTCCCAAAAATCCTGACAAGAATTCAGGTTTGAATAAATCATTGCAGATAAGAAACGCAGAAGGTTCTTGTCCTTCCGGAGGGCCCACAACACACCCCCGCCACCACTCCCCTGGCAACCCGCTCCACTGTCCGGCTTGCGCGTCAGACTACATTTCCCATAAGCCTTCAGAGCCAACAAGGCGGTGCTATGTTCTAAACTACAATTCCCACAATCCTCGGGTCCCACCATCTTGTCTCATTTTCTGCGGTCGCTCCCCATTTCCCATCATCCCTTTCGGCTCCTACGCCCCGAGGAGCAAGGTCGTGTAAAGAGGAGGACTTGGTGGTGCTGCCATTTGTACCGTCTTAGGGCTCTGCACCTTTTGCAGAACTTCCATCGGCGCTATGCTGGGACAGAGTATCCGGAGGTTCACAACCTCTGTGGTCCGTAGGAGCCACTATGAGGAGGGCCCAGGGAAGGTTAGTGTGTAAGGGGCCCAGCTTCGGTGGGGGAGGGGTACTTTGCTGCCACTAGCTGAACCCTAAGGCCTCCTGTGGACCGTGAAGAGGGAGATAGGAAGCCGAAAATGTGAGCTGGGTTGTCGAGTAGAATTCCAATTCCCCCTGGAACCAGGCCGAAGCTCAGGACTCTGGCTGCGCGCCTTCGCGTTGGAAAGGAGTGAGTAGGAAGAGCCGTAGACCCTACCTCGCCCTAATGCTCTCTGTGCGCCCTCCAGGATCTGGAGGGTCCTTGAGGCCAAGGCTGCAGATATTTGTGGCTTAAAGCTGAAGTAGAGGTCACCGGACTCGGAGTGAAGGTCGTTGGAAACAAATGAGGGTGTGAAGCCTATAGCTGTGGGTCGAGTCTTCTCTGACTAGTTGACTAAATTAGAAGTATTAAACCTCTTTAGTTGATGTTGGGTTTAGCTTCAGGTGTAAATAGATTAAATCGAGTAATTAGTAGTAACTACTCCAGTGATCAAGGCCTAGTAGTAAAGGGCTGAGAAAAGGTTTACATGGTAGGGCTTCTTGGTTGTGAAAAAGTCGAAACCTCGTAATGCAGTTAGCATTGCCTTGTGCCTTTACTAGGCGGCTAGTTTCTAACAAATAGTAAACTAGAACAGTGCATTCTATTTATAAAATAATTCCCTTGGGGGAAAATTTTTTTTCGATTTTCTAAAATGAAACTTAGCACTGAGTTACAACACCTAACTTACTAAGACCACAACCTGGTGCTCGGTAAAGGCAGTTATTTTTCACCGTATCGTGTTATGTGTGCTGAAGATCATGGGATGTAAAATATAATGTTTAAAAAGATGGTATGATATATGGCATACATAACCTGATTATATTTAAAAAATTATCTAGCATCCCCTGTGTACTTATTATGATCTGTAAAATCAGATGATTGGAAGTTCCATTTTTGTTGCTTGCTCTCTTTTTCCCCAACAGAATTTGCCATTTTCAGTGGAAAACAAATGGCGATTACTAGCTATGATGACTTTGTACTTTGGATCTGGATTTGCTGCACCTTTTTTTATAGTAAGACATCAACTGCTTAAGAAATAAGGATGTTTCAGTTGACCCATCAAACAGGTAATTAATGGATTTCTAATCATCCCAAAGCAATATTTTCCCTTACATTTCTTCCTCCCCTCCCCACAACCCCAATCTCACACAGTGTGTAGGGCTGATTCCTGAAGTTAGATGTAGCATCAATGGAGACAGGTTGATAAACCTATAAACAGATGTTTCTTTGAAAACCAGTTTTTATTGGGTACTACTATTTGTCAGGCACACTTTACATTAATAATCTCGTTTTTTGTTACCTAGCAAGCCTGTGAGGTGGGTGGCTAAACCCAATCTAAGACACAAAGATGTTAAGTTGCCCAATAAATATCCCATAGCTAGTGATGTTGGACCAGGAATTTTACCCAGTCTTATTCCAAAGTTCACACTCCTAACCACGTAGAGTTCTGGTTAGACTATCTTCAGGACAATATATGTCTGTATATGCTGAAACCAATCTCGTGTGTTGGTAAGTTAGCAGATATTTTGTGTGAGAAGAAAAGATTTATTTAGCTTGATTTGTAATCAGAATTTTCCTCAAAGCAACATTATGGGAAGCTCTGTGGGCTGATTAGGATAAATTCCAGAAATACCTTTGAGAAGAAAAGACTTTATTTGTCTTAATTTATAAGGGAATTGATTTACCCAAGTGATCCACAGTGGAAAGACTTTGGTGCAGGTGATGAAGCAAATCAGTATGAATAAAGTCATGATACTGTAAACGCTTTCTGATGTACCAGTCATAAACTGATAAACAATACGTTAATGAAACTGATTTCTTTTTAATGGCTGAGACATTTTAAATGCCAATAACTTTTTGTCTTTATTTGCAGATGTGGAAAAGAACGTTTTAAGAGGTGCAGTCTCTGAAAAATGGATCAAACTCTTGAATTCAACATATTCAATATGTTTGTAAATAAACTTATGGCATGAATCCTTAATGCCTCGTCTCTGAAACATGGAATATAATAATTGTGCTTACTTTTTTGAGAAATGTTCCAGGGTTAGTTTATTTGGTCAAAATATGCGTGTGGTTTAGCCTCCTGTTTTTAGATTTTGAGGGTTTGTTTAATTTTTGATTACTAGGTCAGGACCTTGTTGGTAATTTTTTAATTGAAAAAGGAAGTAGTGTACTTTTAGTTTTCCTTGCTCCGAAGCAGTAAAATTGTTTTTCTTCATGAGTGATAATTAATCATGAGGAAAACTAGTAGTATATACTCAGGGAAGTCCAAGAGGTTGGTTTTTTTTTTCCTTCAGACTTGCTATCTAAAACTAAAATTTGGCCTTGATAAATTTGCTGTTGACCAATACTAGTCTTGTTTAGACTAAATAAAAGTAGAATATATGAAATGAAATGTAATAGCATTTAATACAGAATATGGAAATATTCCAAGTTTATTCTGGAATTTTAGTAGAAATGGACTAAAAGATGACTCCGATTAGTAGTTGTATCAGTGAATCAAATTTATATTAGGGGTAGTGAAATGCTTCTAGCTACATAAAATGTAATGACTTAGTTCCTAGGGCTTTGTATTGGGGCAGAAAAAAGATGAATGTTTTAGTTCTAGTTTGGTCACTTTTGGAAGAGCACTCTGGTGTTAGAAGAACGTTATAAAGTAGAGGTTGCAAACTGGTGGTCCATTTGAGCTCTAGACTTTTTGGTGATTAGGTGTGCTGTAGTTTTTTAAACATTGGTTTAGTTACAAGAAAGTCTCAAATCTTGAAAAATTGCTCTAGGTAGTTCTACATCCTTTCATAGAACAAAGCCACTGCCTAAATTAGTCTTCACCATAGCATTAGATTTCCTTTATACCCCTACTGTTAAAACTATTGATTTGCTGGAACCTTAAAAAAAATTTTTCCTCTAAGTTTATGTGACAGGGCCTATCTTGACACTCTTCAGTAACCATGCAATATCTACTTAGATATGGATATATAATTAAATTTTTATCACTGCCCAGCTTATTCCCTGTACTTGCATGCCATTGTTTTTTGTTTTTGGTTTTTTTGATTATCCGTTGATGAATCATATGTCATCCTGTGTTTATGGAACATTAAGGCTTTGTACCTTTGGGAAGGTAAAAACAGGAGTTCAGTGTTCATAAAATGATTTCAAATCCTTGGTTCAAATCTCTGCTATAAATTACAAATTTAGCTGTCCTCGTTTACTTGAAGGAAATGGGAATAGAACCTCTTGTATTGTTTTCGGATTCAGTAAGCTATATACAAACATTTTGGTTTCCAGCAAGTCTTAAATGATTTTTTTTCTGAAGTAAAATACATTACAAATCAAATGTACCATTAGCAGCAAGGTCTAGGTAGAAAATGTCTGATTTATTAAATTTGTCTTCCTCAGTTAAAGTATTTGAGGATTTTAGATGAATGAGGAAAAAAACTCATTCCAAAGCCATTCTGCTGTTAAAGCTATTTTCAATTACTAGAGCTATAGTTCTAAACGACTCTCCAGCAGGTATTTCAAGCTTACCATGTCCAGAAATGCCTGGATGCATATAGTAAGCTGTCACCATCAGTAAAATTCCAGCTCCTTAGCATGTCATTAGTCATTTCCTTGCAATTTCAACCTTAACCCTGAACATAGAGCTCCAGCTGTATGTATCACTTCCGAGTCTTTGTTCAGTTGCCACGTTTTCTGTAAAGTGTTCTGCCGATTTCCTCCCCATTAGCCCAAACACATTACACATAAGTCTCTAATACCTTATAAACAGCTTTATAATTACCTCAGCGTGTACTGTAATTACTGATTTCCTTCCCTATCTCTCATACCAGCATGTGACCTGAGACCAGAAAGACTATTACTTATTCATGTATCCTGCATGTATAATTTAGTAAGTGGTCAATGAACATTTATCGAATGGAAGTCAAGAATAATAAAACTACTTAAAAAGAGCAGATCCCAGGCCTAATCTACACACCAAAATGGTATATGTCACAGTTTTCTGGATAAAAATAAATCTTTCCCAAATAACTTGCTGAGCTGGTTTTTCCAACCAAATATATATTGAAGTAATCCAGTTATAGCAGACTAAATGAGAGGAGTTTGTATCAAAATGTAACTGAACTATGTCACTGCCCACACTGCTTAGTCCATCTAAGCAATGTGGCAGTGCATCTAAGACAAGTTGATGAAGATAAGTGTGTGTTGACTTACATCATAGCAATGGATCTTGTTTCAGACTAGCATTTTGAGAATTAGGAAATGCATGGTTTTACCTCACAAGAAATAGATCTCAGTAGACTTAAGAGCCTTCTATCTTACTCAGCCTGTTCCTAAGCTTTCTTTGTCACATGGTGGTTGCCATAGTTCCAAGCATCCCATACAGATATTACAATGTCCAGCAAGAAAAATGCAGTTTTAAGTTTTTTGTTTTTTTTTTTTAAGATTTTATTTACTTGACAGAGAGATCACAAATAGGCAGAGGGAGAGGAGGAAGCAGGCTCCCTGCGGAGCAGAGAGCGGGATGCAGGGCTCAATTCCAGGACCCTGAGATCATGACCTGAGCTGAAGGCAGAGGCTTATAAACCCACTGAGCCACTCAGGTGCCCCTGAAGTTCTTTTAAGAGTAAAGAAAAATTGCCTAGAAACCCACCACTTACTACTAACTACAACACTAGCAAGGGGAATGGCTGGCACCATAGTTATTAGGACTTCCTCCCAAGTCTTCTATGGGAAGGGTGGACACTGAAATAAACCTGTTTTCTACCAAAAAGGGAAAAGAAAGTGGCTATTGGTGTGTGAAAGACAGCCTGCTGCAACTGGTCTGTATAGTACAGCTTCCAACTTAGGATGTTTGACTTAAGGTTTTTTGTGTTTTTTTTTTTTTTTATTGTGATGGTGAAAAGTGACAGGAATTCAGTAGAAGCTAGAATACTTCAAGTTTTGAATTTTGATCTTTCCATGGGCTAGCGATAAGCAGTAGGATACTATCTTGCGATGCTGGGCAGCAGTGAAACTGGAGTCCCAGTCAGTCACACAATCACCAGGGTAAACAACTGATAAGCTTTTAAGAACCATAGTGTTGTTCACTTTCAGTACAGTATTCATTAAACTACGTGAGATATTCAACACTTATTAAAAACGTCTCTGTGTTAGATTATTTTGCCTGAGGTATGCAAGGCTCAGCTATAATGTTCAGTAGGTCAGAGGTATTAAATGGATTTTCAACTTAATGATATATTCTACTTAGCATGGATTTATCAGGATGTAACCCCATCATAAGGAAGATCTTTATACTAAGAAAAGGACCGAAACGTCAAAATGTAGTAAGTTTTTTATTTTAGTGTATCCGGTAAGTAAAGGTCTTTATAACCTTTATAACCAGATAACCAGATAAGGTGATTATAGAAGAAAGGAGAAATAGTGTTGTGGGTTATTTTTTCCTATCTCTTTTGAATAGAAAATAATTTCTCTATCTTAAATAGTGGAAGCTTTTACATGATTTATACTCTGCCTCATCAAAATGTGTAAAAAATATTTGGGGCACCTGAGTGGCTCAGTTGGTTAAGCATCTGCCTTGGGCTCAGGTCATGATCCCAAAGTCTCAGGATCCAGTCCCACATTGGGATCCCTGCTCCGTGGGGAGTCTGCTACTCCTTTTGACCCTCACTCATCTCAAGCAGTCTCTCTCTCTCTCTCTTACTCTCTCTCAAATAAATAAAATCTTTAAAATAAATGAATAAAACAGTGTTGGGGTTCCTGGGTGGCTCAGTTGGTTAAGCATCTGCCTTCGGCTCAGGTCATGATCCTGGATCCCTGGGATCCAGCCCCAAATTGGGTTCCCTACTCAGCAGGGAGTCTGCTTCTTCCTCTCCCTCAGCATCTCCCCTGACTTGTGCTTGTTTTCTTCCTCTCTCTCTCTCTCACTCACTCTTTCAAATAAATAAATAAAATCTTTAAGAAAAATTTTATCCATTATGAAATATTTTGTTCTCCCAGCTACTGAAATTTTATGGATCAGAAGGAATATAGCCACTTTCTATATATTTAACATTAATATAATGAAGATTTCTTAGTAAACATATAATCCAAATAATTTATAGTTGATTTTTTGGGCGCTTGGGTGGCTCAGTGAGTTAAAGCCTCTGCCTTTGGCTCAGGTCATGATCTCAGGATCCTGGGATGGAGCCCCGCATCGGGCTCTCTGCTCGGCGGGGAGCCTGCTTCCTTCTCTCTCTGCCTGCCTCTCTGCCTACTTGTGATCTCTCTCTCTCTCTCTCTGTCAAATAAATAAATAAAATCTTTAAAAAAATTTATAGTTGATTTTGGACAGACTTTTTGAACTCACATTTGAATATGGGTACAAGCTGTTTGGTCTTTCCCTAACCTGGTATAGTAGTCATTAGGGTTTTTCATAAGCATGCCAGTTCTTCTATGTGTATGGCAGGATTGAACTCTGTCTCCTTTGTTTTGACAAATGAAAATATGAGCAGAAGTGTGCTGTTACTTCTTCATGGAACCTTAAAAAAGACAGTGAACAATTCATCAAGTTCACTTCCTCATGTTACAGGAAGAGAGCCTCCATTAGCGTGGGTTCCTGAGAGACCAGTGAGTACAGCCATTTGTCAAATGTATAGAATGTTGCATTATTTTAAGTCTCTGGGGTTGGGATTGTTACTGCAGTAAAACTTGGCCTACCTTCAATGTAATACTTCTATACTCCATATGACCTTGAAAAAGATGACTTCTTTATATCTCTGATTCTTCCATTGTAGAATTCCACGTCAACACATTTGGTGCACTGGGTGGCTTAGTTGGTTAAGCATCTGACTCTTGATTTCGGCTCGGGTCAGGATGTAGGGTGGTAAGATCAAGCCCAGTGCTGGGCTTCCCGCTCAGCAGGGAATCTGCTTGAGGTCATCTCACTCCCTCTGCTCCTCCCTGCCCACCCCCCAACTCTTACCTGCACACATGTTCGCTCTCTCTTTCTCAAATAAATAAATCTTTATAAAATGAATTGTATCTGCAATTGCAAATATGGGTACTACACAAAAGGCTGACTAGATTAGTAAGGAAAATATCTTCAGTCCTTCCCATATGTGGACAGGAGCCAGAATGATGGTGGTAAATAGCTTTTGGCTCTCAAGGTAATTTTTTGAGCTGCAGTTTTGAGTAACTATCAACTAGGCATTTCCACCTTATCTCTCATTTTGATGGACGTCGCTTATTCATTGGACATCTTTGTAAAAATTAGAAAATTGAATCTCTTCTTCCAGGTGGACACAGCGTCATGCCAGAGCACATTTTGTTCTCTTTTCTATTCATCTTCATTTTACTTTGAACATCTGAAAACAGTACAACTCTATAGTATTCCTGCACAGAGTCATCTCAAATTTGACTTTTTCAAATTATTCCTATTAAAATTTACTGTCATCTCCCAATTTTCCCAAATATGACAAAAGGCAGATATGCAATAACTGATAGCAAAAAATTATTCAGTATTTTAACAGGGCTCTATATCCCTTAGAACAAGCTTTGTGTGTTTTCTTTGGTGGATTCCAAAGCTTAGTATCATGCTTGATAAATATTAAGCTTTCAACAGATATATTTAGATAGGTGGAGGTAAGATTTAATAACATTTTCAAGTATATGTGGAGCCAGTCTAGGAAATTCTCTCCTGATGCCTACTGACAGGAGATGATCAGTTAAATATCTTAACCCTGATTTGCTCTAATTAATATTTAAAAAGTTTCCCATACATTACACTCTAAGAACTTTTCTCAGTGCAGTTCTACCTATAAACTGGTGGGAAATCTCTTTTCATGCTCGAGCTCTCATGTTAACTACCAAAATCCATCACACGTTGCCCAGACAGTATATATTAAGTTGAACCATATAAAATTACCAATGTTTCACATTTTAACCTAGAAAATGGCAATTTCTGATGGATCATTGGTCATGGTTTCCCTTTTCAGCTACAGGACCACTCATGGAGTTTCTTCCCTCCATAGGTAAGAGGGAAGCCATAGATTTTCCCCACAACCAGAAATTAAATGGTTTGTCTGCATGCAGGATAGCAGAACTGAAACTGTTTAACGTGGGTATATTTTATTATCCCCATTATACAATATATATGTTATATATGTTATACTATCGTTATTTCATTACCAATTAAAAAATAGGATAATCTAGAATTCTCAAATTCTGCTTTTCCATTAACAGTCTGAGCTCTCGGGGACATTGCTCCCAATTACAGTACAAAAGATATTTTCTCATGCACACAGTAATGATGTGATGTGGGGAGTGAACTGTCAAGAGACATTTTTGGTGCAAAAAAGGTAAGTTTTTATTAAAGCATGAGGACAGGACCCATGGGCAGAAAAACCTGTGCCATGATTGTGAGGAGTGATTGATTATATAGTTCTTAAGTTGGGGGGGTAGAGATAAAGGAAGTTTCTAAAGGGATTTTCATAAGTTAAAAAGACTTACAGGATCCTGGAGATTTGGCTATTGTCAAGTGAAGGTTGCTTTTTTGTCTCTAGCAAAGCATTAACATTAAGGCAGTTGTGAGTTCCTTGCAGATTGTCACACTCTGCCTGTCTCATGTGTTTATCAATGGGCTACAAGTAGTAAGGAAATTTAATTTTATCTATATTTCTTTTGCCTTTTTTCTCCTCATTAGTAGGATGAGTTTACAGCAAGAATCTGGCTTGCAATTTTTTCCCTTATGGGATTTAATATGAATTGTCTGAAAAAAATTCTCTGGATTTTAGAGAATTCTAAATATTTCTGTTGTCATAGAAAAAAAAGGGAACTTCCTGCTCTGGACTGAATGTATGTTTCCCCCCAGAATTCGTATGTTGAAATCTAATCCCCCATGTGATGATATTTGCAGGTGGGGCCTATAGGAAGTGATTAGGTCAGGATATTGGAGCAGTCATGAATGGGGTTACTGCCCTTTTAAAAGAGACCTCTAAGAGCTCCCTCACCTCTTTCTGCCATGTGAAGACACAGCAAGAAGACAGCGATCTGTATAAACCAGGAAGCAGGCTCTCACCAGACACAGAATCTGCCAGCACTTTGATTTTGGACTTCCCATGCCACCAAAACTGTGAGAAATAAACCTCTGTTATTTATAAAGCACCGATGATATTCTGGTATAGCAGCCTGAAGGGATTAAGACATCTTCTAAATCTAAATTCCCCTTCATGTCCCCCAAAAGCCCAAAAACTGTAACTAAGTTTGATAAAGTGATTTTTAAGAAATGTATATATTTGGTCATTTTGATGACCAAAATATGTTTCTCCTGTATATTTAGTCTTCATTCACAGTTCCTGGTTCACAGATCCGAAACCCCTGGAATTTCCTAAGATAAGAGCAATGGGAGCATCTTTTGTTATAATATTTGGTCTCTTCCCCTCAGTTCCCAAAAATACTTCGGAGCCATAAAGGTGAAATGGGTGTCTTGTTATTCATAACAATCCTATTTCCAACCTAACAGGATTTATGTTAAAGAAGGTGACTTTTGGAAAGCACCTAAAGATGCAGGCTGGTTGCTAGGAGAAATAACATTAAGTAAGGGGGTTGGAAATTTCTGTCCCAATCCCTGCCTTGCAGGGAGAAGAGAGGGCTAGGAGTTGAATCAATCACCAATAGCCAATGAGTTAATCAATCATGCTTCTTTAATAAAGCCCTCATAAAAACCCAAAAAGGAGGAGTTCAGAGAGCCTCATCAGAATGCTTCCATGTGCCACAGTGCTAGTTCCCAAGTCCCATGAGGACAGAAACTCCTTTGTTTGGGAACTTGCCCTAGGTATCTCCATCTGGCTGTTGATTTGGATCTTTTAATATCTTTTACAATATGTCAGTAATCTAGTGAATAAATGAATTTCCTGAGTTTTGTGAGCTCTTCTAGCAAGTTATTTGAATGTAAGAAGGGGTTTGTGGGAACCTCTGATTTATAGCCAGTGAGACAGCCCAGGTAACAACCTGGGCTTGCACTTGACCTTTGAACTGGTGGGTGGTCTTGTGGGTCTGAGTGAGCCCTTTATGTGTGAAATCTGTTATTATCTTCAGGTAGATGTGTCAGAATTGAGCTGAGTTGAGTTGAATTCTAAGCTTTGCTTATTGGTGTGGAGAAGTCTATACACACACACACACACACACACACACACACACACACACACACACACACACACACACACACGGAATTCGGTCCTGGAACCAAAAGACTAAGAGACAGATTTTAAGTTACCTGTAAGTATTTTCAAAGCATTTCCCAGAGAAAATCTGACCCAAGAAGTTACAGATGACATAACATAGCTGAAGAAGTGGTATGGAATATGGAGTAAGAGAATCGATGGAGTAAAAGAGTGAGCAACATCAGGTCAGACTAATCAGAATTTTTTTCTTCTCAGAAGGCTCTTAAGAAACATGCACAGCAAAGACCAAAAGGATTGACAAAGAAAGATTAAAAGAGTGGAATATCCTTAAAGGCAACTGCTGCATATTCATATTTTTGTGTCGCTAGCACCTAGCCCAGTCCCTGGTAAACAAGTAAGTACTCAGTTAATGTTTGTGGAAGTGAATTAAACTGAAGAGTGCTTCAAGTATACAGAAGAATACAAACATAGTTGAATATATGAGAATAAATAAGACTTTTGGAAGTTTGAAGAGACCCTTGGCCTTACTGACTACCTTAAGATGAGACTAGACCGGTAAGTGTGGTACAGCTAAGGTCATGGTGGGACAGTGTGGGTGGGGAGGGCCAATGTGACAGCTTAAGATCTAGGATTGATGGTGGGCTACAACCATTTACAATTCTGAACACGTGGGTGACAAGAGCAATATTTTTGCAACTACCTGCCTGATAGCCTAGTAAGAAAAGAAACTGGGAAAGAAGAATAATCAGGAAGAGGTAACCTGAGAATGGGAATATGAGGGTCAGTCGGGGTTAGAACATTAAAAGTGGCGGGATAGAATATTCACTATGAGATATTTGGATATGAAATGCAGGAAAATAATATTTCTTGTTGCCCCTAATTGTCTTGTTTCCATAACAGACTTAGGCTTAACCTTATTAGATTATTTAGCAATTGTATTAAATTGTGAAAAATGCAAAAACTGGATCTTTATTGTGACTCAAAAAAGAAATGAGAATAGGAAATTCTTCAAGAGGCCAGCCAATGTGAAAAGTATTTTGGCTTTTCTGTCTCTACTGTTAATTTAATTCTGGTCTTAAAAATCTTAAGGCCCCTACATTCTAAGACCTGTGGTAAAGTCTTCTGATGTCTTGAATACTTAGCACTTTCTCTGACATTATAAAATAACTTTATAGTGCAGTTAATCAAGTGACAGTAAGAGGTAGTACTCTACAGAGAGCTCATTTTAATATTTAATAAGATGAATGTGAACTCTAAAGTTGAAGGCAGTCTCATTTGCATATGTATATAGGATGTCACTACTCCATCAAGCAGAACACTGTGTGCCTTTCCCGAAGAATTGCTTGGCAAAGACATACAGTCATTTCATTCAATATCTATTTAAGTCCTATGCTATAAGGTACTGTAGTGGTCTCTGAAAGAAACACAGTGAGAAGTTTAAGATGATATTTCCCATCTTTCAGGAGTTCAGAAACCTGGAAGAAAGATAGATGCTTACACACATAAATTAAGTATAGTTAGGATAGGATAAGTGCTGGAAGAGAGGTTCAGAAAGGGATATGAGAGTATGGGAAAGCTGGGTATCTGGTGTATCTGAGACAGTTTTATGGAATTTGGGTCTTGAGGGATGGGCAGAATTTGAGGTCGTAGATATGAGGGGAAGAAGAAACGTCATACTGATATAAAGCATGTATTTTCATATATATTACAGATAAAACACATATACACACCTACATTTATACAGGGACATACATTGATGAATTGCATAGATATATTTATTTATAGGAAATCCCTTAAGCATTCTTTTTTAATGCTTATGGTAAACATTTCATTTATTTTATAAGTGGTTCAAACACTGTAGAGAGATGATATTACTTAAGTATGAAAAATGAATCTGAAAATCTGGAACACTAAGCAACTAAGTTTTGGTTATTTTGACAACCTTTTTTGTATAGTTTGTAAGTAATCATGATAGACTCCAAAATATCACATTGTTAAGGGGGATCTTCACTAAGACAAAACTTTGAATCTCAATGCCCTGGAGTCAAATCAATCATCACTTTGCAAATGTAAAAAAACTTCCCAAGTAGCAAACTAAAATAACATGTTAAGACAACTTAAAAAGGCTAAAATTCAGCTGTTAGTATATAACCTATGAGACACAAAAATGTTTGCTAAAAAGGTTGGAAGCAAGGGTTGGCAGATTTAGAAACAGTTTTTGACAGCATTTGTTAAAGTTTTCATTTAATTTCTATGTTCGTAGATCTCTCTATATATTCATTTGCATATATCTTTGTGTTGCCCTCAAGGATAATTTAGGCAGATTCTTCAGACTTTTCATCTTTTAATTTGCTTTTTTTAAAAAAAGATTTATTGATTTATTGATTTGAGAGAGAGCATGAGTGCAGAGAGGGGCTAAGGGAGAGGAAGAGAAGCAAACTCCACACTGAGCACAGAGCCCATGATGGGCCTGGATCTCTTGAACCCAAGATCATGACCTGAGCTGAAATCCAGAATTGGTTACTCAACCAATCGAGCCGCCCAGGTGCCCCTAACCTTTTAATTTGTGTGTGTGTATATGTATGCATATGCACACATACTCATAAATATATGACCATCATTTCAAGAGAATGAATGAGAAAATTAATCGATTTTTTATCTCTTGAGTACATAGAAAGTCTCCTGAAGAAGAGAGACTATGTCCTAAAACTTACTGAAAGATTATAATTGCCCTTGGGATATGGTAGAGACAGACTAGTGGGCCATTTCAGGCTGTGTTTCATGAGGGGTTGGCATGGGTCCAGAGACTAGACATCAGGTTTAAACATTCAGTTTTGTTATTTTATTTCTGTAGGGTAATCAAAATCACAGAAGATTGGCTCATAAATGAGAATGACAGTATATTGGTGTATGCAAAATAATCTTCATAGAACTTCTCAAGAAGGAGATTTATTGGGGAAATTAACTTAATATAAAAAGCATGCTTTGCTTGTTATAATCAGAGAAAATAAAATTTAAAAACATGAAACAATTTTGACATCAAACTATATAGTGTAGTATACCTGCTTTTTAATATTCAAAATCAACCGTTTGTTAAGGAATAAGTGCTGCATTTGGGAACCTTCACACATTATATAATGCATGTCTCACCACAATGCAAGGAGGTATTAGTATTTTTTTTTCTGTACTTACCATGCAGTTAACTAAGCTGGAAATGTGTTAACTGATATGGAAACATTATTTAGATGTCAGTATATTTTGTCACCGCTTAGTGCTATTGCTGGGAGTTTCCTTCATTCACTTGATCTTAAAACTGGCTATTATTCCAGATTGTGTGTGTGTATTTACTGTTTCCACAGAGGCTTAATCTCTTCAGGATGTTCTGTTAGCAGTAGGATTAGCTAAAAGGCATCTAATAAAGCTATGAATATGTCAGTAGCCCAGGGCCCTAGGCCTCAAAGCAAGCAAGCATATTAATGAAACAAACAAAAAAATATATAGCTCAGTGTAATCTTTTTAAAACTGTTGTTACATGGTATCTTTTTATGTTTAATTTTTTTCCAATTAAGAATATGAGGATAACTGATGACATTTTATAAACAGAAAAGCTTAGAAATATCTAGGCAAGAATATAGTAGCACTATTAAACTATTTAATCTTCAAAACAACACTTACTGGCATAGGTATTTATTCATTCATTCATTTAACAAATATTTATTAAGCACCTACTAGTTTCGATGCACTGTTCCAGGAACTTGATATACATCATTGAACAAAACAGCAAAATCCCTCCTTTGTTAAGTTTACATCCTAAAGGGGGAAGAGAGATAATAAACAATAAGCATAATAAGCAAATTATATAGTATCATAGAAATTAGAGTGCTATGGGAAAAAATTGAACTGAGAAAGAGGGATGGATAGTGAGTAGGGCAGGGAGGGGTAAGTCATAATTTTAATGTGGTCAAAGAAAGTCTTATTGAGGAGTTAATATTTAAGCAAAAACCTGAGATACCTAGAGGAAGAGTATTCCTAAGGCAGGTACCCATTGGATTCAAAGAATAGCAAAGAAGTCAGAGTGGCAGGAACATTGCAGTGAGAGAGCCTAGTTAGAGGTCGCTGTGGACCAGAGTGAGTTAGGCCTTGTAAGCCTTTATAAGAAATGTGGCTTTTACTCTGGTTGAGAAGGGAAGTAACTGTAGGTTTAGAGGAGCAGAGCAACACAATTTGGCTTCAGTTTTCAAAGGACCACTGTAGCTGCTGCATTAAGGACAGAAAGGAACTAGATTGGAAGCAGGACGCAAAGGAGAAGCATAGTGCAATATTCAGATGAGGGATAATGGGGACTTGGAGCAACATGGATGTATTTCAAGCTAGAGCCAATAGGATTTCTTAACAAAGATTTCCTCGGTGTTAAATTAACTGTTAAGGAGGGAAAGAAAGAGAGAAGATGCTCTCTTTACATATTAAGGACCTATGGCTAAGAGAGTAGTATGTCCAAGGACATGTTCCTATTAAATGACAGAGATATGGACATTTAAAGTCATGTCTAGATCATGTCACAGAAGCTCTAAACCACTACATAGAGTTGGGGAGGAGAGGGAGGAAGCTGTAGAGTCATTTATTTTCCCCTCCAAAGTAAGTATTTCTTTTGTAAATAATTTTTAAAAATTTTTATTTATTTATTTGACACAGAGAGAGAGATCACAAGTAAGCAGAGAGGCAGGCAGAGAGAGAGAGAGAAGCAGGCTCCCTGCTGAGCAGAGAGCCTGATGCGGGGCTCCATCCCAGGACCCTGAGATCATGACTTGAGCCAAAGGCAGAGGCTTAACCCACTGAGCCACCCAGGCACCCCTGTAAATTGTTTTGTGCCTCTCTACTCTCCAGTTCTTACTCATTCCTCTATGTTTTTGTCTTCTAAATTATTTAAGTTTGCCTTTAATTCAGTTTTCAACATGTCACTTAGCATTTGGATCCTTATCAAAGCTAAAATAAATTCTCTAATTTTGAGCCAAAACTACTGAAAAACATAATTATGAGAAAAAAATAAGTTAAGCCATTGAAAGAGGCTCTGTCAAAAGAATTACAAGGAAAAATTTTCTTATTTACTTTCAATTTTTGATATGAAAACTAGTATGTGCTTATCATCTATAAGCATATTGTTTACACATCAATTAAATTCACAATGCTTATAAACACTTTAATTATACACTATTAAGAGCTAGAAAATTATAATGAGGCACGCTTCAGATATTCATTCCCAGATGTCAAACTAAATTACAGGTGAGGATAAAAAAAATATCATGTGAACTGCCATAACCATATGAGCAATTGATATAACAAATACAGTCACAAATTATTTACCTCAATTTTTTATTGCAGTAAAAATTGGTATATAACATATACTTTCCAGTGTACAATATAATAATTTGATATTTGTGATCATCACAGTAAGTCTAGTTATCATCCATCACCATACATTTAACCCCCTTCATGCTTTTTGTTCACCCTCCAGTCCCTTCCCCCTCTGATAACCATCAATCTATTCTCTGTCTCTAAAAATTTTATTTTCTTGTTTGCTTGTTTTTTAGATTTACATAAAAGTGAAATCATATAGTATTTGTCTTTGTCTGACTTACTTCACTTAGTATAGTGTCCTCAAGGTCCATCCATTTTGTCACAAATGGCAAGATTTTCATCTTTTTTATGGCTAAATAGTATTCTGGTGTGTGTATGTGTGTGTTTATCATATCTTCTTTAACCACTCATCCATTGATGGACACTAAGGTTCTTTCCTCCTGTGGCTATTGTAGATAATGCTGCAATTAACATAGGAGTGCATGTATCATTTCAAGTTAGTGTTTTCTTTTTGTTCTGGTAAATACCCCAAAGTAATATAGCTGAATCATATGGTAGGTTGTTTTATTTTTTCATATGATAGTTTTATTTGTTTCTATTTTTTTTATTTTGAAAGATTTTTATGCATTTATTTAAGAGAGAGGGAACAGGGGGAGGAGCACAGGAAGGGGAAAAGGGACAAGCAAACTCTGCTCTGAGCACAGAGCCCAATGTGGGGCTCGATCCCAGGATCCTGAGGTCATGACCTGAGCCGAAACCAAGAGCTGGATGCTTAACCCACTGAGCCACCCAGGTGCCCCTTATTTTTAATTTTTGAGGAACCTCCATACTGTCTACCACAATGGCTGCAGCAATTTACATTCACCAGCAGTGCACAAGTATTCCCTTTGCTCCACATCCTCTCCAATATTTATTTCTTGTCTTTTTGATAATAATCATCCTAACAGATGTGAGGTGATATCTCATTGTGGTTTTGAGTTGCCATTCTGTGATGATGAGTGATGCTGAACATTATTTCATGTGCCTGTTGACTATCAGTATGTCTTTGGAAAATGTCTGTTTAGATTCTCTACCCATTATTATTTTTTTTAATTTTTTAAAAGATTTTATTTATTTATTTGACACAGAGAGAGAGAGCAAATCACGAATAGGCAGAGAAAGAGGAGGAAGCAGGCTCCCGGCTGAGCAGAGAGCCCAATGCAGGGCTCCATCCCAGGACCCTGAGATCATGACCTGAGCTGAAGGCAGAGGCTTTAACCCTCTGAGCCACCCAGGTGCCACTCTACCCATTTTTAAATCAGATTACTTGTTTCCTTGTTGCAGTTAAGCTGTTTGAATTCTTTATGTGTTTTAGGTATTAACCTTTTATCAGATATATGATTTGCAAATATTTTCTCTTATTCAGTAGGTTACCTTTTCATTTTGTTTATGATTTCCTTTGCTGTTTCCACTGTTTCTAGTTTCATGTATTCCCACTTGTTTATTTTTGCTTTCATTGCCTCTGCTTTTGGAATCAGATCCAAAAATTGAAAGCCAAGAGCAATGTCAAGGCCCTTACTGCCTAAGTTTTCTTCTAGGATTTATGTGGTTTCAGGTCTTACATTCATGTCTTTAATCTGTCTTGAATTGATTTTTGTGTATGGTATAAGATCTTGGTCTAGTTTCATTCTTTTTTATATGGCTGTCTAGTTTTCTCAGCACCATTTGTTGAAAAGACTGTCCTTTCCCCATTGTATATTCTTGACTCCTTTATTATAAATTAATTGGCCATATGTGTATGGGTTTTTTGGCAGGGGGATGCTCTCTATTACGTTCCATTGATCTATGTGTCTGCTTTAATGCCAACACCATGCTGTTTTGATTAGTGTAGTTTTATAGCATAATTTGAAATCAGGGAGTATGATATCTCCAGCTATGTTCTTCCTTCTTAAGATTGCTTTGACTATTTGGTATCCTTAGTGGTTACATAACATTTTAAAATTATTTGTTCTAGTTCTATAAAAAATGCCATGGAATTTGATAGGGATTGAATTTAATCTATAGCTTGCTTTGGGTAGTATGGACATTTTAACAATATTCTTTCTTTCAATCCTTAAATATAGAATATCCGTTTGTCTGCGTCTTATTCAATTTTTTTCATCAGTGTTACAGTTTTCAGTTCAGGTCTTTCACCTCCTTGGTTAAATTTATTCCTAGGTATTTTATTTGTTTGGATGCAGTTAAAAAATGGTTGTTTTTATATTTATTTTTGATAGTTCATTTTTAGTGTATTGATACACAGATTTCTGTTTTTGTATCCTGCAACTTTACTGAATTAATTTATTAGTTCCAATAGTTTCTCTGTGAAGTCTTTAGAGTTTCCTATATATAATGTCATCCTTTCCAATTTGGATGACTTTTATTTATTTTTCTTGCCTAATTGCTCTGGCTGGACTTCTAACAGTATGGTGAATCAAAGTAGTGAAAGTGGGCGTCCTTCTTTCCTGATCTTAGAGGAAAAGTTCTCAGCTTTCTACTATTGAGTATGATGATAGCTGTAGGTTTGTCAATATGGCCTTACTGTGTTGAGGGACAGTCTCTATACCATTTTGTTAAGAGTTTTATTATAAATAGGTGTTCAATTTTATCACATTCTTTTTCTGTACCTACTAAGATGATCACACGGTTTTTAGCTTTCATTTTGTTAATGTAGTATGTCACATTGATTGATTTGCAGATGTTAAACCATCTTTGCATCCCTGGAATGAATTCTACTTGATCATGATACATGATCCTTTTAATGTATTATTGAATTTGGTTTGCTAATATTTTATTGATAATTTTTGCATATTTATTGGATAGATACAGGCCTGTTAATATGTGTGTGTGTGTGTGAGGGGGTGTCCTTGTCTGGTTTTAGTATCAAGGTAATGTTGGCCCCATAAAAAGAGTTTAGCAGCAGTTCCTCCTCTTCAGTTTTTTGGGATAATTGGAGATGGATAGGTATTAAATCTTTGAATATTTGATAGAAGTCATCAGTGAAGCTGCCTAGCCTGGACTATTGTTTCTTGGGAGGTTTTTGAATTCTGATTCAATCTCCTAACTAGTAATCACTCTATTTAGATTTTCTATTTCTTCAAGATTCAGTCTTAGAAAATTATATGTTTCTAGGAATTTATCCATTTTTTTCTATATTTTCTCATTTGTTACTGTAAAATTGCACATGTTAGTCTCATAATCCTTTATATTTTTATGATATCATTGTGACTTCTTTGTTTTCATTTCTGATTTTATTTATGTGAGCCTTCTCTCTTTTTTCCTGGTGAGTCTAGCAAAAGGTTTTTCAATTTTGTTTATCTTTTCAAAACACCAGCTCTTTAGTTTCATTGATCTTGTCTATTCTTTTTAGTTTCTATTTCATTTATTTAAGCTCTAATATTTATTATCTCCCATTATTTCCTATTATTTCTTTATTGACTATAGGTTGTTCAGTAGCATGTTTTGTAGTTGCCACATATTTGTGATTTTTCCAGTTTTCTTCTTGTAATTGATTTCTAGTTTTATATCATTGTTTTCATAAAAGATGCTTGATATGATTTCAATATTCTCAAATTCAATGAATCTTGTTTTGTGGCCTACCACATGATCTATCCTGGAGAATGTTCCATATGTGCTTGCAAAGAATCTGCATTTCAATGCTTTGGGATGAAATGTTCTATATATATCTGTTAAGTTCATCTAGTCTTGTGTTGTTTAAGGCTGATGTTTCCTTACTGATTTTTTATTTGGATGACCTATCCATTGATGTTGGCAGAGCATTAAACTCCCTTATGATTATTATATTACTGTTTATTTCTCCCTTTAGATATTTAATATGCCTTATATATTTAGGTGCTTATATGTTGGGTACATAAATATCTACAAAAGTTATATCATGTCCTATATATCATCTTGTCATATATATCATCGTATTGACCTCTTACCATTATGTAATGCCTTTTCTTTGTCTTTTATTAAAGTCTTTGTTTTAAAGTCTAATCTGTCTGATATAACTACACCAGCTTTTGTCTCATTTCCATTTGCATGGAATATATCTTTTTCCATCCCTTCACTTTCAGTCTGTATGTGTTTTTCAATCTGAAGTGAGTCTCTTGTAGGCAGCATATAGATGGATCATTTTTTTAATCCATTCAGCCATTCTATGTCTTTTTATTGGAGAATTTCATTTATTTACACTTAAAATAATTACTGATTTTTTATTACAGTATGTTTTACTTCTATATTATTAATTGTTCTGGTTGTTTTTATAATTCCCCTTTGTTTCTTCTTCTTTTTCTCTCTTGTGGTTTGATGATTTTTTTTTTTAGTATTGTATCTGAATTCCTTTCCATTATCTTTTGCGGATCTACTATAAGTTTTTGTTTTGTGGTCACATATAAGAGCCTATATGTATAACAGTCCATTTTAAGTTGGCATTATGTTAAATTTCAACAAATTCTAAAAACCAGAGTTTAACCCCCTCCACATGTTCTATGTTTCACATATTTTATATCTTTTATTACTTATTGTAATTACAGTTATTTTTACTACTTTGGTCTTTTAACCTTTATATTCACTTTATAAATGATTAATCCATTGCCTTTACAATACACTTATCTTTCCCAGTGAGATTTTTACTTTCTTATGCTTTCTTGTTATTGATTGGTACCATTTCTCTTCAGCTTAAAGAAGTCCTTTTAGGAGTTCTTGTAAGGCCAGTTTAATAGTGGTGAACTAATTTAGCTTTTTTTTTTTTTAAAGATTTTATTTATTCATTTGACACAGACAGAGAGAGATCGCAAGTAGGCAGAGAGTCAGGCAGAGAGAGGAAGAAGCAGGCTCCCTGTGGAGCGGAGAGCCCAATGTGGGCCTCGATCCCAGGACCCTGAGATCATAACCTGAGCCGAAGGCAGAGGCTTTAACTCACTGAGCCACCCAGGTGCCCTAATTTAGCTTTTGCTTGTTTAGAAAACTCTCTCTCCATCAAATCTGGATGATAACCTTTCTGGGTAGAGTATTCTTGGTTGGAAGATTTTCTCTTTAAGGACTTTGGATAGGTCATGCCATTTTTTTCTGGTTTGAAAAGTTTCTGGGGGAGAAATTTGCTCATATCCTCATGGGGTTTCCATTGTACATAACAATTTTTTTCTCTCTTGCTGCTTTTTTTTTTTTTAAGATTTTATTTCTTTATTTGACACAGAGAGAGAGAGATCACAAGTAGGCAGAGAGGCAGAGAGAGAGAGGAGGAAGCAGGCTCCCCGCCGAGCAGAGAGCCCGATATGGGCCTCGATCCCAGGACCCTGAGATCATGACCTGAGCCGAAGGCAGAGGCTTCAACCCACTGAGCCACCCAGGCGCCCTCTCTTGCTGCTTTTAAGATGCTCTCTTTATCTTTAACTTCTGACATTTTATTTATAGTGTGTCTTGGCACGACTCCTTTGGATTCATTGTATTTGCAACTTTCTGGGCTTCCAGGACCTGGAAGTCTCATTCTAATGAAGGTTAGGGAAATTTTCAGCCATTGTTTCTTTGAATAAGTTTTCAGCCTTTTTCTCTCTTCTCTTTCTTGAACCCCTATAATGCTAATGTTGTTCTTCTTGATGTTGTCCAGAGGTTCCTTATATTCATTTAATTTTTTTTTCTTTGTGCTGCTCTGTGTGGGTGAGTTCTTTTTCTTTACCTTCTAGGTTGATGATCTATTCTTCTGCTTTTTCAGTCTGCTGTTAAACTCTTCTATTGTACTTTTCAGTCCAATTATTGTATCCTTCATCTCTGTGACTTCTGATAGGTACTATCTTACATTTTCTATCTCTTTATTGAAATTGTCACCACGTTCACCCACTTTTCTCCCAAGTTCAGTGAACTATCTTTATGACTATTACTGTGAATTCTTTCAAAGTATCTTTGAATTCCTTCAAAGTATTCAATATGACTGATTGGAACCCAGATCCTCAGACAGCAGCTTTTAAAATATGCAAATATATACAGTCTTGGAGGATCAGAATTGTAAACCTGGGGGGCCTCCAGACCAGGAAATCTTGAGGTGTCCCCTGGGTGACAGTTGCAAAAGTCAGGGCTTCAAATGAGCATACAAACTTCTTTCTGGGAGATATCAGTGAGCTGTGGTGAGGCCAAGGAGAGGGCTGTCTCCCTGCCTATGCTCCTCAGCGTGTCTCCATGGCAAATCTGAAGGCTGTTCTTCAGGCTAAAGCTCCAAGACAAGCAAATGGATCTTTTCTATAGGCAGACAGAGGGTGTGTTTCTGTGTGCTATCTGTGCAGTGCCCAGGACTATTTTTTCAATTGTTGCAGTACAGGGGGCCCCAGAAATGCAAGCACCTCTGGTCACCAGAGCCAGGAGATCAAGGGGTATTCATTCCCTTGTGGACTGCATTTATCCACCAGCTTTAGCAAGACTGCAAAAGAATGTTGAGAGTGGGACATGTCCACAGTTTTAGAGAGGCAGGGAAAGACCACTAGGTACAGGTCACATCCAGTTTTAGTATTGCAAAAGAAGAGTGCTTAGGATGGTCACTTCTGTGGCTTTAGTGAGGCCAGGAGAGGACACTGGGTACAAGGTACATTCATGGCTTTAGTGGGATAATGGCCATGTGTGCTTGCTTGAGCTAGTAAGGTAAAAGAAGAGTGTAAAAATGGCACTTGCCAGCAACTCTGTCCCTAAAGAAAGCCCCTTGGCAAATGCCTTAAGATTAACAAATCAATCTCTTCTACATATAATCCAGTCACCTTTCAAACTGCTGCCTTTCTACTGGGTCCCAGGATGAATGAGGCCTCTTGTAGGCCCTTCAAAAGGAATCTCTCAGATTCTCACAGCCTCCCGGGTCTCCTGGATGTAAGCCGCATTGGTTTCTAAGGTCAGACATTTTTAGAGCCCCATCTCTCCAGTGCAGATGACAAGGGTTGGATTGCCTGATTTGGGGTGAAAACCTCTCACTGCATAGGAAAAAGCTCTAGACCTGTGAGATTACTCTCTATTGTGGTTTGCTGCACTGGGGGTGGGGTTTTTGGTGAGAAAATGCCTCTGCCTCTCCTATTCATCTCAATGTGACCCTTTTGTGGATCCCTTGATGTGGGTAATTTTCAGTTCTTTTTCACCTGGCATTATTTCCTATGTAGCTGTAGATTTGGTGTGTCCGTGGAAGGAGGTGACACTACCATCTTGGACCACTTCCCTCTTTACCTCAATATTTTGAGGATATGGATTTTATGAGAGAGTGACCCCCCCCCTCATCAGCAAGTCTAATCTCAAGGCAGAATGTTAGGGCTATAAAGGTAGACCCCTGTGGCTCTCTGTTCATGAACTAAATTCAAGAAGAAAAGATTAAAGCCATGGATAAAGTTCATGTTATTTTATGTTGTGTTCTGCTAGACTTTCTGTTTACAGAAGGAAGAAGCTTTGGCACACAATATACCAAAAATTTATATTCATAAAACCCTGGTCGCTCAAGAGCATCTCACATCCCTCTTGAAATTTGGATTAGAATTTACATTTGGAAAGATTTTATAGCTGATATTTAGATCTCCATTTAACTTCATTTAATAGAATAAGAACATAGCCTCAGTTTGAGAGTTTTATTTTAACCTTTAAAGGAAAACTTGAAATTTCACTTGGTCCTTTTGATACCAAGTCCAATTTACAGTTGGTTTGAATGACAACTCCTAGAGGTCATTGGAAGAGAAAAGTGTGGTGAAGGTGATAGTAGAAGTCAAGCCTGAGGAGATGTTTGTCCCCTTCAGGCACATTCTGGGCTAAGTCCATGTGGTTAAGTTACTTGAAGTTATTATACTAAATTTGTATCAGACTTCAAGAAGTCAAAGTCCCCAGCTTTTTCTAAAGACCATGGCTTTTTCAGAATTTATTTCAGGGGAGTTCCTTTTTTTTAACTACAGACTTACTACTGCTTTGAGCCTCCCTCACATTTAAATATACCAGACACTTGTTTGAAATCTCCAGTGGATTACTCAGCTATCAGAAAGGATAAATACCCCCCATTTGCATCGACATGGATGGAACTGTAAGGGATTATGCTAAGTGAAGTCAAGAAGAGAAAGACAATTATCGTATGGTTTCACTTAATGTGCAACATAAGGAATAGCATGGAGGACATTAGGAGAAGGAAGGGAAAAATGAAGGGGGGTGTGAGAGGGGGATGCAAATTGTGAGAGACTATGGCCTATGGGGAAAAAACTGAGGGTTTCAGAGAGAGGGGTGGGGGAATGGGGAGCCTGGTGATGGGTATTAAGGAGGGCACGTATTGCATGAAGCACAGGGTATTATATGCAAACAATGAATCATGGAACACTACATCAAAAACTAATGGTGTACTCTATGCTGACTAACATTACATAATAAAATGAAATAAATTAAAAAAAAATCTGCGGTGGACATATAGACATCTTTGAATAGCAAGGCCTCGAAAGTCATCATAATGCTTTTGGATGAATATAATACCATATCCTTGACTTGACAGTCTTAGTTCTCAAAGCATATATATGCAGGCTACCTTTTCAGGCTCATCATTTCTATTTTCATTTAAGTAAACTCTTCTTTAGCCAAATTAGTCTAACTCTTAACTCTTTTATTATTCAGGCGAGACCTGAATTACAACGCTAGACCATGGTAAGTGTGGGGAAACAAAACTTCCCTGGATTTCTCAACACTTCTGCTCTAGCTCTTGGGCCACAGAAGCTTAAAAGCTATAAAATCAGAGAATGTTTGTTTTTGCTTCTCTTTAAAACATAAAAAGCATCTCACATACCATGAAAATTAGTTCTGTAGTCATTTGTCTACTTAATTTCTCTAATTTGAAAGAATACTAAAACTTCTCCTATTTTCCAAGAAAATCAACTTATTAGAGCTTGGACTAGGTCCCTAGCTTAAACCCCAAAGTGCCTGGAAGTCTGGAGGGCCATCTCAGTAGGGATTTACAAGACAAAAAGAGATGAAGCTCCAAAACTTGAAGACTTCTCTAGGTAGATGTTCTTACAAGTTGAGACATGCAGGGGCTATACGGCTCCTGGAGAGATTTTATTTATAAAAGGGGAGGGGGAGAGATGCCTTCTTCCTTTTTATAAGCAGAAAAAAAATAAAATTTTCTCATCTCTACCATGGGTGGTTGGCTACTCACATAAGACAGTTGGCGTGCCTTTCACTGTACTACTCTCAAGGTGAGGATAGAGCAAATGTGGCCCAGTGTACTTATTTACTGTGATGACTTTACTATAAATCTGTTTCTGACCCAGAATACATGTACATTCAGGATAAAATGAATAAAGAGAGCTGTGAAGGTTATTTCTGAAGAACTGCCACTGAATTCTCATGCTAGAAAAACATTAGGAATTACAAATTTCAATGGTGATTCAAAAGCCTTCTTCCTATCATATTTCTCTGTCATGTCACTACTCATTTTCTAGTCAGGGTTAATATGGTTTTGCTGTTTCTCTGTCACTTCCATGGGGGTTGACTATAAACTCACTTCAGTGGGCTGTAATTTATGGCTATTTTTGCAAAAAAGAATTCTTGACAGAAAAAAGTACAATAGAAGTCTTGTTGATGGGCATAATAATCATAGGTAATGTGATTTGTAATTATTTTTCTCTCATTAGAAATTAGAAGTGATACCATAAAATGCATTCTTTCAACAGTGAGAAAGAATCTAAAGTTCCACACTGTCATTTGAGACTAAGATACACAAAGGAAAGAAAAGTTCAGTATTCGTTCCTATACTGGGTATTTGTGATATGCCTTTTTGTGCAGTCGATTCTCATGATTCACAGTATGTGAATGTTCAATAGTGTTGCCACAAAAACTGAATGTTGCATAGTGAATATTGAATCTTTGCTACTGGGACAAATATAGGGTTAGGTTCCTATGAACCACTGTCAGCTGATCAATACTAACTTTGTCTTATGTGTGTTTCTGTTTAAAGTTGCCATATTTAATATATACTGTCGAGTCATTAACATTGAACTCATGGCCAAAAGCACTCTACATTTTGCCTAAGTGAAGTTTACCTACCAGTTGTATTTTCTCCTATAAGGTACAGCACCGGCTGTGCTAGGAACACCTGACAGCACTTCAGCATTAAGACTGGGGCTGTTTTGGGGCACCTGGGTGGCTCAGTCATTAAGCATCTGCCTTCGGCTCAGGTCATGATCCCAGGGTCCTGGGATCGAGCCCCCGCATCAGGGTGCTGAGCAGGGAGCCAAGCTTCTCTCTTTCCCACTCCCCCTATTTGTGTTCCCTCTCTCACCGTGTCTCTCTCTGTCAAATAAATAAATAAAATCTTCTAAAAAATTAAAAAAAAAAGACTGGGGCTGTTTTAAATGAAATCACCAACAAAAAACCCACAAAAATGCAAAACAAAACAAACAAAACCCCCCAAAACATGGCTCTGTATAAATCACCAAAAAGAATATTTGTTTACAGAATGAGGTATAAAACAAGAAGGCAGAGTGTCATTTTCTCCTCAGCTGGGAGGGAGCATGTCCTATAATTAGGAAATTTTTGCCACTTTGTGCATGTCCATGAATGGCTGTGAAAATGCTATGAGTATTGATTTTGAGGTTACAAATTAATTTTTGTGCATAGGCAAATTTTAAAGTACAGAATCCACAAATAATGAGAACTGACTGTATTTTCAGAGACTGAAAATGAAACAAGTACCACATTGCTGGATACAGGTAGGTATCCATGTTTTGAACTTTCACTGGACTTGGTTAAGCAGAAACTGACTGGACAACCTTGATGAGACATTTTGTGGAATGGATCAACATAATAGAAGTTTGGGGACTAGATGATTTTTTAACCCTATAAACAGAGATTTTTAAGACTTTATTTTGTACAGCTTATACTCCAGAATGTTAAACCTAAAAGATGTCCATATCCTCAAATTTTAAAAAATATATTTTTAACACTTATACAAGGTTTTAAGTTGTCATGTAATTATAACTTTTTTAATGTAATAAATAGTTTCTTCTGGTAATGTCTTAGACATGTTTTGATCTTCAAAAAAAAATGCCCGGGTGCCTGGGTGGCTCAGTGGGTTAAAGCCTCTGCCTTTGGCTCAGGTCATGATCCCAGGGTCCTGGGATCGAGGCCCACATCGGGCTCTCTGCTCAGCAGGGAGCCTGCTTCCTCCTCTCTCTCTGCCTGCCTCTCTGCCTACTTGTAATCTCTCTCTGTGTGTCAAATGAATAAATAAAATCTTTAAAAAAAAATGCCCAGGATAACGGGGACACTTACACACACACACACACACACACACACACACACACACACACACATACACACACACACACAACCCCTACAGGCTATACACTAAAGCACTTAGATTATATTTAAATCCATATAATCAAGTGCACATGTTCTTTCCCATAAGTTTCCTTGGAGAAATGAGCTAGGTTTCTTTTTTGTCCTGTTGCTATGGTTTGAAAACTTTTTCTCCTCTTCTTTAGAACTGTCCTGAGGGGCCACCTGGAGCTGAAGTGGACATGACCTAGAGGGTCCCAGGGTGCCATTCAGTAAGGCTGTCTTGGCTGGTCTAGGAGTTAGTGCAGGCAGAGTCTGGAGGTCCTAAGGTGTGCTATGCCAGGGTCACCTTGGCAGGATGATTGGAGTGGGAGTGGGTGTGGATGGGGGTTCCTGTGGTACTCTACACCAGGGTCTCCCTGGCAGATGGCTGGAGCTTGAGTGGGCTTGGGCTGGGGGATTCCAGGGTGCTCTGTGTCAGGACCATGGCTGGTGGCATGGCTGGAACTGGAGTGGGCATGGACTGAGGATGTCATGGGGCATACCATGCCAGTGCTGCTTCCCTGGGATGGCTAATCTGCAGTAGGTGTGGGCAGTGGGGGCCTGGAGCTCACTAAGCTGGGACCACCTTGATGGAATGTTTGGAGTTGATGTGTTCCAGGGACTTGGGGTGTACTAATATGGCCCTAGCCAGCTGGCTCAAACTCTTGCACCCTGTTCCCATATATCCCATCAAGGTAGGAGGGGAAAGTAAAAAAAGATGGCAGTCTCCAGTGCCTCCAACCCTGGCGAGTTCCATCAGTACCCTGCCCACTTGGCAAATGATCTATGATTAGTAAATGAATTTCCTTCATTTATAGTTTAGTTGCCTTTTATACCATTGGTTTTGTTTGTTTGTTTTTGCCCTGTGCCCCAGAGTGGGTGAGCCTTGCACAGGCCCCTCAGTGATATCCCTTCTTATCAAAAGTTGTCAGGTTATTTGTGTGGGACGGGGTTTCCATCAATATCATTTCTCCATCTCTTCCACCCTTCTCTTTGTGGTCCCTCTCTCATTTGTTGTACAGAAGCTGTTCCATCAGCCTTCAATTCTTCAGGAAGAATTGCTGTGTTATGTAGGTGTGGATTTAGTGTGTCTGTGGGAGGAGATGAAATCAGGGTCTTCTGATGTCACTATTTTGGACCACCTTCCTCAATGAATATCTTCTAAGAATATAAATTTTGGGGTATAGAAGTGCATAAACCTAAAAAAGTTATAAGAAAAATTTCATTCTTTGATTGAAATCAGAGTTGTCTCTTTAATTTCTCAAGCATTTCAAAGGAGTCCATTTTTGCCTCTTTACTGTAGAATGCACTTTGATGGAAGAGTTGGCTTTTGATTTTTAAAAAATGGTTCAGATTAATAGTTATTTCTATTTTACATCAAATGGATACATTTTGTGTTTTACCCAAGTCTTCTCAGCCCACGTACTCCATCAACATTCTTATATATTTTTTTCTAATGCTGTTTCTGAGGGGTTATTATCTGCGAGTGGGTTGGTAGAGATTCAATTTAATAGTTTTTTAACTCCAAAAATAATTTCTTTTCAAACTAAAAGAAAGCCCTGCTTTGGTTGCTTTTAAGTTTGTTATATCAAGATATGCTTTTTCAAACCCTAGTTTGCAAAGTCTATTTTTTAACCAATAATTATCAACCTAGCTAATTCTGTCACTAATTTATGACTCTGAAAGGAAGAAAATCAAACATGAAACATAAAGACTAAGGGACAAAAGATTGAGAGCTTAATGGAAAAAAAATGTTTGCTGCCCAGCAGGGAACCCCATTCAGCACTGAGTCTAGGCTCTGATTTTTAGGGGGAAAGAAATAGGGTAGGTACTTTAAAGCCAACTGTCCCTGTCTACTTTTAGGAAAACAACATCTCCAAGAGTTGCAGACTAGCTGCCAGTATCTGGATTTTTCGGTTGGGTGAATGCTGGATTGATGGGAAGGTGGCTTCTGCTTCAAGGTGAGGGCTCACCTAAGGACTGTGGTGTCTACCTGCCTCTACTGCATGTGAGGTGGCCAATTCAGGATCCTGGCTCGAGTCAGAATTACACCACTATCAGTAAGTGGGTCCCAGGTAATAGTTGATCAGCTGTCTTAGATGTTGGTTACTCTGGTGTAAAAGAAGAACAATATGTAGTCCAACATATTTTAATGTTATTGTTCACATGAGGGCCATCCTTGGACCTAATATTGCAGCAGCTATTGTTAAAACCTTTTGTTCTTACCACATGTCTCTGTCCATTGGTTGCTCTGTCTATTCGGGAGTGTTAAATCCTATTGGTAAGCCAATAAAGAAATATGTCAGTCACCACATAGGTAAAAAGTTAGAAGTAGTCAAAAGTGGATCTGATACTATGATAGAGTAGAATGACATCAAAGGAGAATTTAACCAAAAAACAAATTTTTAAAAAATTTGGTAAGTGCCTTTGTAAAGAGGGGAGAGAAAGAATTGCTTCATTTAACTCCTTGCCTTCTACCAAGAAACTGCCTCACTTCCCTCTTCAAACCAGACTTGGCGTGACTGCCAGGCTCACTCTTATCAATCTTTTATTCCCTTTTGAGGAAAAAATAAGTTTTTAGTTTCTGCGCTTCTAACACCTAGCTTCTGGATATTTAAGAGCAATTTAAGAAATTCTTCAAAGAAATGTTTTTATCCTAAGAGCAATTTTCCTGTTACCTGCTAGAAGCAATATCTGTATTAAATGCAACTGCCAGTTTTCAATGCTAAAATGTCATTTTTGAGAGTTCTTTCCTTGGTATGAATTTTCAAACACATTTCTATTCCACCTTTCAAGGAAATGTTTACATATTAATTAAGGTTCAGTGGTAATTTTAATTGGGTTTCCCTGTAGGAATTTTTTTTTAAGATTTTATTTATTTGAGAGAGAGAGAGAAAGCAAAGCACCATTGGGGAAAAGAGAAAAAAAGCAGGTTCCCCGCTGAGCAGGGAGCCAGACTCCAGGGCTCCGTCCCAGGACCTTGGGATCATGAACTAAGCTGAAGGTAGAGGGTTAACCTACTGAGCCACTCAAGCACCCCATCCCTTTAGGAAATTTCAAGAAAGGCGTAAACATTTTGATATATAAAGTGGTGTAGAAGGGACTGTAAGAATAAATACTGAAAACAAATTTCAAAAAGTAGATTAATGAGAAAGTGGGAAAATAAGAGTTAGCAAAAAGAAGATATAGAAAATGTATCCAAAAAAAAAAAAAAAAGGTCAAAATGCAGGAGAGATCTCAGAATTGGTGACTGATAATTAAGACCAGCAATATTTCCTATTTTCACTGGTTCACTTTCCTTCAGCCTAGATCTAAAGTGATTCTCTGATCAGGATTAAAACCAGAGATGAGTGAGGAGGGACAACACAGACTCAGAGAAATAGTTTAGGGAGCTAAGAAAAGTGAAATGTATGACCAGTTACAGAAGGTTACAGAATTATGTGGCAGGTTTCTCAAAATTAGACTTTATTATTTTAAAATAAGATCCAAGTACAGTTGGCATAAATTGAGGTTAAGCGTCTTTTTTTATGTGAACTTCCTAATTCTATGCTTTTTGAAAAAAATTCTATAAATTTTGTTGTTGGGATATGCATCATTATTTACTTACTTACTGATTTATAAAGACTCTTTTCTATTAAGGAATTAAAACTTTGCCTTTCATACCACTTATGTAAAGCAGACTTAAATGTTTATCTTAGAATCCTAACAAAAAGGGGGAAATAGGGGTGCTACTCAAGATTTTATAATAAAAGAGAAAGACCTTATTGTTAACAACAGAAGCTTATGTTTCTAGTTTCTTCAATCTTCTGTTTTTTTCGTTAAGAATAAATTTTAAACCAAGCTTTTTCCTGCAACTCTGTTAAGTTTGGAATTAAAACAATTAATTAAATGGGTTTAAAATGAAAGAAAACTTTGTTCTTAATTGGAAATCAATTGGCTTTGGATAGATCAGAAACTAAATGGTAATGGGATACAATCAAAGTAAATTTAGATGACAAAACTTGTGTCTTCCCTTTAAGTTGGATAAAGAAAACATTAGGTGAAGGTATGCCTGGAAAATGCTGCATGGTCATAAAATACTAACAGTGAAGTCTTAAATTAAGCTACAACTGAAACCATGTATTTTCAGAAGCACACTTCATAGCTTCTCTCCTTATCTGTATCGCTTCATTAAATTAGCATAAAAAACTTCAAAATACCATAGCAAGTAATTTAATAAGAATTACTTAATGTACCTGATCCAATTTTTCTGCAGGTAGATAATAAGAAGGTGAATGTGAAAGCATTCAACATTTTATCCAGTCCCATGGTTTTAAGTACCATCTACAAGCTGAGGTCTCCCAACTCTCCATTTTCAACCTTGACATCTCCACTGAAATCCAGCTACATATATAACTGAATTGTGGCAAGTTACCAACTAGCCCATATATTAATTTATCACTATAGATAAAACCATGTATTTGACACACCAATAATTAGGAATCCTTATTCATCTTTTTCCCTCACATCCCACATCCAATCCATTAGCAAATCTTGTGTTTACTCTCTCCTAAACATAGTTTTAGGTCTAATTGTTTCTCACCATTCGCTCACTATTGAAGCCCTAGTCCTTATCACCATCTTCATCCTTCTGCCTTATCTATTCCCACATTTGCTTCTCTACAGTCTATTCCCCACATAACTCCTTAAAGGTTACATCAGATCAGATCACTTTCTAGTGTCAAACTCTTTAATAGCTTCCTTTATCAATAGTAGTAAACTCAAATTCAAACTCTTTACTTTAAACTCACCTCCCCAGCGTCATTTCCTATCACTACCTCAGCCTCCATCGTGACCTTTCTCCTGCCTTGGGGCTTTTGCATTTCCTAGCATACTCTCCCCACATTTTCATATGCCTCAGTTCAGCTTAAATGTCACCTCCTTACTCCTACTCACTCTTTTGGTCCCCTTTATTTTCTACATAACACTTATTATCTGAAATTATATTACTAATTATGAGTCGTTGCCTGTTTCTCCCTAAGAGAAAGAAAGCAGGAAGGGCCTGTGATGATCAAATAGTTCAACTTCCTTGTGTAGTGTAAGAAGAAACTGAGGCCCACAGAAGCTAGATGTTTCGCCAGTGTACTTCTAATTAGTTAGTGGTGAAACCAGAAAGGAAAATAAATTCTTCTGAGACAACAGTAGAGCAGAATTCTTCCTGTTCTATTCCCCTAAGTCACACTTCATCAGTGTTTGTTTAATCCAGTTATCCTTCCTTTCTCAAGATATCCAATGGAGGATATCTCTCACCACAGACCTACAGTTTTACCTACCACAGCTTCATAACTGAGGTATGCCATTTTTAAAAATTATTTATTTATTTGAGAAAGAGAGAGAATCAGCAGGGGAGGGGCAGAGGGAGAGCGAGAGAGAATTCTCAGGAGACTCCCTGCTAAGCATGTAGCCTGTCGCTGGGTCCAATTCCATGTCCCTAAGATCATGACCTGAGCCAAAATCAAGAGTTGGATGCTTAACCTTCTGAGCCATCCAGCGGCCCCTGAGGTATGTCATTCTTAATAACATCATAAGTGTTTATATAACCATCCATTCCTAGGACCATTACAAATAACTAAGATGCTTTACTCAATAACTTCTGTTTGTTTGGTGGCATCAAACAACTATAGAGGTTTTTTAAATTTTTAAGGCTTCCCACCACTCCAACTCTGACTGGGATTGTGGGAAGCTCTGAATTAAAGCTTGCTGTAGTTTTAATATTTTAGTAAGTCATTGTAACTTGAATTCATAGAGATGATTTGTAGTGTCTCTTTAACTCAATTATTCATAAACACTTCTTAGTGTGAACGTGTGCTTTTGAAAATCTAAAATATCTAAAGTAGGGGCACCTGGCTGGCTCAGTCAGTAGAGCATGTGACTCTTGATCTCAGGGTTGTGAGGTTAAGCCCCATGCTGAGGGTAGAGTTTATTTAAAAATAAATAAAATAAAATAAATAAAATGACTTACATATTTGCTTTATGAATAGAGTAGACAGAAAACAGATCTGTCTTTGATATAGAAGGGTCTGGCAGTACCCCAGGATAGTCATTATGCACAACAGTCCTCACGTGTAGCAGGATGGCAGAAGACAAAGAAATAGTAGACAGAAAAATGGTAGAGACTTGGCTTTGTGTGTACCTACTACCTGGAGGTTATTTACAGCAATTTAAATGCTAAAATTAGCTTATTTTTGTTTTGACTTTAATTATTCTTATTAGAGGATTAAAAATCAAATTTGGACATTTAAGGACTTTGATCAGTTGATTTCAAAATAGTGAATGTTTTGTTATTATTTGAAAAATTTTAGAAACAAATATTATAGTTTATATAGATTATCAAGAATGTATTAGTCACAGTATGATTAGCATTGTATTAGCTTCTATGTGATGTGCAAAAAGGAAGCAGAAAGCATAGTTCCTGTCTTTTAAGTTTTCATAGTGAACATTTCTGTACATTTTGACTTTACTGCTCTTCTCTGAGTCAGTGCTGAGTAATAGTTGGCTGATGTCAGCACAGTAGGCATTTTAACAGGGCTGTTTCTGTCAATGTAGAAGTAGTACAGCTGAATTACCACAAACACCTCTTGAAGTTAATTGAACATATACTTATAAGGCTTTACACTATGCAAAATACTACACCATGTCTTGTGAGTGAGGAAAAAAGAATGTGACTAGATTTAAAAACTTGTCTTCTTTCCTAACGGGGATATCCAGTTAAGTATACAAATCATCACAATATGAAGCCACATGTGATAATTGTTCTAAGAGAAGAAATTACAAACTGTAGTAAACATTCAGAAAAGAGAGAGAATGCAGTATGATAAAAGCATGAATAAAAAGTCTTCTGGAAGTCTAGAGCATTTGTGCAGTGTTTTGAGGGTATTTTTATGGACAAAGATAAGAAAAGGGCTGTGGAAGGGAGATATTCCAGATGGAGAGAAACATAAAGAAATAGAGGCAGGTAATCCTAGAGTTCTTTTGGGAAGTGGGAAATAACTTACTCTGGCTGGATATTGGGGCATATGTTATGGAAGATTCAAACAAAGGTCATATATCCCAATTAAAATAGTTTATACTTAATCCTCTAAGTAATGGGAGCTACTGGGTTTTGTGAGTACCAAGGTGATACACGTAAAGTTGTGCATTAGTAAGATTAATTTGTAGCAGAAGACAAAATTGGAGTACAGAAAGACTGAAAACCAATTAAGAGGCCATTATGATAATTCAGCTGAGAGGTAATGAGAGAAGGGATCATGGGAATGGAATAGAAGAGACCAATTCAAGAGATTAAGGAAGTCAAACCAATGGGATTTAGTGATTAATTGTAGGTGGATGGCAAATGTATCAAGGAGATAAGGGTGATAACAAGGTTTTAAGCTTGAGAGACTAAGAAAATGGTACCATTCACAGAAATAATAATTTCTATAGAATATAGTGAATTGTTTTGGAATTCTATTTAGGACTTGGCTTTAGACATGTTTGAAGCATTGTGCAACTGGAATTGCAGACCCAGAGCACAGGAAAATTGTCAGAATTGGTGACATAGCTTGTGTGAGTACATGTGTGTGAGAGAAAGAGAGATAAAAATTTAAGTAACTCTTGGGCATCTGGTTGGTTCAGTCACAAGAGCATGCATCTTGGGGTTGTAAGTTCAAGCCCCATGGTGAGTGTAGAGATAACTTAAGTAAATAAAACTTTTTAAAAATTAAAAAAAATTAAGTAACTCCTTGTTGACATGTAAAAGTCAATGAATTCACTAAAGGAAAAAGAATGAATATTATCCCTTTCATGTAAGAGATGGAAAGAAGAGGAGGCACATAAAAAGAAAAGCATTAACAGAGACGCTGGAGGAGAATCAGTAGGCCAGTATTTCTAAGCAAGGGCATTTTTCTTTCTTTATGAAATATATATGGCCTCACGAGATTTTTTTAAGATTGTGCCTTCAAAAGGGACTTTTGAATATATTTGTCCCCATCCTAGTAATAGTATAATTAAGTAAAATAGCAAGAAATCTTAAAACACTCCTTTTCTATAGAGAAAACTTGGATCTGTATTTTATGAGCAACCAGAGTAAATGAATGAATTTTGTATTCATCCCAACAAGTATTTGTTAAGCATGGAGGATGCTTACTTTGAAATTGCTTTTGACTAGAAAAATAGGATTAGATGCTACTAATGGGAGAAATAAAAAGTATTACACTGATTCTTCAACTCAGAGGCGTTTGTACTTTCTTAGCAAGGGAAGTAGGTAAATAATTTAAAGCCATTAAACTTTACATATGGTAACACACACAGATTTCTAATATGAGTTCTTAACTCACAGTGGTGAACTATTAACTGTTGCCACAAATAACCAGAGTGGATTTTCCTCTTTATTATCTTATCATTTGATATAATTACTGTTAACTACTTGAAACTGAAATGATCTCACTTATTAATTCAATATGGATTCAATAACTATTTACTAAGAGCCTATGATGTCAAGCATCTTTCTAGGTCTTGCAAATCCAGACCTGAACAAAATAGACAAAAATCTTTGTCTTCAGGTAATTATATTCTAGTGGGAGTTTGTATTAATTAAAGTTAATAAAAATTTCAAAAAGTTTTGTTTAAATGTCTAATGTTGCATTATATTATTGTATCCTCATGTAATTTGCCAATATTACACATTTTTATACAAGTATCCTAGGTGGTTATTATTCTTTTTGACAGTAAGTTATGTGCTCCAGGAAATTAAGTGGTTGTTGTTGTTTTCCAGTAAAGGACAACAAAAAACCTACTTATTTCTTTATTTCCTACTATAAAATTATTGCCATTATTTTGAATAATAGTCTTTTGTTTTCTGATGAGGTAAAAATATAATAAAAGTATTTAGTGGGGTGCCTGGGTGGCTCAGTGGGTTAAAGCCTCTGCCTTCGGCTCGGGTCGTGATCTCAGGGTCCTGGGATCAAGCCCCACATCGGGCTCAGTAGGGAGCCTACTTCCCCCTCTCTCTCTGCCTGCCTCTCTGCCTACTTGTGATCTCTCGCTCTGTCAAATAAGTAAATAAAATATTTAAAATAAAATAAAATAAAAATAAAATAAAATAAAATAAAAAGATGTTTTTGAGACAATGGGGAAGGAAGTGTGGAACATGGACTGGATATAGGCTGATACAAAATAATTATTGCTAATTTTGTTAGGTATGATAATGGTCCTTTGATCATATTTCTAAAAATTCTTCTCCATTAGAGAGACATATTAAAGTATTTATAGAATAAATTATATGGTGTTTATAATTTTATTAAAAATATTCTGGCAGTAAAAGAAAGGAAAATAACATATGAGAAACCGATGAAGATGTTCAAAAGTTGTATAATTATGAAGCATGGGGCTTCATTCTTACAGTTTATTTTTAAATCTTTCCTTCTAAAAAGAGAGTTGTATGTGTATTTTGTAGTAAAAATGTTATTTTAACCTTTGTAATTCTTTACTTGTATTGATGTTATGGAGCCCCCTTTGGTGCTATTCTTGGGTATACAACATGATGTCAAATAGGGCTCTCAGAAAGTGGTTTTTATTTCTTCAAATTTTAATTTAATTTCTAGTAAGTTGACATATAAGGTAATATTGGTTTCAGGAGTAGAATTTAGTGTTTCATCACTTACATATAACACCCAGTGCTCATCACCCATTTAACCCATCCCCCGACACCTCCCTACATTAACCCTCACTTTGTTCTCTATAGTGAAGAGTCTCTTATGATTTGCTTCCCTCTCTTTTTTTCTTTCCCTTCCCCTATGTTCATCTGTTTCATTTCTTAAATTCTGCATATGAGTGAAATTGTATGGTATTTGTCATTGTCTGACTTATTTTGCTTAGCTTAATATACTCTAGCATGTCATTGCAAATGACAAGATTTCATTCTTTTTGATGGCTGAGTAATATTTCTGTGTGTGTGTATGTGTGCACATGCATGTGTGTGTGCGTGTGTGTGACATATTTATTCGTTCATCAGTTGATGGACATTTGGGTTCGTTCCAGTTTGGCTATTGTTGATAATGCTGCTATAAACATCAGCGTGCATGTGCTCCTTCAAATCATTATTTTTGTATCCTTTGACTAAATACCTATTAGTACAATTGCTAGATCATAGGGTAGTTCTATTTTTACCTTTCTGGGGAAACTCCACACTGCTTTCCAGAATGCCTGCACCAGTTTGTATTCCCACCAATAGTATGATAGAGTTCCCCTCTCTCCATACACTCACCAACATCTGTTGTTTCTTGAGTTGTTACTTTTAGCAATTCTGACAGGTGTGAGGATGGTATCTCATCATGATTTTGATTTGTATTTCCCTGATGATGAGTGATGTTGAGCATTTTTTCATGTGTGTGTAGCCATGTGTACACAGCAGGGTATTTTAGAGAAACAAGGAGAGCATGTACTGAGAAGGGTAGAGAAGAAAGGAAAGAAAAAAGAGAGAATTTGAATTACTAACTTGGAATTACAAGCCCTATTATGAAGTTAAAACATTATTTTAGAAATCTAGCAATAGGGTGCCTGGGTGTCTCAGTCAGTTAAGCATCTGTCGGCAGCTCAGGTCATGATTCCAGGGACTTGGAATCAAGCCCCGGCATCAGGCTCCCTACTCAGTGGAGGAGTCTGCTTCTCCCTCTCCCTCTGCCCCTCCTCCAGTTCATGCGGTTTCTCTTGTTCATTGTCTCCCAAATAAACAAATAAAATCTTTTTAAAAAATAGAAATCTAGGGGTGCCTGAGTGGCTCAGTCGTTAAGTGTCTGCCTTGGGCTCAGGTCACAGTCCCAGGGTCCTGAGATCGAGCCCCGCATTGGACTCCCTGCTCTGCAGGAAAGCCTGCTTCTCCCTCTCCCACTCCCCCTGCTGGTGTTCCCTCTTTCGCTGTATCTCTCTCTGTCAAATAAATAAATATAATCTTTAAAAGAAAAAAACAGAAATCTAGCAATAAAACCAAATAGATAAGAGAATATGATTATGATATAAGCAGTATTTCATATCATGGAAAACTACGTTAGTCACATTGGCATTAGGACAACTAGATATATACTTCTACAGAAAATGTTTTTACATATGCCTCCTTAATTTCTTAAACAAAAAAATTTTCCAGATGAAATGTTTAAATAAAGAATATAAAACCATAAAAACAGAAAAATAATGAGATAATTTTTAAAATTAATTTGAAATTGGGAAATACTTTCTAAATATAACACAGAGTCATAAATATTGTTAATGTGGCAATACAATAAAATTAAAAAAGAATGCTGTTTGGCAAAAGACAACAACATCAAAAGACCACAACCTTGAACAAAACCCAGAAAACAAAGACAAAAACCTTAGGAAAAATACTTACACTTAACAATTAATATAAAGCAGCTCCTACAAATCAACAAGAGCAAGAATACAATAAAAATAACAGGCTAAAAAATGGAAAGTTCACAGAAAAGAAATAGAATGGTTTTTAAACATGAGAAGATGTTTAATCTCCCTTAGTTTAGGAGGAACTCAAATGAAAGCTACATTAAAATTCTCATGTTAACATACCTAATCATCAAAGATCTGAAAGTTCAGTAACATAAGGAAATAGGAAATCTTAGAGTTAGAATTGGTACAATAATTTAGGGAGGGAAATGCAGCCATATATATATATATATATATATATATACACATATATATATATGACACATCTTCTTTTTTCCTAGCATTTTCACTCCCCGAAATTTATCTAGTGTATTCTTGCACTTGAGTGAAATTATATTGCCACAAAGATATTCAGTGTTATAATATGAGAGCTTCGTAACAATGTAAGGGACTATGAATAAGGGCTCAGTTAAAGAACTTATGCTATAGCCACACAAAGAAACACAATGCAGCCATTAAAAATAATACAATAAATTTATATGTAAGGGGCACACCTGGGTGAATCATTCAGGTGTCTTGCCTTTGGCTCAGGTCATGATCCCAGGTTCTTGGGATCAAGCCCCACGTTTGGCTCTCTGCTTCACCCTCTCCCTCTGCTGCTCTCCTGCTTGTGCTCTCTCTCACTCTGTCAAATAAATAAACATAATCTTTTTTTAAAAAAAAGAAATTCATATGTAATTCACATAGAAGACAAAAATGGTTATCATATGGAGACAGAGATAGATATAGATACAGCAAGGAAGCAAGGTGCAAAAGAAAATCTTTAACATACCATTTGCAAAGAAAGAAAGGATATACTCACTCATGTTTATATATGAAGACTCTCTGCAACTGGTGAGAGTTAGCTTCTAGAAAAGGAACAGGTGACTGGGGGCTAGGATGAAAGAGAATCTTCTCTTTTTCCTCTCTACATCCTTTTGCACATTTTGCATTTGCTGTCATGGGGATGGTCTACTTTTCAGAAATTTTCCATTCATTAGTTAACATTTAAAAGAAAGAAAATGACTTCTAAAGAGATGAATTTGTGTCTTACCGCCAAATGTCAGATATGAATATGGAGACAAGTACAGAAGGCTTTGTGTAAAATTAATTCTACATTTGGATGTCATTTCTTCTTTGACAGTGATTGAATAAGAGTCCAGATAGGTACTGGTTGTTGAAACAAGATTATTTTTCTATGATTTTCTTGTATTCCTCTCACAGCTCTTGTTTGTTTAGCTGCCTTTATGGATGGTGGGTAGAAATGCCCAGGGAAAGTTCTAATGCACCACAGTTGAAGCTGGCTCCTATTTGGGCAAGTTATGAGAGATCTGAGAGTCTACAACAGTTTTCAAGGCTGGGAATTCCAAAGGTGAAAGTTCTGTCTTTATAATTGAGAAGCTCACATAAACCCCAAGGGTTAACACAATTGACTGCCTTTAAGCCAAGGAACTACCAAGCCATCTAAGTGATTTAAATGCATGTCAGAGGAGCCTCCTTCCTTAAAGTGTGGCATGCCCTCTCTGTTTATATGTGGAGCTTCCAGGGCTCTAACTTTCCTAGTGTCGCAGAAGAGCCTTCAACTTGGAAATGCAAGAGAAGAGAGAATGAAATTGGGTCTGTGCAAATAAGCTACAAAGCCAGGTTTGGCTTATGTCCTTTTCCCATTTTCTGGAGGCTTAATGTCTTTGAGCATCTGTGAAACCTGGTACCTGCATGTTCTTTTCTGGCAATGTCATAGCCCTGTCTAAAGTAGAAACTGCTTAACAGCAGGTTCCAATTCTCTGCTCAGTACACTAGGATCTAAATGTAAGACCCAAGAGCATGTGAAGAAGTGGGGGATTCATACATACAGTGGTCCCTCCAACCTGGTAGAGAGGCTGCTTTGTGTTCCATACAGTTTGGTATATCCACACAGCATTCTTTTTGCCAGATGTATGTATATGTGAGATGCACACACCACACACACACAAAGAGGTTGCAAATAGATTGTTCAGCTATGTCTACTACTCCCTTCACTGCTGTCTCTAGGAAAAGAAAAAGAGATGCCTTTGGCAAAGATATTTTTCCCCTGAGGAATCAGAACTAAGCCTAGGCAATACCTCAAAGTAAGCCCATTGGCTTTCATAGCCTTTTGTGTTCACTTCTGGACCTCACACTATTTAACTTTCCTACGACCAACCTTCAGATCCATGCATTAAATTTTTCCTAACTCTCTTCTTCGTCCTTTCTTTATGACTCTGAATGGTAGCAGACATATATGCCACCCCAGAATATGATATAAGAATTGCTGCGAGTACTTTAAAAAATGCAAGCATAAGAAGAGTGTTTCAACCTGCCTTTTCTTACTAAAAGCAGGAAATAAAACTCCCATGTGCAAGATTCCTCTTTATGCCAGGAGGAAAGAAACATTCTGATCCCCAAAGATGGGGACTCAAGGCTGAGAGAATTCTGTACAAGCAAATCTTACTAAAATACTCATCTTCTGCCTCCCCATCTATTTTAGTGATTTTTCCACAATTGCTTCTCTTTCTTCAACCCAATATAGAAGACATTTAGGTTTTGCCACATCTTCAGTTCTTCATTTCCTTATAAGGGCTCCCGTGTCAGTCAAAACTTGCATAAAATCTGTACGTTTTTCTCCTGTCAACCTATATTATGTCGATTTAATTCTCAGCCCCAATCAGAGACCCTAAGAGGGTAGGAGTGAAGTTTTGCCTCCTGTACAGTTTCTTCCCTTCTCCTATCAAAATGTAATGGGCCTACCACCCATTTCTTCATTGTCAAATTTTTGTGAAAAAACCATGTACTCTAATGCATAGCTAAAACTCTAATATATGTGCTAATGTTATACCTTCTTATACAACATATTTGCATTTAAATAGAGTTGTCTAGAGATTTAATGATTTAACCCAAAGGGATTAAAATATCTCACATTTGTATAGCACTTGGTAGATTATTTCAAAGAGCTTTTCACAAACAAGATTTCTTATGAACCTCTAAGTCACCCTGAGGCTGAGAGGGTAGGCCTTTTAATTAACACGCACACTGTTGATAACTTTAGGCTCTGAGAAGTTTAGTAGATGCTTCCGAGTCACACAGTCAATAGCAAGATACTGACTGAGGTCTCACAACTCTGATTTCAGGATTCTTTCTACCATGTTGGACACCTCCAGAAATAAATGTAAGCTGTTTATACACATTAAGTGGTCACCAAAAACCAACTTGTTTTTGGCGACCACTGTTCGAGTGGCTCCATCTGCTCAAAGGGCTGGTAGCATTCGAGGGATGAAGCTGCAGATGATTTCCTGAACCTCTTACTTGTTAGAACCTATATGGTGGAGAGAAGATCTTAGGACTTTTGGTCAAACAATGAATGAAACCATTGATTGGTTGAAAAAATGTCACTATAATATATATATATATTTCCGTTTAATGAGTAAACCACACCAGAATTAGCTGGGGATGACATCTTAGGTACTGTTAAAAATGCATATTTCTGAGCCATTGCTCCTATTAACTAAACCAGAAATAGAATCTCTGATGTACAAGCCATTTTGAGAAACCTTAACTTATTTCTTCTTCTTGAGTACAAATGTACGTCATTTCAATGTGAAAATTCTCCAGTGTTTACCAGGATATCATAGACAGGCTAACTTCTCTATCATGCCAGTCAAGATTTCCTATAGGATGTATTAGCCAGTATTCCCAGTTCCTTTGTATTAGTTTTCACTTTGACACATGCAGTTTCCTCCGTCAGGGCTTTTCCATCCATAATTTCCCCTTACTGCCATTGCATAATGCTCCACATAATTTTTCTTGATCAATTGTGATTTCCTCCTTCCTCTGAACTCACAACACCCTTTCCAATGTCATTTCTATGAGTTTTGACCAATGCGTGTAGTCCTATAGTCACCACAATCAAGGTATAGAAGTTTCATCCCTGAGAAATTCCCATAGTCCCCTCTACAGGAATCACCTCCTCCCTACCCCCAGACCCTGACTCATCAGTTCCCTGTCCCTATAGTTTTGCCTATTCAGAATGTCACATAAATGGCATCATATAGTATTTAGTCTCGAGTCTGGCTTCATACACTTCACATGATGCACTTGATATTTATTTATGCAATATATATTGTAAATCATTAGCTTATTACTTTTGCTCTCTGAATATTATTCCATTTTATAAAGGTACAGTTTCTTAATACATTCACAAGTTGAAGGTCATTTGGATCATTTCCACTTTTTGGATATGATGAATACAGCCATTGTAAACACTGATATACAGATTTTTATGTAACCTAAGCTTTCTTTTCTCTTGGATAATATCTAGGAGTGGGATTTATGGGTTGTATGGTAAGCATAAGTTTTAATTTTATAAAAAACTGTCAAACTATTTTGCATTCTTATATCAGTATTTGAGAGTTCCAGTCGCTCTATATTTGTGCAATCACTTGGAATTGTCTGGTTTTTTGTTTCTATTTATTTATTTATTTATTTATTTATTTTTATTTTTTAAGATTTCACTTATTTATTTGAGAGCGAGAGAGCATGAGAGGGGAAAAGGTCAGAGAGAGAAGCAGACTCCCCATGAAGCTGGGAGGCCGATGCGGGACTCGATCCTGGGACTCTGGGACCATGACCTGAGCCGGAGGCAGTCGCTTAACCTACTGAGACACCCAGGCGCCCTGTTTGTTTTGTTTTTAATTTTAGGCATTCTGATAGCTGTATATTGGTATCTCATTGTGGTTTTAATTTGCATTTCCTTAATGAATACTGATGCTGAATATCTTTTCTTATGCCTATTTGTGTGTCTTCTGTTGTCCTCTGTGCAAATCTTTGTGCATATTTTATTGGGTTCCTTCTTTTCTTTTTTCTTTTTTGGGAGTGTTGTTTATTTTCTTATTGAGTTTTGGGAGTACCTTAAATATTCTGAATACATGTCCTTTGCTAGATACATGTTTTGCAAATATTTTTTGAAGTCTATAGCTTGTACTTTTCGTTTCTTAGTTTTTTTCAGAGAGCAAAAGTTTTCAAATTTTTATGAAGTTCAGTTTATACATATTTTTATGGACCATGCTTTTGGTGTCATTACTAAAGAATATTTGCTAAACCCAAGGTCATAAATATTTATTTTCTCCTTTGTTTTATTCTATTTTTATAGTTTTTAGTCTTACATTTAGGTCCATGATTCATTTTGAGTAAATTTTGTGCATAAGTCAAGGTTCCTTGTTGGAAGGACTGGACTTTTTCATTGAACTGTCTTGGTAACTTTGTTGGCACTCAATTAACCATATGTGTATGGTTCTATTTCTAGACTATATATTTTATTCCAATGACCTATCCATAGGTGAAAACTTATTTTTTTGTTTTGATAACTCTTTCCTACCTAGCATCAAAGTTTCTTAAATGCCTGTCTTTGCTCCTTTACAAAATTATGAACTAAAGGAAAATTCTGGGTCTGATACATCTTTACATCTTCTTGACTCATTTACTAAACTGTGTACTAAGAGAAATTTCTGGGTCTGATACAACTTTGCATCTTTGATGTTACTTACCTCAAAGGCTTACACAGACAAGGTAATCAAGATATGCTGAATACATGATTTCAAATCACTTTTTTGTCTATATAAGCCACCATCATATTTTTTTTTCTGGAGGACAAAATAAGTTGACAAATTTGATAGTAGGAAGATTATAATGCTCTTCCCTTTTATTCCTAGAAGGATATGAAGTAAAAATATGAAGTATTTTTTATATGAAGTAAAAATATCTAACTCATTAGAAATTAGACAAAAAATGTTTTATTTCATATCATAAGAGCCAAATTTCAGAGCCACCAGATTCACATAGCATCTATATTGCTGAAGGGAATAAAACTAGGGGTTTTTGAAGGGGTTACTAGAAAAAATTCATGGGAATCACTTAGAAACATGAAATATTTTCAAGTGAAAGTGAACCCATTTTAGAAACAGAGAAAAAATAGCATAAAATGTTAAATGCGTAAAGGTCCTTGATTCGTGTGTTTATGTATGGAGTGCTAATAGTATTAATTGTTACACTGTAGTGGTAAATATTTGGGGCTTTCACATTCTCAAACAATTTATGTAGAAGATGAGACAAATGGTGCTTTCCCTGCCAGTATCATCTGAACAGTAGGCCTTAGTTTCTAGTATTGTTATTTGCTGGAAGCTAGCTTAATCATGTATAGCAGGTTAAAGAGCAAGTGACCTTTTGAGGAATGAGGGGGGCACTAACTATATCAAATGAATTGTGTCTTTTTTGTCTGACAGGACAGATGTTAGGCTGTGTTGGCATTTGCACAAATGCACAAATAATGTCAACTGTGGTTGTTAATTTATAGAAGAATTCCTATTACCCAGTGCCTCAATATGATAAATCTTATTATCACTCTTGTTCTCACATACTTTTGTCAACATTTGCTGAGACATAGGCAGGAAGATTTTGTTCTAGTAAAGGTCACCTCATGCTAACTGATAGTGTACTGGCATTGTAAAAATGATTTAGAGTGTCCAGACATCACCAAACCAACTGTCAGTTTCAGATAAGGTAGTTAAATAAGGCTGAAGCTTATAATCAAGGAGGAAAGGGAGAAGACAGTTTTTCAGAAATTTTGGATATCATGTAATATGTACATGGTTTAGGATATTTTATCTCTCCAGTTTCTTTCAAATCCAGTTTATCATGTCCTTCATCATTTTGAAGTCCTTTTGTCTCCTTTCTTCAGTTGCCAGTAATGAGAATGAAAAGCCCATATATGTGTTGGGAAAACTGGACAGAAACATGCAGAAGAATGAAACTGGACCACTTTCTTACACAATACACAACAATAAATTCAAAATGGATGAGGGACCTAAATGTGAGACAGGAAACCATCAAAGTCCTAGAGAACACATGTCTTTGAGCTCTGCTATAGGAGCTTCTTACTAGACACATCTCCAGAGGCAAGGGAAACAAGAGCATAAATGAACTATTGGGACTTCATCAAGATAAAATCTTCTGCACAGCAAAGGAAACAATCAGCAACACTGAAAAGCAACTTATGGAATGTGAGAAGATTTTTGCAGATGACATATCTAATAAAGGGTTAGTATCCAAAATCTATAAAGAACTTCTCAAACTCAACACCCCAAAACCAAATAACCCAATTAAGAAATGGGCAGAAGACGTGAACAGACATTTGTTCAAAGAAGACATCTAGATGGCTAACAGACACCTGAAAAGATGCTCAATATCCCTCATCATCAGGGAAATGCAAATCAAAACCACAATGAGATATCACCTCACACCTGTCAGAACGGCTAAAATTAACAACTCAGGAAACAACAGATGTTGGTGAAGAAATGTAGAAAAGGGAACCTCTTACACTGTTGGAGGGAATGCAAACTGATATAGACCCTCTGGAAAACTGTGGAGGTTCCTCAAAAAGTTAAAAATAGAACTACGACCCAGCAATCACACTACTAGGTATTTACCCAAAGGATAAAAAAATATAGATCTGAAGGGCCACATGTACCCTGATATTTAGAGAAGCATTGTCAACAAAGGCCAACCTATGGAAAGAGCCCAAATGTCCATCCATTGATGAATGGTTAAAGAATATAGGAATATTCATCACCCATATTACTTAGCCACCGAAAAGAATGAAATCTTGCTATTTGCAACAACATGAATGAAAGTAGAGTATATTATGCTAAGTGAAATCTCAGTCAGAGAAAGACAAATACCATATGATATCACTCATATGTGGAATTTAAGAAACAAAACAGATGAACATAGGAGAAGGGAAGGAAAAAATAAAATAAGATGAAAACAGAGAGGGAGACAAACCATAAGAGACTCTTAACTATAGAGAACAACCTGAGGGTTGCTGGAGGGGAGGAAGATGGGGGGATGGGCTAAATTGATGGTGGGCATTAAGGAGGGCACTTGCTAGGATGAGCACTGAGTGTTATATGCAAGTGATGAATCACTAAATTCTACTCCTGAAACCAAAACTACATTATATATTAACTAACTTGAATTCAAATTAAAAAATACCTTACTGTAATGGTGAAAAGACCTAATGTCTGCATAAAAATAAAGTTCTTACTGTATTAAAGCATTTTACCAGGACAACATAGGTTTCCTCATTTCTTGTAGCTCATGGTTCTCTGTTCTTTGACTTTAGAATTAACAACTCTTCAACTACACATAGCTCTGTCTGCATGATCAAATATGTCAGGAAACAAAATCATTTATTCTTTTTAAAAAAAGTTATTTTAAAAGTTTTCCATAATTGATATGCTCTAGAGAAAAACCTCATTGACCTGGGATTCAATCAATTTGATTTTCCCTTCTCTTTCCTGGATTATAAGCATAGTAGAAATTGCTCTTAGACCTTATCACAAGGATAAAATTACATGAGTCTCAAAACTTATAACTTTTACCCATTTTCTTCAGACTTGTGGAAGCACAGAGCTTATCAATAGCCCGTCTCTAACAACTGGAGCAAGCCATTTAACAGGATTCTTTTGTGCCAACTTTTAGCTTTAAGCCATCTTTCTTCCTTCAGTTCTTCTTATCAATTTCATCATTTATTTTATTTTGTTGTGGATATATTATTGGAACAAATGCTTTAAAAGATTAATATTGAAATATATTGTGATAAACATTTCCTGATTGTTTAAAAGGAGGACTACCTTCCTTGCAGGGTTTATAAACTATATGTTAATACTTGGTGGGACCATGAGAAAATATAGGAATGGCAAAAATTAATTTTATTATATAAAATATATATTAATCCAAAAATTTCATCCATAAAGTAAGATGAAAGATGGGAAGAAAAGGTCTCCTTCCCAATAAGTTTCCTAATCCCACACCCAGGAAGTAATAACTTCATAATTTCTAATTTATCTTTCCAGAATTCATCTATGCATTTAAAAATAAATGCATGCATACAAATATTTTAATAACATAAATGGGATGATACCATACCTACTGTAACATGTTTTTTACATTTATGAACTTCTTTTCAAATTCAGATCTATTCTCTTATATCACTTTTAAGAAAGTTACTTAATCTTTTGTGGTATAGATATAGTATAATGTATTTAAGAAATTTCCATTCATAATTCCAGGTTTTTATTTTTCAAACAATGCTATAGTGAGTATCATTGCACATAACTTGCTATTCCAATTCTACGGTTACAGAATTCTATATTAAAATTTGGTTTAGAGTGAGATTCTGTATTAATAGCATGAAGTAAAACAAAAGGAAGCTTTAGTCTGGAAAACACAAATGGTAAACTTATAATCGGGGGGAAATCCATTTTTCTCTCTTTCAACTTTTATATTTAATATAAATAACAGTGACTCTCAAATAAGAAAAGGTAACAATAAAATAACACTTTAAAAAGAAGTCAAATTTGTTCACTATTTATTGGTTCTAATTTTACTTGGTGAGTTGGTGACATTTTCATAAGTGTCAGAAAGTGGATATAAAGTACAAGGTTGAAAGCTATGGTCAGGCTTTGGAGTTTATAGGTTCTTGGCCCTTATTGCTCAGACTATTAACACTGAAATTGCATGTCACCCTTTAGTTTGATAATAAATTGAGGTCAATCTTGATTTCAAGTTTCTCTATGGAGTTTATAAGTATAATAATTGAAAAACAGAACAGAATCACTCCAGTAATTTAGTTAAGCTTTCCTAAGTGATGGATAGGACTTTATATTGCTAGACGGTTCTCTCAAGTTAACCCATGAGAACTCTAGGGGAGTCAGTTCAAACCAAACAAGATAATATAAACCCCAGCCTCTCATTAGAGAAAGCCCTAAAACTTCCATTGGTATAGTGCTATGGTCTCTCAAATGGAGTCCTTTGCAAGGGCTCACAGGCATGTGAATCAATTACCTAACCCCCAATATGATCTTTCATAAAACTGATCTACCTTAGAATGAGTCATCTTTCAGGTACTGTTTCTCACCAAATGCTTCTCTCTCACCCCTTTCTTAATCACATAATTTTTAGTTTACCAAAGAAAGTTATTTACATCTCACCTCTTGCTATGGTGCGTTGCCCTTAATTATAAAAAACCAGTGGGATGCCAAAAAACAAAAACAAAAGGCAGTATAGAAGTTTGCTATTTTTATTGGTCAAGTGATTTCCAATTGTTTGAAGAAAACTTAAGGAGGCCTATCAGAATTGTCAACTTGGAGTTATTAGAAATAATTTAGATCCCCACTGTTATTTATTTATTTATTTATTTATTTATTTATTTATTTAAAGATTTCATTTATTTATTTGTCAGAGAGAGAGAGAGCATGAGAGAGCACAAGCAACGGAAGCGGTAAGCAGAGAGAGAAGCAGGCTCCCTGTTGAGCAAGGAGCCCAATGTGGGACGCTATCCCAGGACCCTGGGATCATGATTTGAGCTGAAGAGATGCTTAACTGACTGAGCCACCCAGGAGTCCTCCCACTAATTTATTTTTGATGATATTAAAACTATAAAATAAAAATCAGAAATAGAATTGCATAATACTCATCAAAGGGAACAATGTAAACTCTGCTAAAGAAAGGTTTTCATGTATTAGGATTATTCCTCATCTATAAAATGAAGGGGCAGAATTAAATGGAGGATTCCATGTTCCATGTCCTATAAAGAGTGCTTATTTTTCCCAATCCATATAGCAGAGACACTTTGACTGTATTGTCCTTCAGATAACCAGTTGAGTAACTTCTAAACATAGAAATATAGCTAGAGACATAATTTGACAGTAATAATAGAAACTCATTTATTGAAAGCTTTCCTTTACTGTCAGCTCCTGTATTTAGTTTTGCTTATATTTTTATTTAATCACCAAATTAAAGATACTACCTTGAAGTATTATTAAAGATAATCTGTTGCATCCCTAACTTGTGTTTTTCTTCCATTGTATTTCTTCCTGTTAACAAGAATTCAGCCAGGCTTCTATTGTCTTGCTTCAGGGAAATTAATTTGCAAGGGTCCTCAGCCATTAAAACACCTGAAATTTTACCATTTGCAACGATGTGGATGGAACTAGGGGGTATTATGCTAAGCAAAATAAGTCAATCAGAGAAAAACAATTATCATATTATTACATTCATATGTGTGAATTTAAGAAACCAGAGGATCATAGATGAAGGGAGGGAAAAATAAAATAAGGTAAAAACAGAGAGGGAGGCAAACCATAAGAGATTCTTAACAATAGGAAACAAATGGAGTGTTGCTGGGGTAGAAGGGGGAATGGGGTAACATTGAGGAGGGCATGTGTTGTTATGAGCACTGGGTATTATAGAAGACTGATGAGTCACTGAACTCTACTTCTGAAACTAATAATACACTATATGTTAATTGAATTAAAATAAAATAATATTTTAAGAAATTTGCAAGGGCTAAAGCAGAAGTTGAGAAAGTACATCCTCCTCACTCCACCTCTTATTTCTGAAAACAGAAATCATTTTAAAGGATTAAGCCAGTTCTTTCCAGAGTGGGAGGGGAGAGAGACTAGTCTTTGGAAAGTGGTAGGAGGTATAGAGTAGACAGAAATGGTCAGAGCTATGAAAATAAAAAATTCCTTATGACTGTGAAAGAATGTGTATGTGCACACTGATGGGAATTAAGTTCCTGTGCAGTAACCTAGGAAGGGAATAGTACTTCAGAAGGGGCAGCTGCAAGGTGCAGTCATGGAGCTTGAGACAGTTGATCAAAGCTTTCAACCTCACGAGAATCCCATACTACTTCCAAACAAATTGTGCCCAAGCTAAGCACAGAAATAGCAAGAAAAGCCCATTTTCTGATGAATTACATGGGATTCGGACACTTTACGTTTTAGCTGTGACTCTTTTTTTCTTCTTTACTTTCAAGGCAGGATGAAAGCTCTTTGAATATTTGTACAACCTTGAAGAGAAAAAATCTGCTCTTAGCACCACCAGAAACAGGATTAGTATTAAATTACTCACCAGCCTGGGTACTGGTGGCTCAGCATTAGATTTAGAAAAACAAAGTGCTATGGTACTTCTTGTAAAAAGTACAAGGTGGAAAAGAAATACAAGATGGATATTACAATAGATAGCTATATTATAATCATATAACAGATATGATTACAGTAAATATTCGAATTTCCATGGTACAGATAACTATGGCAGCCGTTGGTACTTTGAACTAGGTATTTATGCTTCTCCTACCAGAACAAAGTAGGTTTATACTTCTTTGTCCACTTCTGGAAAATAGGCATAGCCACAGAACTCGTTAGGCCAATCAAATGTGTGCAGAGGTGTGCGTCACTTCCAGGTGGAAGCTGTAAGAGGGGCCTTCCCCTTCCCACACAGGTTTCCTCCTTCCTCGCTGCCTCTGTAAATGCTCATGCTTCAGACGGGGCTTGAGTTCTGGAGTGAAGATGGCAGGGAGTGTACTTCCTAGGCCACAAGGACGTGAACTATGAGCAAAACGTAAGTCGTTTTGGTTTAAGACTCTAAGACTTTGGGGTTGTCACAGAGTAACCTAACCTGACTGCTTAGTCCAGTAATGAGGCTCAGAGAGTTAAGCAACTTGTTTATTTCTCAGTGAATCTATGCTGAGTTCATACACAACTTTCCTTTCTAAATGGTCAGTTAATATTCTAAGTGTCTACTAAGGACACACCCTGTTTAAGGATCCTGAGGATCCAGTGTTGAACAAAACAGACACGTTCTTTGTATTCATGGGACCTATGCACAGACTGCTTAGTTCAAGAAATTTGACCAGGGGCTTCCATGAAGTTTATGATTTTTAGAATCCATCTCCTTTGCCTCCCCCTGCCATACCTACCTATAAGAAACTGGAACAATATTTGCCCATCTTTATACTTCTGGGTCCTCCTTTTTCCTCTGATTTCTTAGAGTTTAGCAACAGAAGTTCCTTGATCACATCTGCAAGTCATTTAAATATCCTGGGATATAATTTTTCTGGGCCTGAAGGCTTGAATTAATTTAAAGCTATAAAGCACTCCCTTATTATTTCTGCACCTATCTTGCACTTCAATTCCCTCCTAATGATGTTTGTTCTAGACTTGCCAGCTTGAAAATTATTTTCCTTAATGGAGGTGGGGGGAAGCAAAGCAGAATATGAATAAATCTACTTCCTCTGTTTTGTTGCTTAACATTATATCTTTGTCATAAACTCCAAACTTTTCCTGAGGGGTGTGGGTTGTTTATAGCAAATGTGTATTTCTGCAGCACAGCCAAGAAAGGCTACTTGGGAGGGAGCAAGACCAGTTAATAACCAGTGAAACTGAAACTAAAAATGTATACTAGGGGGTGTTCAAAGAAATTGCTGAGGTGGGCTTGATGAGATTAATCTGTGTTTGAGCGCGCAGCAGAGAAGCACCTGGGATGTTTTGGTGCTACAGAGCACTCCAGCTGAATGTGATTTTTCTATCAGGCTGCCTAAGGTAACATTTTCATGTTTTAACAAGCACAAAGTAACAAGGTAACATCTGTGAAAGGCCTCCTCTGTATTGGCATTGTGTCTGTGTGGGTGCTGTTACCCAGCAGAACAAAAGTGGTCTAAACGGACTTTCCCCAGTGGTTCCTGCTAGACTTCACCGATCCCTCTTCAGTGAAGACTGGAGGCTCAGTTCTGGGGAGGGAAATCTTCAGGACTGTTGAATAATCTTAACAGATTCTTGTGCAAGGTTCTCTGTTTGATTTTTACTTCATTTGAATACCAATACCTTTCTTATTCTACTTAATCTATTTAAAAGCTCTTGCTTTGTCCCGAGAACTTAAAATTTTCCAGGTCTTTGTAGACTTCCTTGTGATCTTCTTCCATCTTCAGTATTCACCTTCACAACCTTAAACATCTCAGCTCAGGACACTCCCTTGTTCAGGCATGAAGGTTTTCTTTGGTTTCCCATTAATTTGCTCAGATACTCACATTAAGTTTACAATGATGTAGGATCTCTGATGTTTTGTTTTGTTTTGTTTACCCTTCAGAACTTCTGACCAAATGTACAATCCCATACATCTCAAAACTTGGGAAATGTTCTTCAATAAAAGTTAGGCTTTTCTGAGTCTCATTCCTGGGCTTTTGTAAACTCCAAGATGATGTAGTTACTATCTTCCATGGTTTCTTTCTGTTGCTTCTGTGTTTGTAGGTCCTTCCTAGTTGATAACTATGCCCAGAGTAATGTTTCTTTGCTTTTTCACCTTCAAAGTCAATCATTCTTAGTGTTTAGTGTGTATTACAGCGTGATTTACAGATGCCTGAATCAAAATCACCTGCTGTGGGTGTTTAAAATGCAGAATTCAGAGTGTTCCTTCCCAGGACCAGACATCATTAGCAGGACATGATAGAAAATAAAAAAATGAAGCCCCTTCTTTAAAAGTCAATAGGAATTTCAAGACCATGCTTGCGGAGCATTAAACCAAGTATGGGGTCCTGTATGGCACCCATGAAGCCAGAAGTTAGCATCAGAGACTGCAGTTTAGTAAGTTTGGAGTGGGGCTAAAAAGCTGCATTTTTAACAAGTTCCCCTCATTTTCTGATAGAAGCTGGTCTGCAGACCCCTGTTTGAAAAGTCTAGACTACATGATGTCTACACCCATTCCTTTAGCAAATTAAGACAGAAATATTCTAGGTTACATGTATTCAGAAGATAACATCTTACTAATATATTTTGTCTCTGTTCCTGTTTTCCAAGGTATTTTAGGAAGTCATCATATACACTCTCACTGAGTTGTTTGTAATACTCTTCCATAGCGGTATCTCAACTAGTTTTCTATTATTCTTAAATCAAACAAATGCTTCTTTTCAGGTAGTTCAGTCTTCGGATTCAAATAATCAAAATAGCCTGCTTTTGAAGGAAAAAAAAGCAAAAACATATGTAACAAATAGTGAAGCTTATTTTGGTAGGACAAATATTCAAATGCAAAGTAGCTCTAGTAGATAAGAAATCAATTTTTTTCTTTCATCAGCATAAAATATTTGTGTATTTTAAAAAATACATATAAAGTTGTAAAAGATGTTCCAGATATACAAAGATACCTTGGCCCAGCATACAATAATTATGCTAATATCACCTATGAAATCACATTTGCCAATTGATGTTAATAGTTTAAATTTCTTAATTCCTAGATACTGTGTGTTGTATAGAACTTTAAAATGACTCCTTTTTTTCATTAACTTCCTAACATCTAGATACTTTTTCTACTACTGTTCTGATGTCAAATCATATCTTAATTTCTGCTTTATCTATGCATTTTCAATATTTCCACTAAAAGTTCAATTCCACAGTCACATATATTCATTAAGCACATGCCATATCCACTCTAGACATAAAGGCTAGCAAGACAAAAACTAGTAGGACATAATCTCTTCTTTCAAAGAGTTTAGAAGGATGTTCAAATTAGTATATAGACATTTATGGTAGTGTGCTGAACCCAACAATTCAGTTAAAATTAAGAAGCTCTTGGAACTCCATAAAAGGATGCCTACCAAATGCAGATTAAGCTTGGGGCAGTGGTTCAGGAAGGCTCCCTGAGAAGGGTGTAAACAGAGATGAGGCTAGAACGATAAGACTTGACAAGGAACATGTGGGGTAAGGCTTTCCTGAGTGTAGTCAAGCAACCAAAGACAAAACAAAAACCATGTCCCACTGTGGGCACCACAGATGCTCACATCTAGGTGGCGGCAATGTGTGTGTGTATGGCTTGGTTTGCAACGGACTGGGTATAGAAGAGTAAGGGGCAAACAGAGATGCTGCAGGTTAGGAGCTAAGGTTAAGAAAGTCCTATATATTTACCTGGGTGACGAATTAACTTTATCTAAAGGAAAGGGAATGCTGATACAACGACATGATCAGACTTCTGTATATAGTCAACAAGCCTCCTGAATTACCCAATCTTCTTGCTTCCCAAGAATATTTTATCCTTTACCTGTAGCTCCTCAAAATGGTGGTTGGTGTAGGCCATGATCCAAGAGTAAAAAAAATCCTCTTCTTTGATACCATTCAGTAGTACCTAACTTTTGTTTACTTTCTCTTTAAAGACTTAGCAAAACCCTTTTTATTTCTGATTAGGACTCGAAAGGCCCTAGAGACCATTCAAAGTTTCTGTAGAAGGGGTCATACAGTTTCTAAGTGCTAATCAACCCTGGATCTAAATTCCTTAAACATCACACACTTTACCATTTGCCACATGACACTCCCATCCGTGTTTCACTACTTAAACATCCACTTCTATCTGGGAGAGAAAATTCCAATTTGGCCAAACCCTAAATAACAGTGTTATTTAAGTGAAAGTAATACAAATTGTAAAAGAGGTAGAGTTGGTTGCTGTTTGTAATGTAGGTTTGACACTTGATTATTTTGTCTAAATATACAAAAAACAAAAGCTTCTTATAAGTCCTCATTATTTAGCATGAAATTTAGAAAAAAAAATTATTCAAGAGCCAAATATTGCTTCGTAGTCTACTTGCTTTATACTACTAGAAAAATCAGGGGCGCCTGAGTGGCTCAGTCATTAAGTGTCTGACTTAGCTCAGGTCATGATCCCAGGGTCCTAGGATTGAGCCCCGCATCAGGCTCCCTGCTCTGCCGGGAAAGCCTGCTTCTCCCTCTCCCACTCCTCCTGCTGGTGTTCCCTTTCTCGCTGTATCTCTCTCTGTCAAATAAAAAAAGAAAAAAAAAAAGAAAAAAGAAAGAAAACTCAGTCTATCACTGATCATCACTAATGATAATACCTATTCCTATTTAGAGAAGAGATATTTGAACTCCAAATATCATTGCCTATGAATATATTGTCAGTTTCCAGTAATGTGTATTCTAAATAGCTCACTATAATAATGCTCATTATATTAATGTGTAATCTATGCCCTTATGAATCTAAAAGATGTTACTTTCTGAATTTTAATCCCTATGAGCATTGGGGTTCATATCAAAAATTATTTTTAAAAGCTTAAATGCTTCTTATACTCCAGTTGAGTACAATTACTAGTATATCGTGCCCTGCTTCCTAATCTAACTTTGTATTCTTCCAAAATTTACTTTTCATATAAAATAGGCTATGTTGCAGAGGCATGAAGTTTTTCCTTCTAAATATAAACATGAGTTGCACGTAAAACATTTCTTATTTAAATTGTTTCCCCCCCAAAAAACTAAATAGTTTCCTTCATTACTTTCACATTTAAGATGATATCGTGGGAGGAACAATTACTGCCTTGTTCATTTGATTTATTTGGCCCCACACAGCCTCACCTTTCCAGTGAAAAAGAAACTGTTCTACATGGGTCACTTATGATGTGATTTAATAAGACGCTTTTTGTATTTCCAGCCTGTAGCATTATATATTAGCCTAAAATCACCTAGTAGAAAAGAATTTGCTTTTCTCCCCATTGCCTTCCTCCATCTTTGCTATAAGTGACTCATTAGACAAATTTCTCACCATTATAAAGACTATAAGGTACAAAGCACAAAAATGACAGCTATTGTCAAAATAGGAACTTTAGCTAAGTCCTGTTCTATTCCCCAATTTCCTGTGAGTCCTGCTGTGTAAATGGAATCTTATTCTAGTTCACTCTGTCCAACTACCAGGGCAGACTACTTAATCATCAACAGGTCAGACGAGTTACCTTTATTTCAACAGGAATGTGTGAAAGTATCCTCTTTCCCCTAAAAGAACAGATGTCTGTGAGGACAGTATTAAATCACCGTGGAATTTGTACAAAGGCAACTTATGTTGTTTCAATGACAAGGAAAGAGACAGCATCACCTAAAATAGAAATTCAGACCACATACCCTCCCAAAAAAAGTGAAAATGACATGTAAGCAGATTAAGTGGATCATTTTGTATCACGATTTTATTAATGTAGTTGAGACCAGAAAATGTTCTTAACATAAAGCTTGAGGTTATACTAAATGGAAAAGGATATGTCATTTAGTGGTCTATAGTCCCTCAAAAGCTAGTTTTCATGTAAGCACTTCAGTCTTCAGCCTTAGATGAGAATTCATTTTAGTCCCATAATATATGGTTCCTTACCATTCTTTTTGTTAATATGTGAACCTCTGTAGCTAAATGGATTACCATGGGAGTAGAAACAAGGACATAAAGCCACAAGTTCGTTGAGAATGGGTTATTCAAGGCCCAGCTTGGGACAGAGGAAAGATGTGGAAAGACGTCAGGGTGGGTGGTCTTTCAGAGGACGGCTGAGAAGTGTAGTCTACAGAGGTACCCAGAACCTTGACTCTATGTGAAAGTGGACAATTTCTAGGCTTGACTCATGGTAGCTTTAAATTACTGCATCAAATCTGATAAAATTCAAGAAGTCATATATATATGTATATATGTCATTTATATATATATATATCCTATATATGTCACACATATATATATGTGTGTGTGTGTGTAGAGAGAGAGAGAACATGGAGAGGGCATTAATATATGTTCATATATCAATTCACAGAACCAACTACGACTATTTTAATCCATATACTTAATTTGGTGCCTTTTTTTTTCTTTTATGCCCACAAATGTCCAAACATTTGTGAGGAAGTGATGGCCTGAAAATACTCACATGAATACATGTACTAAAATTAAAATAATCTGCAATAATTCTACCCTCTTTCATAGTCAGAGCAAAGTGCTCTTCTGCCTGCATTATTGGATCGTTACCTATTTGTAGATGTTATGACTCCAGAGGCTCACAGATGGTCACTCTACCCTGACGTGCTCTGTGGGAGAGCCTCTTGAATTCATTAACCTCATTTACCAAGACACAAAAAGCTAAATCGAGAAAATTTCTGATCATCTTAAAAATCAGTAGATGACCTCAAAATACGAATAACTTCTTCGAGTGTCTGAGAGAAGCAGTACATTTTCTGGAAAGCAGTGGTTAGGGGGAGCTGAACACTCACAGTGAAGGAGGAGAAACCGAATCTGCTTATTATAATTACTGTAGCATCAATAAAGATGGTTGGACAACAGAGCAGTGGAAGGAGCCGCTGTGGCCACAGACAGGGTAAAAAAGGGAAGTTACTTTTGTAAAGGAGTCTCGGAGTTAAGGTTGTAAAAACTCCATTAACACATACTGTGGAAAGACCTCTAACCACACATGAATGCAAACAGTAGCATCCTATTTGGAGAACATCGATTCTTAGAAATGGGAGCATTCTTCCAGAGGCAGGCAGGCTTTCTTTTCTCTTTCTTTTTTCTCTTCTCTCTCTCCCTCCCCTCCCTTCCCTTCCCTCCCNACCATATTTATTGTTAAAATTATGTCATAAAGAATCAAATAAAAACTGTTTAAGAAAATTTATTTTAAAATTCCACAACCATAGCGAACTGTTTTCATATTTCTGTGTTCCCTTCCAGCTTTTCCAAATGTTTCCCAGATAAAATCACTTTGAATATTTTCCATCTTCTTACTCTTCATAATCATTCGTCAATGTAATGAAATATGGTTCACTTAGTTATCTTTCTTTTGGTAAGAATTAGCTTGTTTTTCTTTCCTTCCTTCCTTCCCTCCTTTCCTTCCTTCCTTCCTTCCTTCCTTCCTTCCTTCCTTCCTTCCTTCCTTCCTTCCCTTCTCCTTACTCTTCCTCCCTCCCTCCCTCTCTCTTTATCATAAAAGCAATACCTATTCATAGTTTTGAATTGAGTCTGGGGTTGATTCTTCACCATTCTCCTTGAAATCGACATGCTTGATGATTGTGTAGAAATTCTCATAAGACATCAGGTAGCTTTGATGTTTGCTAATATTTAACTCACTTGATTCTTTTTAGGATGTTCTATAGAGTAACGTAAGAACACTCTGTTGCCTTTAAGTGCCCAAGGGGCAGAATAAGACTATCATAGCAAATTATTTTGTTGGAAAAAGTTTCTGGAGAAAGAGAATATGTCTTAGGTAGTTTAAGCAGATAGTTTATATGACCGACAATTGTCATTTTATAAGTACTTGAATAAAAATGTCTCAGGAGTGTTATGCAAACTTCTAAATTTGCAGTTGTGGGATTTAAGGTAAATTCTTTTTCAATACAATTCAAACTTTCAGTTCAGACTCAGCTCAGGACTATGTAAGTTCTTAATTGGTTTCTGAACTAAGAAATAAGGTGACATAAGTATAAACACTTTAACATCTAAAATTAAGCAAAATCAAGTAATAAAAATGAGCAAATGTTGGGCTGAAATGGAATGAAGAGAAGTCCTATGAAGAGAGAAAGGGGAGAAAGAAAAAAAAAACCCTTCTCAATGAAGAGAGACTGAAGGAAAGTGAGTTCCTAGCAACTTACAGAAAACTTTTATATTTCAGGAAACATACAGGAATCCAGCATCCTGTCCCCAATCCCCCACCCGACCATCCCTGCATCTTTGCTTTCCCTTTGTCTTTCATGGGCCCATCTCTTCATGCCCCTTTCTTTTTGCCTTCATCCCAATCTTTGCTCTTTCTTTATTCTTCCTAGATTGGTAGAAGAAATTTCATGATAACCGTGCATGCAAACTTTGGCATGCTTTGTTTGGCTCAGTAAACAACTGCCTTTGTATGTGTCTTGTCATTACTGTGACCCATGAGCAATTGTACTTACCAAGAGACGCCACATATCAAGGGGCAGCATTCATTTTAGGAGCACCGCGCTGCAATTTCTGGCAGAGAAAGCCTAGAGTAGGCTTCTTACAAACCTGGGTTCTAGTCTCCCCTCTTCGGCTCTTTGACCTGGGACAATCAAGTCTTCATCTCCTGGTTTCTATTCTTGCTCTCTAAAATGATTGTATTGGATTGGGAAGTAAATTTTTCCTATGCTTATTTAGTCCGACCTTCTCATTTTAGGGGTACAGAGACGAAGCTATAGCAACCATTATCCATAATAAAACATGTCACTTACCTTGTGAAAGTGATAGTTTGTGTTTATATTAATGAATTTATATAGAATCACATATGCTGAATTTTCTGTGTATATAAAATAAAGCTATTGAAATCTCCCCCCCAACAACTAAAATATTAACCTCCTTAAATTCTGTCTTTGAAACAATACCTCATCTACTAACTCAGATCCTCTCAAGAGTTCTCTTTCAGATTGAAGAGTAAAATGGTTTAGTAGTAAAAATAGGAGGCAAGGGATTTTTGCTGCAGATACTTGGCTAAAGAAGAGTGGTTTAAGAATCACAAACTTTCTGGAACAGGCAAACTAGGGTGGTGTGGCTACTGTGACAGAAGGAGCAAATACATAGTTACAGAATATGGTTTGTATTTTGTTTAGTTTTTGGCAGGGTAACCAGAAATCCCAGCCATGCAGATGTTATTTATCATTCTGTTTCACTAGATGCTACATTATAGGCAGGAAGTTAGATGTTCATTCTCACCTTCACATTCATTCACATATATTTATTTCCAAATGATAAACTGGGTTTAATAAATTACTATCGGATGACATTTAGACATAAGTTGATGACTACTTGTAGCACAAGTCTAAAACGTATTCCCTATTAAGGGGAATTTTTTCCTTACTAAGGCCTAGAAGAAACCCAGAATAGAAAAAAAGGCTCTTGGATGAAGACGCATCAGAGAGTCTGGTCTATTATACTATCTACCCACATGAACCTAATTGAAAGGAGAAATAATTTTATGTGTATGAAAACAACTAACATGCATCATGAGAGACTTTCCACAGACTGAGTTTGATAGAAAAATAGTTTGCTAAACTTGAGACAGACCTGTTGGAGTTTACTTTTTGGACAACAGCAAACGATATTATCAATGAATATAATCTATAATACAATCCATAATGTGCATTGTGTGTAGCTGTGTAATGGTAGTGGCAGTTGCCATATAAAAACTATTGGTATTGGGGCGCCTGGGTGGCTCAGTGGGTTAAAGCCGCTGCCTTCGGCTCAGGTCATGATCCCAGGGTCCTGGGATCGAGGCCCACATCGGGCTCTCTGCTCAGCAGGGAGCCTGCTTCCTCCTCTCTCCTCTCTGCCTGCCTCTCTGCCTACTTGTAATCTCTCTCTCTGTGTCAAATGAATAAATAAAATCTTTAAAAAAAATAAATAAATAAATAAATAAATAAAAATAAAAATAAAAACTATTGGTATCTGAAATAATGTTAAACATTCCCGTTTGTAAAGGACCGTCCTACTGAATTTTCTTGGTAAATACTGCCCCCTTCAGTTCATTCTGCGCGTGTGCATGGTGGTAAATGGGAACAGAGTGTTTCTCTGCGCTGTGCTAAACTTGGCACCAGGAAGACTCCCAGATATTGCAACCAACAGACTCTGGGCTGATTTTACCTCATTGCTCACTTGGAGAGTCTTCGTTTTCTCCCAGGTATTACCTCCACGTGAGAAAATACTTTGCCGTAGCTGAGTTAACCAGGAACAATAACCAATATCCCTATAAAGAGAATGATTGACAGATCTCCTTTAGTGGCAACAAATGATCTCAAAACTTGTGTAAATTCCCCCTCCCCCAGATCATTTCAAAGAAATCATATGGGCCCATTTGAATTAATACAAATAAAAAGCAATATACATTAAGTATGTAAAAATGCACATATCTTCCCCTGCTCCAAAGCCATGCTAAAATTGTGAGAATCCTATTGCTCTAGGGTCAGAGAGAATTGTAAGCTGGAGAGCATTAAATTTAACCAACCTTTATTATTTGTTTAATATCTTCAGCAATTCACTTATTTCCACAGTATTCTGTGTCTGGAGAAAGCCAGGATATTACATAAAAGACTCCTTGTTTGTAGTAGGGCTTAGGAGAACTGAGAGAATTTGGAAGAAACAACTACTTTTACAAAGATGATGTAACTTAACATTTTAAAAAACCTTTTATTAATCATTTTTAACAACCACAGAACATAAATGAAGACATTTTGAAGTACTCATTAAAGGTCTAGGAAACCAGCAATTTCATAAAACATTCCACAGATTTATATCAACCTTGAAAATAGTTTCCAGAAGGCAAAAGGCACACACATAAAATTTGTCACTAGGCAACACTGCATTGCATGAGTATTAATTCCATCATTTATTCTGCTGATTTCTTCCTACAGTACTAAGTTTCAACAGACTAATGAAACTTAAACCTATCTCTACATTTAATTCCAGAATTTTCAAAAATAGATTTTCAAAGAAATGAGGCCAACTCTATAGACAGGATCTTTTATGTAATGGAAGATAAAAAATAACAGCTTTTATTTTTTAAAACAGATACAGATAGAAGATGAAAGGAACATGTTAAATTGCTTTGGCTTCTAATGCCCTTTTTAAATGTTGATAATTGATCATTTTTAGCTCAGTGATCAAAGATAAATATTTTATCCACTGTTGCTGAATTTGTTATATATCACTATTGTTTGTGTGGTTTTAAAATATATAATGGAAAACTACAAAAAAACATTTGTATCAGCACTTTTACTTGGAATATCTCACAAAACAAATGACTTAAACATAGTACCAATTAGAACATCTGACAGCAGAGATGGTGGCCATATTGGTAACAATTGCCATATTTCAAAAAAGCCAAAGGTGCCAGGTAGTAACTTGACAAAACGATGGTGTCCAACAATTTTGTAAAATTGTGGGAGATTTAAAAAAAAAATTCTATAGAAGAATTTTTTCCCCTAAGACTCATTCCAGAGATTATTGATTAAATATCCAATATTGATTTAAAATCTCTTAAAATGAACCATTTCACGTGTAGTCATCACTATTTTTCAATGATCATAATAACAGCAATTTGTAGACTATGAATATTTTTCTGTACTGTCACTATATAATTTGTGTTTTTCATCTAAAAAAAGAAAAAAAAGTAGTAAGTTATGTAAACATCCTAAAAGATGACCTAAACAAACATACAGATACACCGGGCTCCACGGGACTGACTTAGATGGAGCCAAGTCCTATCTCTTATGCACATGCCTCGGGCTTCATGTTGCGCTTTTGTGATACAACTTTCCTTTTCCATATTGGACTTTGTTCATAATCAACTTTGTAATAAAATGGGCATATGAACAAATGACCTCAACATGGAACACAATGATACTTTCCACGTCCTACCTTCCATCAAAAGGGCTTTCTAGAGATGTACTTTTAGAATTTTGATACTACATATTCTATTATTACATTTTTGTGAAATTTCTAGAATTTACCTAAAATTAATAGGGACAGAAAGTAGGTTAGTGGCTCCTTAGGGCTTAGTCGGGATGCAGATAGGGGAAATTGGAATGGGTGCTACTGGATTTCCAGGTTCTTTCATGGGGTACAAATATGTTACAAGATTATATGGTGGTGATGGTTGAACAGCCCTGTAACTTTGCTTTAAAAAAATTGAATTGTACACTTTAAGTGGTAAGTCTGCTATGTGGATTATATCTCAATAAAGCTGTTTTAAAAATTAGATTTAGATAGTCAGTTTATCTAAAAAATGTAGAGAGAAAGATTTGCTTTTCCAGAAAGTCCAACAAGAAGCATTGTTGAAACTTTCTGAAATTTAGAGGTGTTCAGAGATAGAATGGATTCCACAGGACATAATGACTTTGCTGTCACAGAAAGCATTTGACCATGAGCTGCCCGGCAGGGGTATCAACAGGGAATTTGAGCACAGAATGAGCATTGGGTTTAGATGACCTTCGAGGTTATATTCAACCCCAAAATTCTGAGTCAGCAATTTTGTGATCAGTGTGGCAAAATGACCAAAAAAGCTGATGGAATCTAGCTTGTATCTGTAAAAGTCCCATTGAAATATTTCTGTCCAAACTTCAGAGTTCAGAGAGTAGAGTGGGTCCAGGTTCTGCAGAGAAAAAAAACTTACACAATTTTGAATCTCTTAAAAATTACAGATTAAAAATACAAAACTAAGTATAAAAATGAAAAAGATCACAAATGAGAAGCTGACAAATTTAACAAAATTTAAGAATAAAATTTCATTAACTGCCTGACACACCTCTAAAATGTATTGACCGTACAGCCTCAGATCACCTCTTTATATAAACAGCATTTTGTAATCTCTTTTCTGGAAGAAAGGATTCAGCTTTCTAGCATGGTTGATTGAAATATTTTCAGTATTGATTGCTTAGAAGTTTCTTTTTCCCCAGCTTCACAACACCTTGGTAGCATGATCTAAATGTTTAGGATTATTGCCAACTTTAGGAAAACTATTGTCAAGTCTTGTTCATGTAGGAGCTGTAAGATTTCATATCATTTCAAGTTTTCTTCAGCACTAATTTTAAATATCGTTTGAACTGATGATACGCACTAACCAGGTTGTCTTCCATTTAGGCATTCCCTGCTCTGGGATAGTTAGTAATAGTTAAATAGTCACAGGAGTGACTGCAAACACACAGGTATATCCCACTAAATCACTGAAAGCTACCTCCAACTGGCTGAATCCAAAAATTATGTGGCAATCCAGAGCCACCTGGCATTCTCACCTAAAATAGAAAAAGTTAGTCTTAAATGATTGGGATTTAAATATCTTACTGAGACTAGTTTTACAAAACATTGTCCTATGTAAACACACTGTTCAGTGTTCTCCCACAGCTGTGGAAGCAGCCTGTGCAAGTGGGGCCTGAAGCCCTTGGCTTCATGGTAAATCCACATCTGTCAGAGGATGATTTTTAAAGGCAAACCGGCTACTAGGATGCTGAAATCCTGCCTCATGAGAAATGTTTGAGGGACTTGGGGGTTTTTAGCCTCCAGCACAAAAGATCTAGAGGGACATTATTACTGCCTTCAAATATTTGAAGGGCTGTCATATCGACATGTCTTGCCAGTCACTTGGAGTAGCTCTAGAGGACAAAACTAAGAATCACGGGAAGAAGTTGCAAGAAAGAAGGTTTCAACCAACTGTAAGAAAGAACTTTCTAAACAATTAAAGTTGCTCAAAAATGGAGTAAATTGCCTTATGTTGTAAGGGGTTCTCTGTCACTTGAAATGTTCAGAGGCTGAATGATTACCTGTCAAGAGGAATGTTATAGATAAGATTTCTACGATGGATAGAAGTTCAGGCTAAGAAACTCCCAAGTTACAATTCAGTAAATTCTCAATGTTCCCAAGAGGTTAGATAATCAAAAAAAAAATAAGTCTTCAATGTATTGTCTTAATAAGAGTAGCTTATTAAGCAAATTTCAAGGTGGAATATTATAGAATTTTCCATGGGTATCAAATTATCTTCCAGAAATTAAAAAGCTGTATGCCTTAGAATATCCAATCACATTTGGGTCTATCCTCCAAAATCAGCTCTCTACTTGATAGTAGCCTAAATCCCATTCATACCATTTACTCATAAATAATGACGGATTACCTTCTATGTGAAACACACTGTTAGATTTGCTGTGTGTTAGAAAAGAGGAACAGGTTGTGCTCTCTTGCCTCATGTGGTTTACAGTGAAATTAAATTTCTGTGTATAAGAAGTTTATATATTGAGAAAAGGATATGTAGTCTATATTATTCTATTCTGTTCTATACTATTCTGTGTCAAAAGCATGAGCTCTCCCATCAGACAGCCAGAGTTCAGATCCTAGCTCAGTACATACATTTGCAAGCTTAGACTCTCTTGCCAGGGAAATGAAGATAACACATATCTTACAGGATTACCATAGAATATAAATGAGATAACACCTCCAGAAATGTCTGGTAGACTATCTGGCACATACATATGCTCTACAAATATTAACCGTCACAACAGTCTCCTCAGTGTGGTGTGCTGGAAGAGACTGTAGAAGTAGTAAGCTATTAACACAGAAGGAGCCAAAGGGAAGCTTCTATATTCCTAGAGCTGGCCTGTTCTTCCTTGAAAATGCAGTTGACCATGAAGCAACATAAGTTTGAAATATGCAGATCCACTTAAACACAGATTTTTCTCAACTACAGTATAGTACTATAAATGATTTTCCTTATGATTTTCTTAACATTTTCTATAGCTTTACTGTAAGAATACTGTACATAATATACAAAGTATGTGTTAAGTATTATCAGTAAGTCTCCAGTCAACAGCAGGCTATTGGCAGTTGAGGTTTTGGGGAGTCAGAAGTTAAACATGGGTGTTTCAACCATGTGTGGGCTCAGTGTCCCTAACCCTTTTGTTTTTCAAGGGTCAACTGTATAGTGTATCTGGAATAATCTATCCAAACAAAATGGGGCTAAAATATTAACAATAAACTACATGGAGCCCTTTGTCAGTCACTAAATGGAAAGTACATTTCCACAGAGAAAACACTGGGTAATGACCCTGTGTAACGAGCCAGTCGATGGTTGCAGAAGGTGGCACTGCTGAGACGCAGTGGAAACAGCCGGGTGAGGACACGCGGATTCTCCTGAAGGACTGTGCTTCTTGGTGAACATCACTGATGCCTATAATTTTTCAGAAATTTTGAATGACTACTGCCATTTTGAGGACTCAGAAAAATTGCTTCTGAGATTTCAGCAATCCTATGGTAACCACCTGAATCATGTTTTAGCAAATGATTTAAAGCCATAGTCTTCTGAACTTGATGGCTATCGTGATTGTGTGCAACTGGATCGAATGAAATTGGGATGTATTAAAACTGTCAATTTTTAATTCAGTTTAAAGGTACCCACAAGCAAGGGAGACACAGAAATGATGTTCCTATCATACAAAGAATCATAAAAAAAGCAACCACATTCTTCATCAGGTCACGTTTCTGTTTCCCTAGCATGGCACCCCAGGAAAGTGCAGGCAAGCATTATGGGAAGGCATGATATTTACTGCTCTTTACTTCTAGTCATTTAAACCAGCCTGCACCACACAGGCACCAAATACTTAAATGCTTATATATTCAAACTGCAACTGAAGCCCCACATCCTCCTCTCACTTGGTCCCAGTTTCTGATTCTGCATCTGTTTGGCCTGAGCCCTTAACACTTAAATGCTGTGCTTCCATCAATATGTAACTTGTATTTCGTGTTTCCATCACTATAGTCTGCTTTCTATAATGGATTCTGTTTTTGTTTTTTTTTTTTTAAGATTTTATTTATTTGAGAGAGATAGAACAAGTAGGCACAGCAGCAGGCAGAGGGACAGGGAGAAGCAGGCTCTCTACTGAGCAGGGAGCCTGATGTGAGGCTCAATCCCATGGCCTTGGAATCATGACCTGAGCTGAAGGCAGCCGCTTAACCAACTGAGCCGCCCAGGCACCCTGGATTCTGTTTATGTTCCTCAAACTGACTCTAATTGCCAGTAACAGAAACCCAACTCAAACTTACTTAATAAAAGGGAATATATTATCTTCTATAACAAGAGTACATTTAAGACCTTGTCCTCGTGCTCAAATGATGTTTCCAGGCCTCTCTCCATCATTTGTGTCTGTTTTCCGAACTGTGGGTCTTCATTTTCAGCCTCCTTTCTGATAGGCGCTTTTGATTGTTCTTTCAGTGTTGAGACTTAGAAGTCGAGCCTCTTTGGTTCTGCTCATTTTACAGATGCACTCCTGAGGTGAGGAATGAAATAGGATCACCAGAGTCATAAGATGTAGACTGAATTTGCAAGAAAGATGGTTTCTTACAAGAAAACTGGGAAGCTTATATTAAAAGAATTCTTATCAAAAGAACAGGGCAGTGATTCTCCAATTCATGTGTATATCACAATCACCAAGAGGGCTTGTTAGAACAGATTGCTGGGTCTCATCTCCAGAATTTCTGAGTTAGTGGGTCTGGAATAAGACCTAATAGCTTGCATGTTGACAAGCTCCTGGGTGCTTGGCCTAATGGTGGCCCAAGGACTACACTTAGAGAGGTAGTAGAGTAGGAATAAAGGCTAGTTGTAGAAAACATCAGATGTCTACTATTTTTATTGATCTGTTCCTTTGGTTTCTGGCTTGCTCTGCTATCTCATGTAAGAGTGTGTGTCTTTGCCTTTAATCCCATAGAACTTTGCTTCATCCTTAAAGACCACTTGGTCTGTACCCTGACCAAACTCTTGATATTGTTACTATCTATGGAATCACTTACCAAAATTAGAACTTTCTCACTCAATATTCAATTTAATATATCTACAGTGAGCCACTGTGACTCACAATATTTGTTCCTAAATATTATACAATATTATTTTTCAAACTGTGGATGTTTGGCCTCCTATATCAGAACAGGGGCTATAGTTGAAAACAGATTCCTTGGTGATACTTGAGACCTATTTACCAAGAATTTTTGTGACTAGGCCCTGATAATCTAGATTTTTAACAAGAAGCCAATTATATTTTTGCTTTTTAAGAATTTATCACTTAGAATACAAAATTCCCTTCACCAGGCTTCTGAACAACACTGAGTTTCTCAACCTTGGCAGCAGAAGAGATCCATCTGGGGAACTTGGAAAATAATATCTGTATCCTAGCCCAAAATCAATTGATTGTGAATCTCTGGAGAAGGAGTATGGACATCTATAGTAAACTACTCTAAGTATAGAAGTTTCCAAATGAGAAATGATTGAAGAGCTTCATTTTGGGTAGTTACATGAAAGATAAGTTATTAATGTTTTAAAATTATAAAAGTATACATATGAACTTTGTAAAAATCCTGAAATCTGAAATTATGAAGTTTTGTACAATAAAAACAACTACTACTTTACATAGAAGTTGCCAAATAATATGACACATTTCTACAGAAGAGTTTAAAAAAAAAAGCTTAGACTAATACATGTAGGAAAGGTTAATAGAGATTTTCAGGGGATTTTTTCTAGCTTAACGGTTATGTCTATAACGTTCTTTATAATAAATCAGTATAGTGCTCACTTTGGCAGCACGTTTACTAAAATGGAAACAATAAAATACATTAGTATGGGGTACTGGGTGGCTCAGTCAGTTGGGCTTCTGTCTTCAGCTCAGGTCATGGTCCCAGGGTTCTGGGTTCGAGCCCTGCGTTAGGCTCCCTGCTCAGTGGGGAGCCTGCTTCTTTCTTTCCCTCTGCAGCTCCCCCTGCTTGTGCTCTCTCTCTCTGTCAAATAAATAAACAAAATCTCTTTAAAAAATACATTAGTATATATAGTGTGAGGTGTATGATAGTTAGCTTAGGCTAAGTGTGAAATGGTTTGTTGGAATTCTAAGTAGGAAGCGTATAATCTAGGGATATATACTAGTGCTTTTGTTTTCATAATCTTAATGGTCAACGCTTTGGTAATTAGCTTACTATTAGATATGGGTTTGTATGGGGCAACACAGTGCCTTTTAACTAGCATAAAATGTTTAAATGTTTTGTTGTTGTTGTTGTTAAAAGCATATGAAGCATATGGCTAAGAACATTTTTTTAGAGACCTTCTCCAACCCTTGCATATGTAAGGTATAAGAATCCAGGAAAATTGTACATTTTTTAAACTTAGATTTGAAGGCCTAGGCTAAAGCTCTAAATTGTCCTATGTTCCACCAAGAGCATTAGAGGACTTTGTTTGCCTGAGGCTGGCTTTAAGGCTGAATTCTGCATCTAGGGTCTTGGAATTTTCAAGTCAACTTTTCATGCAAGGTGATAATTGAAACACCTTTTTTTTTAAAAGATTTTTTTATTTATTCATTTGACACAGAGAGAGAGATTACAAGTAGGCAGAGAGGCAGGCAGAGAGAGAGGAGAGAGGAGGAAGCAGGCTCCCTGCTGAGCAGAGAGCCTGATGTGGGCCTCGATCCCAGGACCCTGGGATCATGACCTGAGCCGAAGGCAGCGGCTTTAACCCACTGAGCCACCCAGGCGCCCCTAATTGAAACACCTTAAAAGCAAGAGCTGGGAGTTCCTACAGACTCAGAAGAGGCTATATTGGAGCTCATTTGCCAATTAAATTTAATGAATACATGGACACTGGAAACTTTTCATTTGAGAGATAGTAGGCGGAATTTTTATTTCTCATGCAAAACTTCTTTGTGGCAAAGATAGCAAGCACACGAACCATAGTGTATTGTGTCATTGTGTATGACCGAACAGGCTCAGTTTTCAACCTTCTCCTGGTATCTCAGCCTGGCCAGCCCTTCCATGCCCCTTCCCATAAGGAACTCAGGAGACCTAACTCTGAGTAACAGTCTTGGTATTAACCCTTGGAGCAGCACCCCTGCTTCTCCTTGGAAATCTGATTCTCAGACTCTGATTTCATTACCCTTCTCTGCTCCTGGCAGAAGGCTTTCTCAGGCTTCCCTTTCTACCTATCACCCCTGACCTGGTTCTATGTTCCCTTCTGTTGTGTGTAATACCAACTGAAAGAAGCATAGGAACGTTTTGTGTAAGTCACTTTCTTGGCACTGATAGGGTTACCAGATTGTTTCAACAAATTACTAAATTAGTGAAAATTTGTCAGCATTATATAGAAAAACATAAAATTGTATTTTACTGAATATAGATTTTTATCTATTTCATTTTTTAAAGATTTATTCATTTGAGACAGAGGGTGGGGGGAGGGGCAGAGGGAAAGGCTGAGCACACAGCCCAATCTGGGGCTCAATCCCATGACCCTGAGAGCATGACCTGAGCTGAAATCAAGAGTGGGATGCTCAACTGACTGAGCCACCAGGCACCACCCCCCTTTTTAATTTAAGTATCATTATAAAACTTTTTATCCCAAACCCAAGTTTTGACTCTCAGACAGCTCAGTTCAATACCAAGCATTTGGCAGACCTATGGTCTTGAAGGATTCTGGCAGCTCTTCAATCCCAGCTCTCCCAGAGCTCTCTGCCTGGTCTGCAGAAACAAGAAAAATAGCTTACATTGACTTTTTCCAAATCTAATGTATGTATAAGTATACCTCATTTTATTGCCCTTCTCAGATACTGGCTTTGTTTTTATAGATTAAAGTTCTGTGGCAACCCTACAAGTCTAATGGTGCCACCTTTCCAACAACATTTGCTTACTTGCCTCTGTTGCATTTTAATAATCTTCACAGTGTATGAAGCTTTATGTTCTGGTGATGCGTGATCAGTGATGTTTGATGTTACTGTTGTTCTGGGGTGCCGTGAACCATGTCCATAGAAAATAGTGAACTTAACTGTAGTGAATGTTCTGACAGTTCCACCCACCAGCTGTTTCCCCCATCTCTCTCTCTCTCTCTCTCTCTCTCTCTCTCTCTCTCTCTCTCTCTCTCTCTCTCTCTCTGCCTCTCTATTCCCCAAGACAAAATAATAATATTTAAATTAGGCCAATTAATAACCTACAATGGCATCTAAGTGTTCAAGTGAAAGGAAGAGTCCTACGTGTCTCACTTTAAATTCAAAGCTAGAAATGATTAAGCTCAGTGAGGAAGGCACGTTGAAAGATAAGATAGGCTGAAAGCTAAGCTTCTTGGACCAAACAGTCAGCTAAGTTTTGAGTTCAAAGGAAAAGTTGTTGAAATAAAGTGCTACTCCAGAGAACATAACAAAAACGTTTGTGAATAACAAAGTTATATCAACCTTATTGCTGATACGAGGTAAGTTTAGTGGTCTGGATGGAAGATCAAACCAGCCAGAACATTCCGTTAAACCAAAGCCTAATGGAGAGTGAGGCCCTCATTCTCTTCAGTTCTATGAAGGTCCAGAGAGTTGAGAAAGCTGCAGACAAATTTGAAACTAGAGAGGTTGTTGGTGAAGTTTAAGGAAAGATGTCATCTCCCTAACAGAAGTGCAAGGTGAAACAGCAAGTTTTCCCAGATAATTAATGAATGTGGCTACACCAAACAACAGGTTTTCAATGTAAATGAAATAGCCTTACATTGGAAGAAGATGTCCTCTAGAAATTTCATAACTAGAGAGAAATCAATTCCTGGCTTCAAAGCTTCAAAGGATAGACTGACTCTCTCTATAGGAGCTAATATAGCCAGTGATTTAAGTTGAAGCCTGTGTTCATTTGACATCCTGAAAATCCCAGGGCCCTTAAAAATTATGCTAAATCTACTGTTGTTTTACAAATGGAACAGTGAAGCATGGATCATAGCACATCTGTTTACAACATGGTTTACTGATTACTTTAAGCCCACTGTTGAGACCTGTTGCTCAGGAAAAGATTCCTTGCAAAATCCTACTGTTCATTGACAGTGCACCTGGTCAACCAAGAGCTCTGATGGAGATGTACAAGGAGGTTAATGTTTTTGTTTCTGCTAACATGGCATTCATTCCACAGCCTGTGAATCAAGGAGTAATTTCAACTTTCAAGTTTCCTTATTTAAGAAATACGTTTCATAAGACCACAGATGCCCTGGAACATGACTCCTCTGATGGATCTGAGCAAAGTAAATGGAAAACATTCTGGAAAGGATTCACCATTCTAGGTGCCATTAAGAACATTTGTGATTCATGGGAAGAAGTCAAAATATTAACAAGAACGGGAGTTTGAAAGAAGTTGGTTTCAATCCCTCATGAGTAATGTTGAGAGTTTCAAGACTTCAGTGGAGGAAGTAATTGCAGATGTGGTGGAAAGAGCAAGAGAACTAGAATTAGAATTGGAGCCTGAAGTTGGGATAGAATTGCTGCAGCATCGTGATAAAACTTTAATGGAAGAGAATTTGTTTCTTGTGGATGAGCAAAGAAAGTGGTTTCCTGAGATGGAATCCATTCTTGGTGAAGATGCTGTGAAGACTGTTGAAATGATGACAAAGGATTTAGAATATGATGTAAACTTAGGTGATAAAACAGCAGCAGAGTTGGAGAGGATAGACTCCAATGTTGAACGAAATTCTGAGTGAAATGCTATCAGATTGCATGCTACAAAGAAATCCTTTGTGAAAGGAAGAGTTCATCAATGCAGCAAACTTCACTTTAAGAAATTGCCACTGTCACTCCACCTGTCAGCAAATACCATCCTGGTCAGTCAGCAGCTATTAATGACGAGACAAGACCCTCCACCAGCAGCGAACAGATTATGACTTGCTGGAAGCTTAGGTGATTAGCAAAAGTATTTTTAAATTAAGGTATGTACATTGTGTAGATCTAATGCTACTGTACACTTAAGAGACTACAATATACCATAGACATAACTTCTATATGCCCTGAGAAGCCAAAAAATTCATTTGACTCACTTTTTTGTGATATATACTTCATGGTAGTCTAGAACCAAATCCACAGTATCTCTGAGGTATGCATGTACATACTTAGAGTATGTGGTGGACAGAAGTGTACCCTTGTACCAGATAAACACAGATCCTTGTCATACCTGAATTGGTACTATCATATTTGATTCCTCTAATGTCCAAATCCCTTCCCCTTTTCCCTTGAATTCATGGAGGTGGGAAATGAAGAAGAGATGTGAGATCAAGAGTGTGAAGTTCATGCACATGCGTGTGTGTGTGTGTGTGTGTGTGTGTTGTATGTGTACGTGTACATACACAAACTCTCCTGGTGATTTATTTTCAGGTGGTTATGGCTCACGTGCTTTCATAAAGATCATGAAGCTTAAAGACAATTGTGTGTCTTAGAGTCCCAACAAGAGTCAAGGACAAGGTCATTTTAGTAGAGAATAAAAAATATATTTTGAAGATGACTTACAAATGAGTCAACAGCAAAGGCAGGATAATAACTGCTAAAAATTTCCATGCACACATAGATGCTATTCTGCTAGTTTTTCTGGTCACACATGGGACATCGAAACAAATGGCAAATTCCTTAAGGGCATACAGACGCAAAGTTAGAGTGATTTCAGTAAGTGCTGGCACCTCTGTGAGCAGTTTATTAGACCATAAAATCTTCCTGGATCATCAGTGCTACATTATGGACTAAACCAATGGATGTAAATGAAAAATTAAGAAGGTCATTATGGATGAAGCAAAATCAGAGAAGGGAAAGAACCAAAAAAAATATTTTTTTTAAACTGAAACCCAAAATTCACTATGGGTTTGTATCTTGTTCCACTTTTCCATGTTCCTCAGTTTTAACCAGTTTAGTGTAAAATAAATTTTAAAAGCTTTGGTGGAGGAATTTGATCAGAAATAAATTGGTTTTAACACACTCCTAAGCCTTTCAAATTGAACTTAAATTAAGGCATCTCATCCAGTCATTTTTCAGTAATTTTTTAAAAGATGTGTTATGCATGTGCTGTAGACTTTAGCAGTCTTCTCCTAAAGATAAGACCCCAGACATACTCACAATGTTTATAAACCCTGTTGGGATGAAAAGTCTTACTTAATTGTGTTAAATGCTTTCAATTATTTATTATTTTCTCAATTATTTTCAAGGAGCTTTCTGACCCTATTCTAACTCTTCTTTGTTTCCTGATGCTCTGTAACCATTCACAGCTTACAGAAGTAGACAAGCATGAAATTAATGCTGTGTAGTAGTAATTCACTGATGTCAAGGAATTTTGTTGCTTGATTACTAAGCAATGTGGATAGTACTTCAGGTACTAATTTTCCTCCATTTGAATGATAGCTGAATGTAGTTGGGAGTTTTTAATTCTTTGAACCAAGTAATTTCAGTTTTGTGAACAAAAAAATGGACTTGTTCATATTTATTAAATTTGGGGGGTTATAGATGGTAATTGCTTAAGCAAAAACTCCATTTATTTTTAGTTTCAGTTAAATCTTTTGGGAAACATTGTTTTGAATTTTTTAAAATCAAATCTCTGAATCAATTTCAGCCCAAATATAGGTTCAAATGGCTTATGGTATTATATGTATCACCAATAAAATGATCATTTGGGGTAATTAGTCATAGCTGTTCTTTTTCTTTTTCTTTTTCTTCTTCTTTTCTTTTCTCTTTTCTTTTTGGCAGTCTTTTCAAACCACCTCCTAAGCAATGATTCCAGTAATACAAGTGACTCAAATCTATTGATAAGGTTAAAATTATCAAGGCAAATATTTCTGAATCTAATGTGGAAAAACCTTGATAAGAGGCTTTGATAATATCCTTTATGGTGCCAGAAACTCTCTAAGTAAATGGACCTTTATAATGAGACTTTATTTGGGTTCCAAACTTTCCTTGTATTGGGAGTCTGTAGTCATTACATATAAAGCTTATTGATCCAATGTGATTATAAATTAAATTTTGGTGGATTAATGTACAAAGTGATGACTATAGCTAACAATTCTTATTACATTCTTGAAAGCTGAAAAAAATAAAAACGAAAATTTTGGTGGAAATGTACATTTCAAATAAAAAGCATCTAATAGGTTTTGTTGTTGTCTATTAAAAGAGTTGAGTCACATATATCTAGCCCGCCTGGCTGCTGAGTACCAGGCAACTCATAATAAGAATTAAGATTATGCCTAATAGGACCCAGAAACATGAGAACTGGATACCCACAGGGTACTGGAAATATTTCACCCCCCTCCCGAGTTTCAAACTTTGTGTGGAGTCCTAGGATCTATAACTCCTAGTTAGAGTCACAAAACAGAAGATTCTGAAAACTAATTTTCTTGATAGGGGGGCCTCTCTCTTCTTGCAACTGGGCCTGAGGAGGACCCACATCAGCATTTTTTTTTTTTTACTTTGTTGTCAGTGTATAAAAGGTTATGGTTTCACAGGGGAAAAAATGATCTATTTCTGTCTTAAAACCTCAGAACTTAATCTTCAGTCATAGTAATATTTAGATATACAGCATATTTCTCCTGATATAGTTTTGTTAAATTTTGATCTTTTTGCTGTATTCACAATTCCAGAAAACTAGTGTTTGCTAGTATATCATAGTATCACAGAATTGGGCTCAGTTATTCATGTGTTAATTTTACCAAATGCCCCAGTTAGGTTGTAAAATTAGAAATGGGGCTTACACACTGCAAGGCAGTGAAATAGTAACAGTGAAATAGTAAATTTTGTGACTCTGTATAGGAATTATGGGGTAAGGAGATGGATCAAGGTCCAAGATGATGCTACAGAAGTGAATGGAATTGTCATAAGAGAAATCAAATAGCTGGAAAGAAAAGTATGATTGAGAAGAAAGGTGTTAATGTTGGCCTCATAAAAAGAGTTTGGAAGTTTTCCTTCCATTTCTATTTTTTGGAACAGTTAATAGGCATTAACTCTTCTTTAAATGTTTGGCAGAATTCCCCAAGGAAGCTATCTGGCCCTGGATTTTTTGTTTATTGGGAGATTTTTGATTTCTGATGTAAATTTTTTGCTGATTATGCATCTGTTGAAGTTTTCTATTTCTTCCTTTTTCAGTTTTGGTAGTTTATATGTTTATATATTTCTAGGAATTTATCCATTTCTTCCAGATTGCCTAATTTGTTGGCATATAATTTTTCATAATGCTCTCTTATAATTGTTTGTATTTCTGTGGTTTTGGTTATGATCTCTCCTCTCTCATTTATGATGTTATTTGAGCTCTTTCTCTTTTTGATAAGTCAGGCTAAGGGATTTATTAATTTTATTAATTCTTTCAAAGAACCAATTCCTTGTTTCACTGATCTACTTTTTTTGTTTATTTGTTTCTACATTATTTATTTCTGTTCTGATCTTTATTATTTCCCTTCTTTTGCTAGCTCTAGGCTTTATTTGCTGTTCCTTTTCTAACTTCTTGAGGTGCAAGGTTACGTTATATATTTGAGTCTTTTCTTCTTGAGGTAGGCCTGTATTGCTATCTACTTCTTTTTTATGGCTGCTTTTAACAAAACAAGAAACAACAGACTGGCAAAGATGCAGAGATAGGGGAACTGTCTTACACTGTTCGTGGGAATGAAGATTGATGCAGCCAATCTGGAAAATAGTACGGAGGCTCCTCTAAAAGTTAAAAATCGAACTGCTCTATGACCCAGGAACAGCACTATTGGGTATTTACCCAAACTAGACAAAAATGCCTATAGAAAGGGGCACACGGACCCCAATGTTTCTAACAGCATTATCAAAAATAGACAAATTATAGAAAGAGCCCAAATGTCCATTGACTGATAAATGGTTAAAGAAGAGGAGGTATATATTTATATAGAGTGGAACATTACTCAGCTATAAAAAAGACTGAAATCTTGCCATTTGCAATGATGTGGATGGAGCTAGATTGTATTATACTAAGTGAAATAAGTCAGAGGAAGACAAATACCATATGATTTCACTCATATATAGAATTTAAGAAACAAAACATATGAATATAATGTAAGGGAGGAAGAAAGAGAGGGAGGCAAACCACAAGAGACTCTTAGCTATAAAGAACAAACTGAGGGTTGCTGGGAGAGAGGTTGATGGAGGATGGGCTATAAATGGGTAATGGGCCTTAAGGAGGTCACTTGTTGGGATGAGTACTAGGTGTTAAATAAGTCACGAATTACTAAATTCTATTACTGAAACCAATATTATACTATATGTAAACTAACTAGACTTTAAATAAAAACTTTAAAAAATGAAAGTAAAAAAGTTGTGAAATTTGATATAAAAATGAAGTTTTAAAATTAGAAATATTTAAGTTGTCATGTTAAATATCATCCCCTCACAAAGAAAGAAATTCAGAAATTTAAGTTATATTTTCAAGTCCATATACTTAATAATGAGTCCAAAATAAGGATCTAGAATCCCTGACTCTGTATCTAGCTAGGTATAGTGTTGCCTAATATATTTCCATTTTGTTTCATATGACAAAACTATCATTAGAGATATTGAGGAGGGGACTGGAAATAGAGAACTGGAGTAGTAGGCTGCCTAAGACGTGAAGTAGAGAGCGCAAATGAGTGAATCATAAGAACACTAATAAGAACACTAATAGAGTGGTGAAAAAAAATCATAAGATGAAATAGTTGCAGAGAAGAGTGAAAAATCTAAAATTAAAGTGCTCTTAAAAGAGATGATAGAAAGAAATAATCAAGACTTTGACTTTTAGAATCAGAAAGACTGACATTAAACCATGTTTGTACCACTTACCAGTTGAATGATGTTACCTCTTAAACTTACAATGCCCTCATTTAGCCATTTTCAAGGAGTACAGCGAAGTTAAAGTGTTAAAGTTGAAAGTTTTTAAGAAGTAAAAAAAAATCCATCAAAAATCTTTTAGATATGGCAAGTTTGGGCCACTGTTAGCCAATAAGGATTAATTTGAATAAAGGGAGTTACATTTTTTTTAGAAAACTTTTTTCAACCTGAGATACATCTTTAAAAGAATGGGGAGATCTTTTTATAATATGTTGTATAAGGTAGTGCAGATTTCTCTATCCCCCCTCTCCTGACATATATTCACCTGGAAACTTTTAATGACTATAAGGAGTATGTTTTTGTAATCCATGAAATTATTACTGCTTGCATGTTCACTTGTTTTAATGATCTTTGAGTGGAGATTTTACAACACTGATACGCAAAGTCCATAGGACTCATGAGTTTTTCCAGCTTGTAACTTATTTTCAGTGTATTCACATTTCACCAACAATTATTCCTGTCAAATACATTTTGTTTGGTTAGTATTGTGGGGCCACTGTTTGATCACTGTTTCAGAAGCAGTTAGGAATTAATGGAGGCAGAGAGCTAGTAACACTGTTCCTTGAATAAAGCGGAGTGACCTGATGTTCTCTTCTGTCTTTACTTAGACTAATTCAGGTCTTTTCTAAAAAGATTTTAAAAATCTTGAAGATCAGAGGGCGAGACAGAAAGTATCTGTAAGGTTTCCCGGTAGCCCTCCCAGTAACGGCAGATTAAGCGAGACACCAGACGAACAGGCACGAGGGGAGATTTAATAGAGGCACCCTCGGCCGAGGTTCCGGGACTCCGAGAGAAGGGAGTCGGGGAAGTCACGCCCGGAGAGGATGTGCACGGGTTTTTATGGGGTTTGGGCAGAACGGGGGAACATGACCATAATTGGTAAGAGATTGGGTGGAGTTTAGCCTTCGGTTTCCCGCCTAAGGTCTGGTTTTGGCGGTCTTTTGAGATGCGGAAGCTGATGGGGGCGGGAGGTCCCCCGGAAGCTCCCCAGGTGGGGCGGTAAGATGGCGGGTTGGCAAGATGGTGAGTCGGCCGCAATCTTGTGGCTTCCTCAGTTCGCCGGACCCGTCGGCCCAACAGTATCCTTTTGCTTTTGTGTCCTACATGGTACCTAATTCAAAAGAGTTCTTCAGTGGCATTTACTAATACAAGATATTCCTTACTCCTTATGTGCATCTTTGAACATAACGTTATGCCAGTTCTGGAAAGGCTAAAAACATGGAATACAACATTTTGTGCCTGTTAAATGCTCACCTCTTTCTATGTCTCCTCCCTCCTGTTTACAGGATCACAGCTCCACTTTAGGCACTTAGTACCCTTAAGCTCTGTCCATTGCAAAACCTACCTTCTAGAAGGAATGTGCTTTCAGCCATTTTCACCTTAGTATGACTAAAGGTCAATGTGTTGCTCCGTCAGGGGTATCCGCTTTACATATATCTATTGGCAATATTGAAGAATTGTATATTTAGCCAAAAATCCATCTTAATATTAGAGAGCTAGAAGATACAGATATGGACCTGGACTTCATTAAAATGTCTTCTGAGGTGTCCTTGGCCCCACGCAAGGACACTGAGCATTTGATGTTTATTCATCCTAGATGGTTTTCTCATTTCCCACTAGAAGGAAAATCAAATTTGTACTCTATTCAGTGTTTTAGTATTAAGTCAGATATTCTTGATCATAGGGCTTAGGAAGCAGTTCTGTTAAAAAAGCATCTTGCTGTGTAGCTTCTATGTTACAAGGTCTGTCATATCGGATTGCTTTCAAGGGGAAATAGGCTTATAATGTGATCTTCAATATATTTTAGTAACAGAGCCCCCCTCTTACATGTGATCTGGTTTAACACTGTCACATTATCAAAAAGTTATACAGTGAGATTCCAGTGGTCTGAATATGGTCTAATTTTTAAATGACCCTTTAATAAATTATTAAGCAATTATTTAGACATCATATTTAGACTACTACAGAAAAAATTAAGACAAAACTATAAAGGCATAGATGGATAATCTAAAAAATAAGAGTATAAAGTAGCACTTTGCATGAAGTACAAATAGTTTGAGATTTAGTCTAACCTCGGGTACTTCTCCCAAATACTGTCACTTAACACCTTCATACATTGATATTAATTTGGAATACATTGGATAAAATACACCCTTTATCAATGATACAGAAGATTCCATTCTATTAATAAATTTTTGCTTTAATAATCTTTTCTAGTGTTAGAACATTTGGGAATTCAATAAAAATGTTCTTCAGAAGGATTTTATGAAGGGAGTATATGGATCCATCTATCAATTGCCTCACGTGGACATATAAGTAATAAAGGTATAAGGATTAGAATCTGTTTTTAATAACAGTCATATATTTAACTAAAGGGAAGATCCAAAGAGTGGACATGTTCATTTAGTGGTTTGGGAAACTACTATAAAAAACGATTCATGTACTTTAATTATGCCAAGGAAGAGAGAGAATTTACTCCTTCTTCATAAATGCCACTTAGAATTTAATTTTAGATGTTCTGCTTGGTGGGTATTTGAAAATAAAGTTTGATAAAACTTACAGCTTCAAATTTAATCTAATCCTCCTGTGACCTATGTCTTGAAAATAAGAGTGAAAGATATGTTACTTTCCTCTTAAAGCAGAGGGAATAAGTAGCACATTTCCTAGCAACAGGAAACAGGAAAATTTGAATCCACTCGGTGAATAGATGGGCTACCTTATCGATGACTTCTGACTGATAAAAGTGATATCTACCTTTGCAAACTGGGACTTAATGCCTGAATTTGATTTTAAAATAGTCTTAGAAAAGTGTTTCAAAATGATTTGCTATCTTGTTGTAAATAAACAACTTTTTTTCTTTAGAACACTAAGGGAAAAATCCTGTGTTTATAAGATACTCTACTCCAATTTTAGGTGACCCAATATTGTCTTGCAGTCTGAAGCACTATCTGTAATGTTCAGAACACAAGTAAATGTTTTCTCAACATGACATGGTGGTCCATCCCCAATTTAGAGAAGGTGGCTATTAGAAATTCACTAGGTAAATCGCTAGAAGAGCAAGCTGGGTTACCAAGAGTGTTAGCTACAGCTTTCATGCCTTCCTTCTGTGATTCTCTTTTGAATGAGGTACTTAAGGGTTATGGGGAGAATTACACAAGGGTCTTGAAATAGAACTTGTAAATTTGCAAGCCGGTTTATATATCAGCTTTTCAGAGATACATGAGTTAGATACCTTAATTCTCTTCTTCTTACCCCAGTAGCCTCATTGTGATGTTTGCTGCAATTTTGTAAGCCAGTCAAACCTTACATGCTAAGCCTGAATCAGCCTGGGGTTGAGGAAACCATTGTTATGCATACAAACAGAAAGTAGGAAGAAAGATCTAAAACGACCATCTTCATTTTAACCCAGACTTTTTCTGAAGGCCTTTGAGAAAATAACAGCATGTTAAGGGGACTGTGGCAGTTTTCTTTTTGTGGAACAGGGCAGGGGGTGAAACACTTCTGATACAAAGAGAAAATGAAAAAGACAGTATCAGTTGGGAGAATCCCAGCATGCCCTGATGACCCTCAATTACCACACCCATTGGGTGTCTACTGGTTATAACTTACTGCAGGACACTGGAGCCTGTATATTTGAACATACCATCCCAGAAAGCTGTTACATCTCCAAAGTGCTTCAATATCCCCGTTATTTTAGGAAGTAGAATGGTAAAGCCAGCTCCAATGAGACAGGTGTTCATATTTATTTAAACATTGCCATTTAATCTAGTATCTCTTGAAAACTGAGCAGCCACATTTCTTTCTTTCCTTTTATAACAAATACTAAATTTTTATGAGAAAAAAATGTACAGTTTATAGAGTATAAACCAGCAGAAGTAAGATAGCATTCCAAGTTTTGTCTTCATTTTCTGCCTCAATGATTCTTGGCACTTGGATAACTTACTGCCAAAGACCTCTGCCCTGAACTCCCATGACATGAATTAAATAACTATGAGAATGTTAACTAGATCCCTAACTGAAAGTGTGATTGTTGCTCTAATATATTTTACAAATGTATTAAATCTTATCTACTATAAAAGTGTGAACAACTACTGCAGCCCAAAAAAACCAGGATTTACAGACCTGGATGAAATGGTTTTAGCAGCCATTTCAGAGTTCTACCAGAAGTTAGGTAAATACGTTTTCTCTCAAGTGACACCTTGAAGAGAAATCTTCCAGAATACCAGTCATAATGTGAATTTAATCAGCATGTTCCAAGTGTCTATTGTGTAGCAGACTTTGTTAACAGTCACTCGAGGAGATCCAGAAGAATTGAAAATAAGTGTAGCTACCACTTGTTAAGGATCTACACACTCTGGCAGGTTCTGCAAGGTGCTTCAAGCACAGTGGCATCTCTGTGTGTGTTGTGAAGAAGTCATAAGTTCTCCAGGGACTGGAGAGTTTCTGCTAGTAAAGGGTTAAGAGAGCTCTGGTTGTAAAACCCAAATTGATTTGCACTTCTCCACTCCATCTTTCTGGTTAAAGTGGAGAATGTTAGAAGTGAAAGAGGAGATGATCATTTGAGCCATCGGTCCTCCACCCTGGAGTGCCTATGTTGTATGCAGAGAGCAGACCCCAGATACAACGGGTGGGTTGAAAGAAAAAAGGAAAGAGAAATACTGGTCTTGAAGTCTCAGTTAGTCAGCTTGTGTTTAACTGAAGGGAATTTAAAATGTAAAGGGAGTCTTGCCAACAGGTCAGATGTGTCTTTGTCTATGAGTTTGTGCTCATTATATGAATCTAGGCTAGATCTGAAGTAATGACTCATTGCAGCTCTTCAATTAGGCTTTCTTTAAAGAGGGATATTTGGCTACAGACTCTCTGCTTCCAGAAGTTCCAGGCTGATAGCAATCATGTTTTTTTTGGAGTATCTTTTGAAGTGATGTATTCACCAAGTACATACAGGAGCACAATTAAAAAATCAAGGCTTCTTTCTACATTTTATGTTACATTAAAAAAAGTTTCTTCTTTTTTAAGATTTCTAAATCTAATAAATGGAAATGTAGGTCTTAGATATAATGAAGAAATTTTCAATACCTTCTAACAATAGCTGGGGGTAACACTGAAAATTCAGAAGATTGCTCTCATTTTAAGAGTAAATCCTAGAATTTTCTATAGAGTTTGCCCCATGAAAATAGGGTTCTGTAATTTGCCTGGAGAGGCTTACTGAAAAACACACTCTGATCCTGACACAAAGTATAAGATTGTTGGCTGGAGAGTGATTTTTATTTTGAAGTATAGTGTCTCAGCCATATCTCACTTTTAAATAATTCAACAATTTACATTAAACCATTTAAATAGGTATTTATTGGGGCACCTGGGTGGCTTAGTCGGTTAAGCATCTGACTCTTGGTTTCAGCTCAGGTCATGATCTAAGGATTGTGGGATTGAGCCCTGTGTCAGGCTCTGTGTTCAGTGCGATGTCTGCTTGAGATTCTCTCCCTCCCCCTCCACACCTTGCCCCTCTCACAGCTCACACACACTCTATCTCAAATAAATGAAGTCTTTAAAAAAATTATTTAGAACACTTTATCTAGCATTTTATTCTTGTTATTTCACTGGGAAGATAAAATACACAATGCGGTTTAGAGAATGTTGAAAAACAAGGCCTTTTTCAGAAAGACAAAGGAAAAACAGGTCAAGATAGTCTAGAAGAGTTGACAAATATTTAGAAAAGATTGGACTTAGAGTTGACCTCAAATGTTGACTAGAATTTGAATCAACTAGAAAGTGGGAACAGAAGGAAAATAATATTAAAAAGAGAAATAAGAGTTTTGACTACAAGTAAATAGGCCACAAGAGGTGGAAGGTCATGAAGAAACTGGCCTGGGTGGAGAGTCCAAAGAGATTGGATGAATAAAGTGGAGTGAGGTTGGAGGTCTCGAGGCTTGGAGTAGATCCAGAACTTAGAAATGACACTATAAGTGGTAGAAAGTATAGTAGTTGCTTGAGCTGTAGAATAACACCCTTTACTTTCTTGCTTCCTTGTGCTTTCATCCTCTCTAATTCCAAATAGTAGATGGAAGGAAAGGATAATCAGTCTTGAGTTGGAGAAAGTTAGCTTTAACCTAATAAGCAGAGGATGTAGCATGCTCTGAAGTGGAGCACAAGAAGGGGGTGGAAATGCAATACAGGAGACAGGAATTGGTTACTGTTTCAATTTTAACATTTTCTAGTTGTGTACTGGGGAAAGGAAGACTAAACTTTCTTGTACTTCAGTTCTCTTTAAAATGGAAATACCTCTTAGACTACACTAAGAATATTAAAAATTGTGCAAGATATCTGGTGTAGAGCCTAGAATCAAACACACATGAATGGTGACTATTACAATGGTTGGTCTCTTTTACAAGCATCTCTTTCTCAGCCTTGCTGGAAGTCTTCAAGATAATCTATTAGAATGACGGTACTCTTGGGTAGATGGAGACCACAGTAATATTTAGAATAACACATCACAAAGAACAAGATTATGGAAGTTAAATAATCCCATAAAAAGCCCTGAAGGAAACAATAGAAGAAGGTCAGAGAAAATTGATTTCTAAGTTGGCCTTGGATGGACCTTGAAAAAAAGATAGAACTGGGAAATGAGGTATTGTCAATTTCTTCTCCTTATCTGGAAGTTTTAGTTCATTCCAGTCAAGAATCCATCTTTGCAATTGAATTCTCTGCTAAATGTTGTCATATTGATAGTCTTGAAAATTCAATTTTCTCATCAGTTTGAATACATTGCAAATTCTACCTATGCATTGTACCTTTGGACTGAAAAAGATTAGAATTTGGTCCTCACCCTTCTCTAAAAGATTTCATCATCGAAATTTTCTCTGATCTGGGATCTGGGAAGACTCCAAAGGTAGCAAATAAACAATCACTTCTCTTTGTATTTTTCCCTTTAATTCTTTCCCATGGGAATAAATTAAAATCTTTACTTCTGTTGCTATTGTTGTTGTTGCAGTGTGGTTATCTGTTATTGCAATGTGGTTTCATTTTGAAATGAAAAATTTTGCTTAGATCCCAGCACCTCTTTCTTCATTTTAAGGGTTGCGAGGGTGTGTTTGGGTGTTGGAGGACAGGAGGATGCTTTGTATGCTCACAGTGACTTTATGTTGATTAACTTGAATTGGCTCAGGTATTCATTTAAGCATCCCCTCGCTTCAAAATTTTGACTAAGGACACAACATAGAAATGCTGACAAATTGTTGTAAAACATTATACCTGTGGCCTGAATATAATAATAACTAAATGTCCTTAAATAAGACACTTATTTTTGTGAGGGGCAGAGTTGTTGACCCTTTAAGATTAACTGGCAGTTTCTTTAAGGCCCATCTGTTTAGGAATTAGATTCACTTGAGTGCAATATCAAATTAGATTGAGAAACAGTAAATTTGGATTATTCTGAATTTCATTCTTAAGGCTCCTGTTGATACATTAATGGCCTCCTCTAGGTTCTTTTCTTTAGAACTCAATTGACAAATAACGAACATAAGCACTTGAAATTTATGGAGTCCATGAAGGTACATATATTTTGATTTGTCTTCCCTTTGTAAAAGTAGCTGCATTCTCATTTCTCTTATTGAGATTGTTCCCCTACTGATATGTATTTTCTCCTCCATTCCCTTGTTTCACATTACAAATAACCAGATGAGCTCTATTCTAAGAACATAACATTGTAGAATCATATTTAATGCCAAATAACTCAATTTATGCATGAGAGGTTGAAATCAAGGTAGTTAAGTTTGAGGTTTCTTGTATATCATCACTTAGTGGCAAATTTAAGTTTAGATCCCAGTCCTCTTGAATACCATGGGTCAGGTGGATTTTTCCATCTCATTGTATTATCTTCCCAAGGCCAGACTATAAAGGGATTATTGTAATGTCGCATTAGAGGATATTCTAAGATATGAGGATCCCCCTTCTCCCAAATACCTGCTGTATAATGTGTCCTTTTGCCTGAGATTCTACCAGTAAAGATTCACTCCTTAAAATATAATATAGCTATATAAAAGCTTCTCTTAAAATGCCAATATTCCTTTAAAAAAACCCAACTCTTTAGCACCTAAGAATTATTTCTTTCATTGGGTTGCTGACTTGAGAAAGGCTGTAAGGAAGTAAAACGTTGTCTTGGAAATGTGTGGGAGGCCCTTTCAGAGCAAGGGGCATATCTCCAATAGGAAGGTATGCTGAGGGATAATGTATGTACTGTACGTGTATGACTATGCTAGTGTCAACGGTACATTCTGGTGAATGTTGGAGAGACGATGGAAAAAAACATAGATTGGAGGGCTATGGTGCTAGAAACCCAGGTAGTGTGACAGTATAGGGAGAAGAGTATGGAGGGACTTCCGTAATTATTATCCTGAGAGGTTGGGGGAGAGGGGAGGAGGAGGGGGAGGTAGGAACACTGATACACAGCAATTACAGATATCTACAGTTGGCATGTGAAACGCTCTTTATTCTATTATCCCAGTTCAAAAACACACATAAAGACTGTATTCTTTGACATATATAAAAACACACAAATATAAACATGAACATAGACATAATTGAGGGCAGAAAACTTGTGGTAACATGCCTGTATCAATGCTAGTGATGCCATCTCTAATTAGATAGCCTGGGTCAGGCACCACAAGTCAAAAGGTGATTTAATAGAATGAGTGAGAACCGAATGGAATAATTATTCAAGAACTTCATGGAATGCCACATGCTGATGATAACCTGCAGGTGGCAGAGGACGGAGTCTTTTGCAAGAGAAACATGGCGGCCTTAACTAGCAAATACTGAGAATTGAGCTTGGGCTTTAATTGCGCGGAGTTAGAAACCCGCAGTTGCTGTGTGAGACCCTGGTGTTATACTGTGGAGCGCTGCTGTACTGTGTCCTGAGATGAGACACGTATGTTCCAGTGACTCGAGTGATTCTAATTTGATATCAGAAAGAACCTCTTTTGGCCCAGAAGGGATAAAAGAGAATAAAGCAACCTAAATACATCTAGAAAGAGAAGAAACATCATGAGAACGTGTATTTATGAAGATAGGGAAAGAAAATGAAAGACGAGTGTTTCTTAAAAATGTATCAGAGCATTTGCAAAGGGTTCAGGATTCAATTCGTTTCTTTAGACAGCACTAATGGGCAATGAAGCGATATGGTGACTATTTGCTGAGGGTAATCTCAGTTTTTAATACTTTCCTCAGACCTCCACCTCACTTACCCGTACACAGAAAGTTTTCTATAGGGCACCTGGGTGGCTCAGTTGGTTGAGCAGCTGCGTTCAGCTCAGGTCATGATCCGGGAGTCTTGGGATTAAGACCCGCATCGGGCTCCCAGCTCCATGGGGAGTCGGCTTCTCTCTCTGACCTTCTCCCCTCTCATGTTCTCTCTCTCTCTCTCTCTCAAATAAATAAATAAAATCTTTAAAAAAAAGAAAGTTTTCTATAAATGAACTATTGACTTACTATTTTCCGTGAAGGTAAAAAATTATTTAGCAAGAACAAAACCATTTTAAGGTAGTACATTCCTAAAGCTGAATAAACTTTCATTATCTCATCGCACTCACCTTCGTTGCTAGGCTGACATTTAAAAGTTTCATCCTTATGCACCATTAATTTCAAATGTATCTTTTTAGATATTTCAGGTTCTCAAATATTTGGAACTATAGACAATACCCTTAGTAAGTTCTATCTTATTTACCTCATTTATTTTGTATGACTAAGTTGGAATTTGCCTTAGAGACCTCAATCTCAGAGAGAAAACAGTATTTTATTACTTGCAGGTACATAAACCTTTTCTTAATGATTCAACTGTTGTTAGCCCCTATTGGGCCAGAGTAATTGAAATTCTCTATACTTAGTGTTTTAGCATTTGCAAGTAACGTTATCAGCATACATAATTCACTGTCTACTCATCGTAAATAAAGGCTGTACTTTTGATAAAGTTATTGCTAGATTTTGAACAGTGACTCAAACTTCAGCTGGTCTGTGCAACTTATTTTTGGAGATTCCACTTTCAAAAACCAAGTCGACTGCTGCATTCTAATGACCTGTATATGTGACAGGACAAAGGGTGTATACACTACCTGCCTTCCTGATGTAGGTCCCAAGCAAAAGCGTTCAGACAAGCCCCATATTCTGCAGAAATCAATGGCTTTCAGTTTGGACTTTCAGTCTCTGAGTGGTGTCCGGCAAGGTATTTGAACCCTCATACCTCAGTTAATTCATTGGTAAAAAGGTGTTTTTTGTTTGTTTGTTTTTTAAGATTTTATTTATTTCACAGAGGGAGAGAAATCACAAGTAGGCTGAGAGGCAGGCAGAGAGAGAGGGGGAAGCAGGCTCCCCGCTGAGCAGGGAGCCCGATACGGGACTCCATCCCAGGACTCTGAGATCATGACCTGAGTCGAAGGCAGAGGCTTTAACCCACTAAGGCACCCAGGTGCCCAGTAAACAGGTTTAATGAAACCTAATTCATAGTGTTGTGGCGTTAGAGTGTAAAGCTTTAGAACAATGCCTGGCTTACAGTTCAAATTCAATACAGGGATAGCAATTATTATTTTAAGACCATTAAGTTGGAGCTCTTGGTCTGAAGTACAAATGCTTTGGGAAGATCAGTAGGATAGAAGAAGCTCCTTCTATAAAGCTAATTAAGGTTTTGAGGAAGAACGTTCTACACATTCCTTAGATTTGTTCATGTTTAAGGATCCTTTGGGAGAAAAACATTTTAGAAGCATCTAACCAAATGCTTAAGTACAAACAAATTCCATTCCTTTTTGTTCATTTGTTTCTTTCTTCTTTATTCCTCTCTATCCCACTCCCTCTGACTCTATAGAACACATTTGTCCAATATCCCTTATCTTGCGGCTTTGCATACATTATCATTATGGAGTCACATGAGCTTCTTCATCTTTAGGATAAATGATTCTTATTTTGTAATATTTCCACTTATATCTGATTTTTTTAATTTAAAATTATTTTTTCTGCTATCTTATTCCTTCCCCAAATCTCCATTCACCTTAGTTTTTTAAAAAAATAAAACCTGGACAAGGTCTTTAGGTAAGGGCCTAACCAACGGTAACTATGACAGGAGACTTCTTTCTTGTGGAAGTCTTTTCTTGAGACTTCTATATTATATCTTTGGAAGTCTTTTCTTGAGACTTCTATATTATATCTTTATTCAGATATTGTCCGTTCATTTTTTAACAGCTCAATATTGCATGTGTAATAAAATGATCTTATGCTGTATGTTTACAATCCCTAGTCACCATTCATGATGGGCATTTTTCCTAAATATGCAAGTGGTCTTAGCTACTGTCTATGAAATGTAATAAAGTAGTGAACTACTTATCATAACTGTGTGGTGCCCTAAGGAAGGTGTCATTAAAATAACCTTGTACCATACACCCCCACTCTGTAGGAATCCATAGCAACAGAGTAGGCTTGTCATGAGTGATACACATGGACAGTTTTACCATGTTATAATTCTCTGGACTAATCAAATGTCAAACTGCTTATTATATACCAAGTTAGGTTTAGGAAGAACTGTAATGTAGGCTAGATACACATGGGTCCAAGAAATAAGTGATCAAATGAACAAATGAATGCTTTGAATTAGGTATCCCTTGTATTTCTATTATAAATCAGTAAGCGATGAAGATAGAGGTGTGAGAGAATCTACCATTCAGTATTTACTTACATACCATTGCTTAGAGTTTGACCATGTCTTACTTTTTTTTTGTCCCAAGGCTCTGTCTGCCATCACAGGACCTATAATACTACTCATTATACATGGATCAGAGGTTCAGAAAATAGGAGGCCTGTAGCAGAACTAGAACGTCAACCCGATCATTAAATTCTTACTCCTCTTGCTATGTCCTAATCTCAACATCATTTTAATGCAGATCTTTAAGTGTTAATGGTTCATTAAAGGAGGGTTTTGACCTCTGTGACATTCTCCACAGAGCTATTAAGTTTCAACATCTACATTTGTTTGTAGATTTACGTTATGTGTCAAAAGTAATTTGGTGACTCCTTGGCTTGCATGTTCCTTGTCAGAGTTCAAACTCATTATGTAAGTACAGTGTTTCTCTGTAAACTAGGTCACAGACTTCAAGTAGTATCCACCTGGTGCCAAAATAGGTGACACCATATATATTATATATATATATATATATATATATATATATATATATATATATTATATATATACACATACATATATATCATGTATATGTGTATATATAATTGTGTGTGTATATATATAATTTTTTGTTTACTTGATTTCCCTTGTAGTGTTAATTAGCAACTTTAAAAAAAAATTATGTTACCTATTTTCTCTTTATATCTCACTAGAAAATAAGGTACCTGAGAGCAGGGGCTCTCATTCAACACTGTCCTCAAGCCTTCACAAAGTAACCAACAAATAGATGGAGCTTAGTAACTATTGAATGGTTCGATCACCGAAGCCTTCCCAGCTAGACAAATCCTGTCCCAAATAATACACTCGGCTTTGGATTTTTTGGTCCTTATTGTAGCAAGAATTCTGTTAGTGAGGGCTCATTAACTGGCAACTGAAAACAAAGACCTAGACTAAACTTTACTACCTTATTTATGAGAAAGCACCTAAGGGGGTGCCTGACATACTAGAAACTCAATGGGTTATATACAATGTCCAAACACTCGATTGAAATCAAATGTTTTCAAAGTATTTTTCTGCTGTATCATAGATCAAACAAGATTGTTTTACTACTGTCAAAAGTAATACAGAAAGATTAAGAAGTAGAAATAGTTACTTTAATCCATGTATTCTTACTCAGTGTAGTGAAATGTCCCATCCAGTTTTGTGTCTGTATCTTAGTTACTTGATTACAAAGCTGAGCAAATTAAAAGGAGGCAAGAGATTTTGGGTTTAGTCTTTCTACATCAGGGAATCTCCTCTTGATCAATGATTATAGGCTAAAAACTTCTGATGTGATTTTTCTTCCTTATCAGTCAAGAGTATCATCTAGATGCATTATTGAAGAGACATAAATAGACAGATTGACAAATCAGTCACCTTTTCATTCACCCCACCTCTTCTCTTCTTCCTGCAATTGCAATTTGGTCAAGTTATATTGCTAATCTACAACATATCACCCAGTGCATCAAATATCCCCATTAGCTATTTGGAAAACTGATGTCAATAAAGTAATTCATTAATTTCCTTTTTTTTAAACTTTATGTTGAGTTTCTGGTTTGGTTTCTTTGTTTTCATTCTCTTTCTTATGTAATATTTAACATGTTCTGCCTAAATGAATAATAGTCACTAGTGATCCCTCAAATGAAGCAGTTAAAGCATCCATATTATAAGGAACGCTGTGTTAAAGTGTTGGTTAACCCAAAATTTCAGAATGCCATTCTTGGCATTCTTTCCTCATATTCCTTATTACTCCCAAGTTCCAGTTTACATTTTAAACCATAGAACTCTATTTGGAAGAAAAAGTTAAGTATGAAAAGGGTCATGAGACTTAAACTAATGACCATGTGTAAATTTACTGTTCATTTAACCAAACAAATCTATGAGTTCATTAATGAAACAATTAACTTAATTTGACTAGGTCAATTATTCAAACAAAAGTTAGTTTGGTGAAAATACACATCATCTCAAATCTTTTTTTTTTTTTTAAGATTTTGTTTATTCATTTGACACAGAGAGAGAGATTACAGGTAGGCAGAAAGGCAGGCAGAGAGAGAGGAGAGAGGAGGAAGCAGGCTCCCTGCTGAGCAGAGAGCCCGATGCGGGCCTCCATCCCAGGACCCTGAGATCATGACCTGAGCCGAAGGCAGAGGCTTTAACCCACTGAGCCACCCAGGCACCCTCAAATTTTTTTTCTAATACACTCTTCATCTTAGGTCATTTTCAATACCAGGATTTGTACGAGTCCATAAGAGTTTATGACTGTGAAATAAGAGTCAATTAAATCAGAATCTAATATACTTAACTCCATGCTTTAAGTGAATGTCAAGAAATTGCTGCCTTACATAACACTTAGAGTCAAAGTCTTCGGGAGAAAACTCATGGATAAAAATGCACTAAAAACAAAATTTTCAGATGCTTAAATAAATCAGCTTCTCTTAGTGATAAAATATGTTTGGATCAATATCTCTGGATGTCAGAATATAATAGATGTTGAAGAAATCTATTGAACTGGTAAAAAGTACACACAAATCAAAGGCTTTTTAAGGTTGTTGGGGACAGTGTTTTAAATGTGTAGTGGATGTTGCGTAACTGAAGTTGCTCTTGCCTTTATTTTTTTTCCTGTCAGCATTCACCATCTTCCTTAAAAGTGGGTATAAAATTAATTTCCACAAATCTATATAAACAGTATATATATATACTTTCTAAAAGGTCTTAATATAATCCATAAAGAGTTTCTGTTTTTCATATCGCACTTCACTTTATTGCCTTAAAATTGATGAATCATATGAAAATTTAAAACTTAAGAATCATCCCCCAGTTCACAAATCTGACCTATTTCAGGTCAAAGACAGTCATAACATGTCAGTGCGGCCAACCCCTCACATAATGGTGATCGGTGGTGCTGGGGGGATTCAGATTGTGCAGCAAAACCTATTTTCTCATTCTCTTAAGTATTTTTACCCACATTTTAAATTATAAGATCAAGTTTTTAAATTTTTTTTTCAGTGAAAAATTTCTGTCCATTAGAGTTGAACTAAGTACCCATTAACTTAGACTAAAAGGTAATGACAAAATTAAAGAACACCTAAGTGCATTGTCATCCTGTTAACCAAAATTACATCTCTATATATTTAAAGATTAACATACAAATGAGACCTATTTATTCAGTGTCCAGGCAATGATTGAAATAGTCACGTTGATGAGGAAGGGGTTCTCAAAAAATTAAATTCCACTCAGACCATGGGTATCTACTGATAGAAAATGTTTAGATTTCAGCCAACATGGATAAAGGTGTTCAGAAACAGCTGTAGATGTTTCCAGTAGATTTTGGCATAAGGAGTTGGGGCTGGGAAAAGATATTTTACCCAGCACTCTTAGATCAGCTCTACATGACTTATATGGATTAACCAAGTCAGTTGGGTATAGTGGTGAATGAGCTAAGCAAGTCCTACTTGTGTTTTCATTATGAAAAACTGGTCTTTTGTTTTTAAGATCTTCTGTTTTGAATAAAGGAGTGATTTAACATATGAATTTATAGACAGGACATTTCCTTTCTTGATTGACAAGGAATGCAAAACTTACAATCTGGAGGAAATTCAAATACATTTTCATCGTACATGGAGGCAGATAGCTTTTAGGGCATGCTGCATAAACTATAAAAGTAGAAACTATAAAGTAGAAATTGATAAATGCACACAAAGTCTGATACACAGAAGGTAACCTGGAGGTTGCTTTGTTTTGTCTTAAAACTTTTTCTGTAGTCCAGTGTCTTATCTGTTGTTTAGCCTACAAGTAACCATCTTCAAATAGAGGTTTCAGCAGATATACAAGTCTGCAGGTGTTTTGAGGGGAGCTGTTTTCTGGATTGTAAACGTGAAATGATTTCCTAAGCTAATTCTTAAGGTTTGTATGCTATAAGATTTTTCTTGAGAGGATGTATTTGAACTGTAATATTTGAAAATGCAGAATGCAGTGTTTGATTCAAATCCAATTGATTTTCTGCTGAGTCTGTGGGAGACCACTTCGTATCACACCAAAACTCTAACTCCTACAAATCTACATGTGTAATTTGACACCTCTGATTCACAGGAGGCCAGGATAATGGTGGAGTAGAGCTAATGGAAGTCAGAAAAATAATGCCTAGGTGTAGTATTTGCATAATGAGTTTGGAACTGACAGTACATTTCCTACCAGTGGTAGGGGTGGCAGAGGAACTAAATGAATTGTCGAGGTAACAGCAATAGATCATTCTGCACAATGTACTGAAAACATTAAGTTACTTGAAAGGTTAATGAACAAAGCAGTGGTTCTCTGATGAGGGCCTCCAGAAAACATTAGCAAACAACAAATGAAACTGCCTAGAGCATGAGGAAAGATCTATAGAACCAATCTTTCTTTTTTCTTTTCTTTATTTTTCTTTCTCTTTCTTTCTTTCTTCTTTCTTTTCTTCCTTTCTTCCTTCCAATTTTTTAAAATTTAAATTCAATTAATTAACATATGTATTATTAGTTTCAGAAACAGAGGTCAACGTTCACCATTCTTATATAATACCCAGTGCTCGTTATGTTATATGCCCTCCTTAATGTCCATCACCCAGCTACCCAATCTCCCCTATCCTCTCCCCTCTAGTAATCCTCAGTTTGTTTGCTCTAAGGTTTTATGGTTTTTCTCCCTCTCCCTTCTTTCATCTTATTTTTTTCCCTCCCTTCCTAGACAATCTTCTGTTTTGTTTCTTAAATTCCACATTTAAATGAGGTCATATAATAATTGTCTTTCTCTGATTGACTTATTTTCTTAGCATAATAACCCCTAGTTGCAAATGGCAAGATTTCATTTTTTATGGCTGAGTAGTATTCCATTGAGTTTTTGAGTAGTATTCCATTCCATTTTTTATGGCTGAGTAGTATTCCATACATTCCATATACACACTGCATCTTCTTTATCCACTCGTCTGTTGTTGGACATCTAGGCTCTTTCCATAGATGGCTATAGTGGACATTGCTGCTGTCATTGGTGTGCACATGCCCCTTCGGATCACTACATTTGTCTCTTTGAGCTAAATACCCAGTAGCGCAATTGCTGGGTCATAGGGTAGCTCTATTTTCAACTTTTTAAGGAACCTCCATATTGTTTTCCAGAGTGACTGCACCAGGTTGCATTCCCACCAGCTGTGTAAGAGGGTTCCCCTTTCTCCACATCCTTGCCAACATCTATAGTTTCCTGACCTATTAATTTTAGCCTCTCTGACTGATGTGAGGTGGTATCTCATTGTGGTTTTGATTTGCATTTCGCCTGATGCTAAGTGATGTGGAGCACTTCTTCATGTGTCTATTGGCCATTTGGATGTCTTCTTTGCAGAAATGTCTGTTCATGTCTTCTGCCCATGTCTTGATTGGGTTATATATTCTTTGGGTGTTGAGTGTGATAAGTTCTTTATAGATCTTGGATATCAGCCCTTTATCTGTAATGTCATTTGCATATATCTTCCATTCTTTGGTTGTCTGTTGGTTTTGTTGACTGTTTCCTTTGCTGTGCAAAAGCTTTTTATCTTGATGAAGTCCCAGTAGTTCATTTTTGCCTTCGTTTCCCTTGCCTTCTTCCTCCCTCCCTCTCCCTTCCTCTCTCTCTCTCTCCTCTCCCCTTCCTTCCTTCCTTCCTTCCTTTCCAGTGCTCTGTGGATGAAACAATAGTAACTTCAACATGAGCCATGTTTTAAGAATTAATAACTTGTTGGATTAATTGCTTTCAATCTTGTCTCAAACCACCCATTTCACCTGACTTGTCATTAATCCTCAAGAAATGTCCTGTACTACATTTGTTTCTATTAAAATCATGCTAGATCAAAGTGACAACATAATCCAGTCTTTCTAAGACTTAAAAATTCTTCTTTTTATTGGAAAAATTCAATAAAGGACAAAAACTGTTTTTAAGAATAATATAATTGTAGCTTGGAAATAAAATTTTCTCTATCTCTCCAAAAAGAAGTTATCAGTCTCTTCTTTCTCTCTTAAAATATAATTTACTCCCTTGCTATTACATCTTTACAGGAAGTAAAATGTATGTCTAATGTACATTTGATATGGACTCTATGCTAGTACTTCTCAAACTTTAATGTGCATACAAATCACGATGGGATCTTGTTAAATGTAGATTCTGATTCAATAGGTCTGGGGTGTCCAGATACTCTACATTTCTAATGAGTTCCCAGTTGATGTTGATGCTGCTGAAATGGGGAACACTTTGGCAGTGGTTACCCAGATGGCTTCTGTAGAACCCAGCAGAAATACTCATGTACTTGCGCTTCAAGAAGGGACAGGAAAGAAGGGTGAGAGGTTTGAGGTGGGTACTGGGCTTAGTTGTCCAGAAAAGCTGAGGAGGAAAGGTAACTGGATATTCATTATTAATAGTGTTACATCAAACTTGTAACCTTGGTTTAATGAGGCGAGAGAAGATGGTCGCCTTCACACCTGCAGCATTCCAGGCATTGTACTACCTGCTGTGAATACAGCGATGATGAGTTACAGCTGCCTCGCTTGTAAAGCTTAAAGTTTGTAGACAACCCTGTTTTTTCTCTCAGCAGTTGAGGGGTGGGAGGAGTATGATAAAGTGGAAGTGGTGGGTTTTCGTTTTTGTTTTCTGTTTTTAGAATTAGATGACAGGCTCTAGTTCTTCTGTTTACTAGTTTTATGAATTTGAGAAGCTCACTAAGCCTCTCTGGATCCAGTTTTCCTATGAATTTTTAAGTGAGGGGATTATCTTCATGGTCCCTTCAAGCTTTAAAATTATATGCTTATAACTAAACCATGTGACTCTAATGGTTTTTTTAAAAATAAGAATACCAAACTTTTTCTAAAAACATAAATTTTGCTCTTGAAATGAATCCTTTTGGAAATTCATTACTGTGAATATTTTAGGAACTACACTTGTGGAATTTTCTGCAGTGTCAATTTCAGAGTCACTCAAAAAAAAAATCAGTGACATTTTACAGTCCTACTTAACTGAGCCATAAAGCTATCTGAATTACCCCTTCAGATGTTAGAGGAAGATCTAAATCAAAGAACATTGGGGGAATGTAAAATCTCAGAGAGTAGGTTCCATTTCTGCTTTATCTTTGTATTTTTACAGAATTATTCCCAAATTTCTTTGTTTATAATAATCTCCTGCAGTCGGTGCTCAGATTCTGTATTTCTGAGGTGTACTCTAGCCTCACTAAATAAAAATTTTCAAGAGAATCCACATTTTGTCCACAAGGATGATTCTAAAAGTTGAGGAAATTGAGGAAAATTGTATTTCACACAGAGTTTAGTAGAAGAGAGTTACTCAACTGTTGATTGAATAAAAGAAGGAAGAATGAATGACCAAAATCTATCATGTAAGTGGTAAATTACCATTTATGCAACTATAAACAGAATGCATTAGTTAACCTCAAAGTCTAAGACTTCCATTGTCTGTGCCACCTTCTTAAATCTTATTTTATCCAGGTTGAAGTTCATAAGTACTGCACTATTAGCCTTTAGTTTCCATGAGAGCCAAGATCCTGTGTAATACACTATTATATCCCCAGTATGCAAAATAGCAAGTGATACCTAGTAGGGACACATAAATACTTGTTGCCTTGAGCTCCATCCCAGTGTATCACTTAGATGACAATCTGGCTGGTTTAATTATAAGGAAGACTGTGTCAGTGACCTGAAATGTCTCCACTAAGGTTTCCTTCAACTCAGGCTGACTGGGTCTAATTTCCAGATTCCCAGGAGTTAATTGTATTTGGCTCTTAAAGAGCAATCCTGAACCTAGAGCCATGAAATTCTAGACCCAATACTTCTGTACGCATTTATCAATCATCTAGACATTATCATATGTACCTATTGGGAATTTGTGTTTTGCAATGTTCCTATAGACAGTCTTATGAAATACATCTGTCTGACTCTTCCATAGTGTTCTAGACTTCCACTATCACAGAGAGATTTTATTCCATTCCTCTTGTTTTAAAACTCTGCTCCAGTCATCTGATTTCCAGGCAATTTCCCCCTTTGTTTTAGTCTTTGTTTCCTGTTTCTCTCCCTTCTTTCTCCACAACCCCCACCCCCTCCATTTTCCCTTTTTCTTCTTTCTACATTTTTTTACCTTCTTTCCCTTTCAAAGTCATGGTGGGATGCATAGTAGGTAAAGGGAAACCATTCTGCTTTGGGTGATTCATTTGCCTAATCTGTGGGCTTGAGGATCAAAGGCACTGGAGCTATTCACTGGACTATGCGGTTACAATAGTGCCCATACACTATTTCTGCCTACACATATCCCTAGGAATTCCCTTGAAGAAAGGGAAATCTGAGAATTGGAAGGACAAGAATGAGCAGTGGAAATTCACCCAAAATATGCTGAAACATTAGTCAACAACTTAAATTAGGGACACTATTGACAAAGGGGGGAAAAGGTTAAGACTCACATCTATGCCTCAGAGGAAAACAAATCTAAGGATGAGGTAGGCTGTTTGAGGAGAGAGTGAAAAGTATAATGCTCTTAAAAAAACTTTCCTTAAAAAAAAACCTATAGGGTCTCCTGGGTGGCTCAGTCCATTAAGTGTCTGCCTTCGGCTTGGGTCATGATCCCAGGGTCCTGCCGTGGAGTCCCGCATCGGGCTCCCTGCTCAGTGAGGAGTCTGCTTATCCCTCTTCCTCTGCTCATGCTCTTTCTCAAATAAATTAAAAAAAATAAAAGACAGAAAGAAAGAAAAAGAAAGAAAGGAAGAAAGAAAGAAAGAAAAAAGACCTATATTGAGGAAAACAACCTATAAAGAAAAACACTGAATGTAAAGCAACAGTAACATAGATTTGAAAAGTAATACCATTGATTTGGATCTGACTGAAGTAAGAAGCTTTAAAATCTGTATACTATAGAAACCCAAAATAGAGATTGATTGTTAGTGACTAAATATGAAAATTAGTTTAGATATTTCCTCCCACTACATAAGTTCAGAATCATTTAAGCAAGAAAAGCAAGACCTTTCATGAGAAGTTAGGAAAAAAACTTCTTTCTAGAAAAGATTACTGTTAAAAGTATAAACTTTGGGAACAGAAAGGTCTGGGTCCAATTCCTATTCTGTTCATTCGTTAACTTCATGACTTCGGTTTCTATAAGATAAAATTCATCATACCTTCATTATAGAGCTGCTGTGAACAGTAAAATAGTTAATATTTGTGCATTAGGGATAACATTTTGATGAATTAGTTGATGTGTTTTCCTCTTCAGGCATAAGGTAGCACAATGTTGAGACAAAGGAGATAGGTCTTGCTATTTGAGCACCAAAGGGTGGAAGGAATATCTGCTGAGTCTGATTTTTTTCTTTCAGAGAATCCAAAGCAAACCCTGGGATAGGAGAAAAGATAAGTTGAAAAGGGGAGAACTGACATGAGCGAGAAGGAAATTCTGAGACTACTTACGAAGGAGAGCAGGGATGCCTGGGTGGCTCAGTCAGTTAAGCATCTGACTCTTAGTTTCAGCTTAGGTCATTATCTCAGCTCAATTCTGGGATTGAGCCCTGCACTGGGCTCTGAGCTCATCAGGGAGTCTGCTGGAGGTCCTCTCTCACGCTTCCTCTGCCCCTCCCCCTGCTCTCTCTCTCAAATAAACAAATAAATCTTAAAAAAAAAAAAAGAAAAAAGGAAGGCATGACCAGTCTTACCCTTCAGAGGAAGGCAGTAACCCCAGATTTATTTGGCGATATCAGAGGAGAAGGGTTCTGTGCTATTTCTAGACTGAGAACCCAGCAACTAGCCAGCATCCAATCCTGCATGGCATGGAGCTGTTTTCCATCGTGATCAGCATTGGAGCAGAGGGTATATCAGCAGTACTGGATCTGGGGGGGGGGTGTTAACTCTATGGGAGGGGATGAAATAGGAGGTGCCAGAGAATCAAATAAGACCAAGAAATGTCACTGAGGCAGGGTGATGATCCTTGGTCAGATAAGACAATGAACAGCTCAGGAGAGGTCATCCTGGATGCGAAATGGCTGAGGACAAAAACACTTCCTCTTACTCAAGATTGGACACAACATGATCCTATTTCCAAGTGCCCCCCACCCCAAAAACAATATAACTCTGAAGGTGAGAATGGAAAAAAAATTCTGAATGGACTTATTTCATTTGGAAATTAGGATTCCATCTCTGCTGCTAGTGGAATGGGTTTTGAAATAGGAGTTCAGTCATGGGGAAAAAAAGTTACATTTTTGGTTCAGTGAACTTATAGTCAGTAAAACTTGTATTTTCTATATTTAAAAAGACTGCACCCCATGACTGGCACAGAGAATTAGATCTGTAAAAGACAGCTGGGGTTATTATCAAGAAGAACTTATAGAGAGTAGAAGGGATTTAAAGTTTAAGAAGTAAAACTGGAAAGTTAGTGCTTGGTACAGAGAGGGGTCTCATTTAATATGGAAGAAAAAAACTTAGTAAGTTGAAGTTAGAGGCAGAATGGCTGGATTGTAACCTTATTGTGGCAGGACAATGTTGTGGAGCAATGTTGTAGCACACACTTTAGTCTTTGGTTCCTCACAACACCTAGCACAGTGTTGGACTTGTTTTTACTTTGTTTATAGTTGCTAAAATATTCATAATTGAGGAAGGTAGATATACTATTGGTGACATTGGAGTAGGAGAATAAGGCAATGTACAGATATTTTTTCAGAAGGAAATTCATAGGTATTCAAGAGGCTTAAGCAAGTCAACTGTCAAGGCTTTAAAGTGATTTGAAGACAGTGGGAAGGTGAGCACATCCATCTTTAGTAGATTGTGGCTGTGGTAGATTAAGAGAAAAGGAGAAATCGCTAAATATGGTGGAGGAAAGCCCGAGAAAAAGATTTAGCCATGTTTGGGGAAATTATCTTCTGGATCACGACAACATGATTTTTCCAGAAAATCTCATGGGAGTCTCTCCAGACACACCAGACAATATGAACTTTTTTTTTAAAGATTTTATTTATTTATTTATTTGACACAGAGAGAGATCAGATCACAAGTAGGCAGAGAGGCAGGCAGAGAGAGAGGAGGAAGCAGGCTCCCCGGCGAGCAGAGAGCCTGATGTGGGCCTCGATCCCAGGACCCTGAGATCATGACCTGAGCCGAAAGCAGAAGCTTTAACCCACTAAGCCACCCAGGCGCCCCAACAATATGAACTTATGTAGCACGAGTACTCAGGTGCTAGGCAGTGAAATAGTGTTTCCAATCGCCCTAGTATGTCCTACTATATGGAAATTATTTTAATTTCCTTATTTTTAAAACCATTTTTATTCAGATTTCTAAAATTTGCAAATAGGTAATTTTGGGTTCAGAAATGACAGAACATAAAACCAAATATGGTTAAAATCTCCCTACCCCATATCCTCCCAACCCTTTTAAGCAACCCTCCCTCCCAACACATAGGTAACAACTGTTGTTAGTTTCTTGATATTGATGTAACTATAAAAAAAAAATAAATGTATTTTCTGAATCCTACCCTTTCTCCACAAAAGATAGCCTTCTATATATACTGCTCTGCACTTTTGTTTCATTTGGCAATAGATTTTGGTGATATACCCATATCAGTATATAGAGAATTTTCTTCTTAAAAAATTATATCATATTCCATTTGATCAATCTATCATAATTTAGTCAGTCCACTAATGTTGCACTACTTATATTGTCTATCAATAAAATTATTAATGTGGAAGTGAATAAGCTTGCACTTGTGTCATTTCTCACATGTGCTAGTATTTCTGTAACATAAATTCTCAGAACTTTTTGACCCCAGGATTATTACATCAAAGGGTTACACATTTATAATTCTGACAATATTGCCAAATTGCCCTCCAGAGGGTTTGTTTCTTTGGAATCATTTTATACCTTATCACCTAGTGCAGATTTGCTTTCAGAAAATCCTCAGGATCCTCAAATTGACAAGACTAGAAAACCAGTAAGGAAATCACTTCTTAAATAAAAAAAAAAATTAAGGAAGTCACTACTCACCTTTACAGTTAAACATAACAACTGAACCCAAATTACTCAGAAAGGTAACCACAGAGATCATTGTGATAAGATATTTTGTAACTCCAAAGGGGTGCTGAATGCCAAGTTAATCTTAAAAACTGGTATAGATCCTGAATTATTTGACAGGTTATTTTAGTTTTACTATGCACTTGAGAGTTACCAGTTTTTTATAAAACTCAGAGGTACTATGCTTATGAAGTTTTCCACCTTTGTTCAATCAAAATGTCACTGAAAGAAGGCGTTAGTATCAATGTTAATAACTAAAAATCTTTGCTCACAGTTACATTTAACAATTTAGTGGAAAGAAACCCTGATCATCAAATGACAGGTACTTAAAGATATTTTAATAGGTTATAATTGTAGTTGAAAGATTTTTTTTAGAACTTAATGCAAAAACATTGATGTGTTTTCATACACACACGTCACATAAACATCCATCCATCCGTTAAATAGTTATCTGTAGAGCTTAGCCACTTCATATGAGGAATCTTGAGAACTTGAGCAATAAGTTGGTGGTGGTGTGCTTCGCCATTTGAGGAAATGTTTGTTTAAACAAAACACGGTGCAGAAGGGTATGGAGCAGCTGTGCAGTCCGGAGGCAGACAAAAGGTACAGGCTGAAAGGAGAACAAAGTCCTACTTAGGAAGAGAGGATAGGTCCCCTCCTGGGTATCTGGGCAGTGACTCTCCTGCAAAAATGGATGAGTGAATAAATAGGTGAAAGCTCTGCTTCTTTATTTGAACGACCACTGTGAAATCTGCTTTCTGACTGTAATATTTCAATAATGATGTTTTTCCCTTTTAACCTTGCTTGTATTTTTTCCCCGAATACATATGTGTTCTCTAAGATACTTCTAAGAGGTATCCTTTGTATTTCGGTCTATGAAAAAAGCCAATAGAATGGGTGTGGAAGGCTTCGGTGCAATTTACATCATGGGCCTGAAGGCAGATCACTGGATTATAGAACTTAATATATAATTTCAATTTCCACTCGCTGAGATTGTTATGCACTTTTCTTATATAAATGAAATCTATTTAAAGGTCAATAGAAAAAAGCTGGCCTTGGCAATGGTGCATTTTGTTTGCTGCCTGAATTGGAATGGAAATTATGGTACCTCAGTCTTTTCGTTACAAGGTTTTTTTCTTAGGAATCCCATGGCTCTACTTTTGGCACTGTGGTAGAACACATTTAAGTAATTCAATTATAATTTTAAAGTAGTATTAGGTCAGCATAAAATGTCAGCTGTGTTTATCCTGCAATGCCTGGGTCAAGAGCGGTAGAATTCAATATCTCATAGCAGCGTACAATCATGTAATTTCACAGCTTTGTTGAAATTTCTTTTCTCTAACAATGCCAAGAGTTTATATGGTTGAATTTTTTCCTTCGAACTATGTTCAAATATTACTGTAGTCTGGAGTCTTTGGGGCCAAAGCTAGTTCTAATCATGCATCATTTTAAAATTCTTCAATTATAATGCCAAGAGATTGCTCACAGGGACAAAGTGCAAGTTCTATAGAGCCCACATCATTCTGTTGCTGACGCAATCCATTATCTCCTGGCTTACTACATTGTCTTAGGCTCCTCTTTCCTGTTTTAATTGTTCCTAATCTCTGATCACAAAAAAGCACTGCTAATGTCCTTTGGGCATTCCCAGGGGTAGAAGAACTATTGATTAATTCCTTCAAAGTTTCTATTATATTAGGCTACACATTATGTACCATGGATTTTTTTTAAGTAGAATACATTTGCTTTTTTAATTTTTTTATTGTGTTATGTTAGTCACCATAAAATACATCATTAGTTTTTGATGTGGTTTTTTTGTTCGTTTTTTAGTTTTTGGTTTTTTTTAGTTTTTGATGTATTGCATGGAACACTGGGTGTTGTACATAAACAATGAATCTTGGAACACTGTACCATGGATAGAAATATGGATAATACGTGTCTTCAAAGAACTGATTCATTTGAAAGCAAGAACATTGTGTAACTAATTAAATTAAGGGCTATGGGTCTATTATCAGAGCATTTGCAGGCAAGAGTGAGATTCCAGAAGTATAATTCATAAAATTTACCCACAGGATAAAGAAAGGTCTTACCCTTGGGGCACCTGGATGCCTCCATTGGTTAAGTGTCCAACTCTTGATCTCAGCTCAGGGTTGTGAGTTCAAGCCCCATGTTGGGCTCCATTCTGGGCATGGAGGCTACTTAAAAAAAAGGGGGGGTCCTACCCTCATTCTCTCAAGTCAAGAGAAGAGTTTAGACTAATGACTTGTTAGCTAAAGGAAATCCTAAATATTGTGAATTGACACTGTGGAAGGAAACCGTTTGGAAGAAATTCTAAGGAGGGTGACTCCAAAATTGCTTAGTTTCTCTTTTCTAGGCTTTGTGACATAGGGTTTATATTAGTTTCCAAGGACTGAATGAACTGTCCTATGCCTCTTAAATAGTTCTAGTAAACCTCCCATGTCTCTTGGTTTACAGATGCATCATTCCAATCCTCTGTCTTTACATGGCGTTCTTTCTCTGTATTGTCATGTCATCTTCCCCTTGTGCATGCCCTACTGTGTGTCTACATTTTCCTTTCTTATAAGGACACCATTCACACTGGATTAGGAAAGGTCACATTCTGAGGTGATAAGGGTTAAGATTTCCAATATTTTGGGGAGGGGTCAGTGCAGGAGGAGACACAATTCAGTAGGAATAATGAAGTTAAAAGGCCCATTAGTGTGGGCCCCAATCCAATGTGACTAGTGTCCTTAACAAAATTCAACCCATAATGGGGCCTATGGTCATTACCATTGCTACTCTGCCCAGAGCCTCTTTAGTAGAAGTGGCACCTAATCTCCAGTTGCTGTGAATGTTGCCTCATGATGACTCAAACTGCCCTTCTCTTGATAATTGTCTTTGGACAAGTGGGAACTACCTCCATTGGTAGACTAGGACCACCCCAAGACCACTCGCAGGTCTCTTGCCTCAAGTTGGGACCAACTTTGTGGTGCACTTTGTACTCAAGAGTTTGCACAAGGGTTCACATTGAGGCTAGTCTCCAGTTGAGGTTACATCTTAGTTTTGTTCTCCAGCCCTGTCCTGCTTCCCTCCCTCCTGTTGTACTGAGAGCATCTGTTAACAAATCACATGAGTAAGAATGTTGTGATAGGCAGAATAATGGCCCCAAAGATGTCCACATACTAATCCCCAGAATCTGTGAATATGTTAGGTTGCATAGCAAAGGGGAAAAGTTGCAAATGAATTAAGATTGCTAATCAGCTGACCTTAAAATCGGTTATCCTGGATTATCTGGGCAGAGCCAATGTGATCACAGAGGTCCCTAAAAGTGGGAGAGAGGAGCTGAAGAAATTAGAGGGAGCCGTAATTATAGGACAATGTTTAGAGAGATGCCTTGTTGCTGACTTTAAAGATGGAAGAAATGGGCCATGAGCCACAGAATGCAATCTAGAAGCTGGGAAAGGGAAAAAAAAAAAACAAAAAAAAAACACTTTCTCCTAAAGCTGCAAGAAAAGAATATCAATCTGGATTTTTGGCTCAGGGAGACCCATGTAGGACTTCTGACCTCCAGAACTCTGAGATAATGAATTTGTGTCATTTAAAGCCACGAAGTTTATGATAACTGGTAACAGGAGCAATAAGAAATTAATGCAAATTCTCTGTTTCAGGCTCCACTTTTAGGAAACCTTACCTAAAGCAGGTACTTCTTTCCCATGTACTAAAGAGGTACAATTTCCAATTGTCATGGTTTCCCTACTTTAAAACAAATAAGCAAATGTACAAACAGCTTGCTGGCCCTATAGCAGTACAATGATATGGGGTCTGAACTGTGCATGCCAGCCATCTGTATTCCAAGCCTTGTACCATCACTCTCTACAAGGACAAGACACTTTTTTTTTTAAACCTCCCTTCTTTCATATGTAAGAAGGTAATCGTAGCAACCAATCCAGAGGGTTGTTGTGAGTTAATACATGAGAAGTGCTTAGAATTTGGGGACCATTCAATGAATTTTAGCTATCTCTGTTTCCATTTGCCTAAAAAACTCTGCATTTTGCTTTTCTCTGAAGATAAGGGAGCAGTCATGAAATAAGCTGACATTATGATTTGGTGTGCAAACACATGCCAGTTTGAAACTTGTATTTTATTATCCATCACAGAAAAAATATTATGGGGGGGGACATTAGATGATTAGGGAAATGTCTGCATTATTTTCAGTTTCATCACCAAAGCCTTAGCTATATGATAGAAACAGAAGAGATTTGGAATTCTTAGGATTTATTTCAACTGTGTTTATATCTATTCTACAGAGGATACCCTGCATAAAGTAGCATTTCTTAGTCTGTTTTTAGAGCCTAAAATGCAGATTCCTGACTACCTCCCCTACCACCACTTTGAGAAAGAGGCCTAAATAGTCGCCTTCTTAGTGATTTCCCCACTACACTCCATGATTTTGAGAACAGTCCCTAAGTTGGTAAGTGATTTTGTGCAATAATCTAAATAGTTCTTTTTAAAAAAAATATTTATTTTTTTGAGGTGTGCCTGGGTGGCTCAGTCATTATATGTCTGCCTTTGGCTCAGGGCACAATCCCAGGGTCCTGGGATGGAGCCCCGCATAAGGCTCCCTGCTTGGCAGGAAGCCTGCTTCTCCCTCTCCCACTCAATCTGTCCCCCCAACTCCCCCTACTGTTTCTTCTCTCTCTCTGTCTCTCTCTGTCAAATTAAAAAAAAATCTTTAAAAACAAAGATTTTATCTATTTATTTGAGGTAGAATGAGAGTGAGAGAGAGAGAGAACACAAGCATGGGGAGCAGCAGGCAGAGGGAGAAGCAGACTCCCTGCTGAGCTGGGAGCCCAATGCAGAGCAGGGCTCCATCCCAGGACTCTGGCATCATGACCTGAGCCGAAGGCAGACACTTAACTGACTGAGCTACTCAAGTGCCCCTAATCTAAATATTTCTACATTATTAACATTTGATAGCAAACTATTTGTGTTGGAGAATCTTTGCATGTTTTTTGCTCTCTCATAACTATCCCTGAAGCACAATTAGAATTGGTCAGCCTGAACAGTACATTTGGATTCAAGTGATTGAAACATCAGCAAATTTCTATTTCTTCTAATTAAATCTTCACATTATCCCTAAGTCATTGTTTAAAAACACATAAGGGTGCAATAATATTTTATTTCTTGAAAAAGATGAGCATACTTAATTTTAAAACTTCTTAAAATCTATTATTCGATCTAAAGATTTGATCTGCCTCCAGAATGGCAAAAAAAAAAAAAGTTTTGTTTTTTAAAGATTTTATTTATTTATTTGATAGAGATCAGAAGTAGGCAGAGAAGCAGGCAGAGAGAGAGAGGAGGAAGCAGGCTCCCTGCTGAGCAGAGAGCCCAATGCAGGTCTCAATCCCGGACCCTGAAATCATGACCTGAGCCGAAGGCAGAGGCTTAACCCACTGAGCTACCCAGGCATCCCAAAAAACTTTTTTCTAAGAATGGCAAATTTTTAAAAGCAGTATCAAGACATCTGGCCACTTAAAGAAGAACAACTATTACAGAACTGGGGAAAGTTCTTGGCAGGAAATGGCTGGGGAGAGGGGAAAAAGGGATGCAGAGAGATTATTGGGTTTATATTCCATTGATTTTATTAATCTCTATTGGTAATGTGGACTTGGGAAAGCAAATGATCATCGTAATATTTAATGACACTTCTTATTAGGCAATGTGTTTTTCATTTTCACCTTTGCCATGCAGTGTGCTTGTACTGTGAAGAAGGGAAAGAAATATGAGGTATCGTTCCTGACTTTGGAGACCTTAACCTTTAATAGTAGAAATGAAACAAGACTGTTAAAGCATGTATGTATGTCTGCACACATTAGAAGTACACATGTATATATTTGTGCTTTATAAATTGATACCTCTGTATTTATGTTAAATATTTCAGGAATGAAGAATGATTAGACACTAAGTTGCATCATTTAGTTACAAATTTACTCCAAAACTTCAGAGAAGGAAGTATCAGCAGGAACGGAAATAATTAGAAACTTTATTCAGGATTTAGTTACCTGGGCTAATCCTCTCCAGTATTTTGAATATTTTAAGCCTGTGCATCTTGGGTTTGATAATAGATGACCGGATGCTTGCCAAAGTTGGGTCTCTTTTTCCCACATAGCACTTGTATTAACTTTTATTCACAGTGACTAGTTTTAAAAAATCAACTATTGTACAAGTCTTTGAGAAAATTACTTTAAAGAAAAAAAGTTCCTGTTAGCATAATGGCTTAGCTAGATGAATAAAGACATATTATTGAACTGACACAAGGGGCTTTGCAAACTTCTGTTTACTTAGATTGGTTCTGCAGAGGTTCCATTTCAAAAGCAGAACCAACATAAAAGCCTTCTGAAGCATCAGAGCTAGTATGGCACCGTTTGTGACTCAAGCCTTACCCCAGGAACTGCAGCCAGTTGGAGTACTTATTAATTAGCATTTAGGTTTTAAGATACCTTCCGCAATCCATCTTGCGGAGATTTTTATCTCCGTGGAAGTATGTCTGCAGTGAATCCTTTTATTGGTCCTGAAAGAAGTCCAGTCTAATGATACCAGCAGAAAAAAGTCAATGCAGCACTTTGAAGGAAATGCATCATTTAAGTCTCAAAATAACACATTAAAAAAAAAAGATTTTATTTATTTCAGAATGGGGGGGCGGGCATAGGGAGAGGGAAGGGGAGGAGAAAGAATCTCAAGCAGACTCTGTGCTGAGTCGGAAGCATGGTCAATCTCATGACTCATGAGATCATGACCTGAGCTAAAACCAAGTGTTGGATGCCCAACCAACTGAACCACCCAGGCATCCCAGTACTTTTTTTTTCCCCAAGTACAAGCCTGCAATTTAAAATTACTCTCGTGTGCTTCAAAATTCTCATTTAACATTCATGGAACTTATATTTTGTGTTCAGGCTTATTGGAGTTAGAAAATTCAAAGGGTAAGTCATCAAGGAATTTAGTATGTGGGACAAAAATACAGAGTTAATTTTTATTATACTTTAGAATTAATTTGATTAGTGTATGGAATGGACAGTATGCACAGTTATAACATTTTGCAAGTATAAAGTACCCCCAGTCACCCAATTTTTGAAGATAGCCCCAGTCAGCAGCCCCAGCGTATCCTTCCAGAGAGGTACCCGAGCACAAAAGCTTGAGTCATAAAATACAGACATCAAATACAAAACAAGTTTCAACTTTATAGCGATTGAATAAAAGAAAACAGCAGAGACAAATGGCAGTGATGAATAGGACAAATTAGAAATCCTTACATCTTACCGATGGTGCCACTTACTTAGAAAAGTTTGGTTATCAACCCTGGGATGGCAAGCAGAGGCCAGACCACTAGAAGGTTGTATTAAGTTAAGGCTAAGAAAGGAGAATGTCTGAGCTGGACATTGCCAGCTAATGTACATTGCCTAACGACTGATGCAACTCACACCCAAATGATGGACATAATTCCTATTGCTTATCATCGTGATCATTCTACCTATTGATCCTGTGAGAGTGAGTTTTCTACAGCTGCGTATAGTAGACTATTTCTTTACTCATGTTCCACAAAAGAGTGGTATTCAAACTTGAGTGAACATCAAAATCACACTGCAAGCTTATTAAAATGCATTTTCTCAAGCTCCAACCACACAGGATTTTGACCCAGAGTATTTGAGGTAGGGTCTGGAGTCTATATTTCTGTTCAGTCACTCAGATGATGCTATCGTAGAGATCCTGTGCAGATTCTACTGCACAACTGGCAAAAAGCCCAAAACTGAGAAATATCAAGAATTTTCTGGGTTGTCCAAACCCAATGGCAGGTACACACGAAATGAATGTTGATTTTGCAGTTCAGTTCAGGCCCTTCCCTGGTTTTTTTCATGTTTAAAATCACTGAAGAGTGGCTCTAAGTCCAAATGTTCAGACCACTTTGATTCAAACTCTAAAATTACAACCATAAATTTAATGTGAATTTTTCCTTGCTGAATCTTTAATTTTTCCTTACACAACAGGTAGCCTAGTTTCTATGAATAAATGAGGAAATTTATGTGAGCAATTTTAGAACCTGGTGGTTAAAAATTAACCTCCTGTATCTTATGCTTTAACACAGGGGGGACTTTACTCATTCCTACTAATCAGTATTCCTTTTCCTTGCTTTTATTACAAAAGGAGCTATGATCTACCTTTGCAATAGAGCTTTTCCTTTTAATATCACAATATAATTTTCTTTAAAATGTTATATTCACTGAAACTTAATCTGAAAAAATTATATCAGCTGGAATTGGCCTTGGCACCAGCATTTCAAAATTTTATATTTAAATTAATTGTGCATATATAATACCATGCTGAGAGTCATTTTCACAGAATGTAGCCTACCTTTTGTTAAGTAAGGAAGAGGTAAGCATTTTGGCATTCTTTGTTAGCTCTTCAAAGTCACCAGGACCAAGGATAGCAATTCTTCACATACATTCAAGGCTATTCTTTGTCCCTTGCTTTGGGCTCAGTGCTACTGACCTAAGATTCCACTTGTTTTCTACTCTTTGCCCCCCTATCTGTTTAGTTGGCCATAATGGCATTGGCAGGGCTATGTGCTCAGGAAATTCAAGACTCCTATTTGGGCAAAGCTATCTCCACTTGCCAACTAGTCCCCCTACCCAAATTGCCATAGCAACCACAAAGATTGCAGGTGCCTACATAATAGAATCATACACTGAACAGATGTCATCATTTACAAGCGGTGCTTTGTTGAATCTGAATGGTTCAAACAGCTGCAAACAGAATTACCCCTCCTTCTGAGATTTCAGAGTGTCAAACTGCAAAATATCCACGACTTGTTATGGTGAAGTTACAAGTAGAATGGAAAGGATAGCTCATCCTGGAGGTGAATACCGCATGTGCACACATGAACACACACACACACACACACACACACACACACACACACACACACATACACACACCCCTCTCTTCTTTACTCACTAAGCAGGTGACTATAAAAAGTATATAATGAGTATGTTGAGAACCTGAACTGCTTACATTTAAGACTGAGAAACAAATCTGGTTGGAATATAGCAAGAGAAAAAAAGATCAATGATCTTTCTCCAAAAGGGGTCTTGCCTAAAAATGGAGACAACAGATAACTGACAATATATGGGAGGTGTTGCTGGCCTCCCTGAACGAAACAGAATGCCAGAAATTCTTAACATTGATTAACCCTTTCTTCAGATTTGGGAATTGAAGACTTCAAATGATTACAAATATGCTATCTCTCTGGATAGGAAGTGAATAAATGTGATCTCACTTAATATAGTGGGTACGAATGTATATATAGGAGTATTAGAAAATAGATTCCAACAAAGGTCATGAGGCAATAAAAGGGGTCAAATAATCTGTGAAGGTCTTCTGTAGAGTAGCTATAGGGAGACTAAACAATTTAAACATTGAACCAAGAACAGCACATGCATGTTGAGACCAATTCTGAATGAAGGAGACCGAAGAGGAATAATGAAATGAACCTCGAAGTAGGTTATATTCATCAACTCAAAAACAGCTGATGTTTCTCTTTCCTGTGAAATAGGCAAGCAAATTTCTAGTAGCCTTCCAAATGAACTGGGAAATCTAGGTAGATACTCTGTCAAAAACAGAATGTTTTTCTTATTGTGTTTACTGATGGATTTTAAATGTCTATTCCTTATACTCATGAAATGTGTTGTCTCTGATATTCCTCAGTATATGTCAGCAGTGAAGACCAATTAGATGCAAAAAGTATTAAAAACTTTAGGCTCATCATAGTATTTCTTAGACAACTAAACAGACATTTAATAAGCAGTAGGGAAACTTACCAACCCTGCCCTTGGTATTACTAATTGTAAATCCAGAGCAAGTGGCAGATTTTTAGGCTACTGAAACCAATGAGTTTCACTCCTGGAAGAAAACTTAAGAGTATGAGCCTAAAATTCATACAGAAAATTTTATTCAAGACACAAAATCAAACTTCCTGAAGGAAAATTTCATTAAATAGAACAAATAACAAAAGCAAGGTACGAAATTGCTTTTTCTGCATATTTGGGTATTGACAGCCAGTGTTAAAATTATTTTAGCCTGTGTGTTTTGAGAAACCAGAAAAACTACTGATTGGAGTTTTGAGCCACACTGAAAGGCATGATTCAGTTCTCGTACTCCATGTCCTCTCACTGAGGCCTAGACACTGCCCTTTTATATGAACTACCTACAAGTTCATGACCACTGAAACTCAAAATTATCATTATGGCGCAAAGGGAAGAGTGGATCTGAAAACAGGCCACTTTTAGAGGGTCTGCACGTAATGTGAACAGTCACCTATTGCCATGTGTAGGCCGCTTCCAAACTTAATGACTTAAAACAACTATCATCTCTCATTGCTTATGAGTTTGTGGGTCTGCTAGACATGACTGCTGATCTAGGCCTGGCTAGGCTCATTTTGGCTGTATTCATTCAGTCACCCAGAGGCTGGCTGTCAGTTGGTCTCAGCTGGGCTGGTTCTTCTCTGCTCTGTGTATCTTTTCTCTTTCGGCAGGATGATAGTTGCTGACGTGGTAGGTAGTGGCAGCCTAGAGAATCAGCAGAAATGTGAAAACCTTCCTGAAGGTCACGTTCATACCTACACGACTTGGTTAACTTTGCATTCTCTTGGCAAAAGCAAGTTACAAGACCAGTCTAAATATAAGAAAGTTAAGAAATAGACTCCCCTCTCTTGGTAAGAAGAGCTGCAAAGAACTGTGGCAATTTTTACCACAAACAGTATGTTCAGGGAGGATAATGTGTCCTCCACCAACTTCCCAGAGAAAAATACAGCTTTTATAGCACAGTGTTACAAAAGTATCTAAAATTTCTGGAGACAGCTACCACTTTGAGTTGAATTTCCCGAGCCCTATGCCCTCAACTATTTTACACAAGCTATGACAGAAATTGACTTTTTCAGGCACACATTAAGGCCCAGTTGTTCATGTAATACAATTTTGGGCGTGCTCAGTAAATGTTACTGAAAATCCGAAAGGGCTGAAGAAAAAAGAAACCCATCTATACCGAACATAAGTTGCCTCAGGTTCTGCAATATTCCATGAAGAAGTCCCCTCACCCTGGCTCCTTTGTTTAGTTGATTTCCCCTTTGGCTAGGAAAATTGAGACAGGTTAATAAGTTTACATACCTATTGTTTTTAAGCTATTTGTAAGACAGTGTTTAAAAATTACTGGAAGGCACATTATGGAAAATTTGTTTTTGTAAAATATATTTTGTCTATGAATTCACATCTAGTTCCAAACTAGATTTTAAACAATTACAAGCAATATAAGTTAAACTCAATGTTAAATAAGCTGATGGGTATTAACAACTGTACACAGAAAACTGGGTGTCATATGCAAACAATGAATCATGGAACACTACATCAAAAACTAATGATGTACTGTATAGTGACTAACATAACACAATAAAAAAAAGCTTTAAAAAGATTAAAAAATGCATCACAAATGAGATTAGTACACAAAATACACATCTTGAATGTTTATACAATGAGCAAATATTTGCCTACATCATTTTTGGCAACTAATGCCAAGAACGGTATAGAACCAAATTTCACAATGTAGTAGGGTGGACTGTGGAAGCTGTAGTTTTTTCTGCCTCATATTTTTCATATTCTTTAGAGAACACCATACCCACTTTTGTACTCCTGACAGGAATTATCAATCATGGTGAAAATGGATTTAAACATTGAGTCAGCAGTTTGTAAATCAACTAATCTGGCTTACAAATTGAGAAAAACTTCTCTCTTAAGTTTGTAAATTCTCTATACCATTTCTTTTCCTGTTCACTGAAAATGGATATTTTACAAGTTAAAAATCTTAGCGAGTAAATAATATGGTACTTGGAAGAACAACAGTAGATACAACCTGTGTTTCAGGTTCAATAGCTCTTTTAAAAACTTTTTTTCCCCCAATATTTTAGTCTAGAAAAATGTTGGTCGCTTGGAAGTATTTGTTGTAGCTGTTTAGCTACAGTCCATAGTCTTTTAAGCCTTACTTTACTCATCAGTGGGAGACCATCTTCATTTGATGAATACCAGGTCAGTGAAAGAATAGTAGGAAAGAGTAGTCAGGAAACTCTGGCCTGAGTTTGGCATTGGGATCTGTGAATCATGATGAACAACAGAAAGTAAACAGTCCAAAGTTGGAGTCAATGCAGGTCATACATACAAAATGATGATTCTTTTGAATTTTAGTGAGTAGCACAAACAAGTTTTGTGTTTCTTTAAAATCCCTCCACCCCATAGCAATGACTGCAAAAAAATAAGGAAACCCTCTTCTGGTTTCTTTATCCTTTTTCTCTTGGCTCCCCCCCCCACCCCCCCAACCCCCCTGATGATAAAGAGAGACTTTGTTGCTACCAGAAACCAGCAAAAGCTCTCTTGATTACACCATCCAAGTATTTCAGAATTACTTGCTGAGAAACTCCCACAAGCATTATGCGGGCTCCCTGCCCTTTGATCTGATACAGACTTTTCTGTACAGCATGAGTCCTGCCCTTCTCATGTGGTACAGACAGCCTTGTCTCTGTGGGGTTGCAGTTACCAGCCAAGCATTAAAAACAGCACATGGATTAGAGGGCATGACACAGTAAAGAGACTGATAGTTAAGTGTTACTATCTAAGAGGGAGAATGTAATCAGGAGCACTTTATTAAGAAATCACTGGTTTGAGGAATGAAGCACTTTAGAATGGAAACTCTAGAATTCTATACAGCAAGTCTATAAAATGTCACCATACTGCTCAGTCATAGATTTGTTTTTGTTTTTGATTTTTTTTTTTTAAATAAGCTTTAGAGAGTGACCAGATCAAGGTACATCAGGGCCAGTTTCCATCATTCCTTGCAACAAAAGCTCTTTCGGTTGTTGGTGATAATGTTAATATTAAGGTCAGAACACCTGAAAGCAAAAGTGGTGTTATGTACATACACTGTAAGTATTACAATGTAATTATATAAATTCCAAGTTGGCACTATCCCTGGTCTCTATTTCCCCTAATATACAGTTATCAGAAAGAACAGAGGGACAACATTAAGACCCTACTGTAAAAAAATAATTTTATTGGCACTTATAATAGAAGGTAAAAGCAATTATAATTCAGATCGGAACTGTGATGGGATTGCAAACAGTGTATCTGCTACCCACCCACGTCAAGTATTATACAAAATATTTCCTTGGGCTTTGATTTCAAGAATGTGTCTCTAAGGTGAGTATTCTGCCTTCCCAGCAGACACAGATAGTAGAGTTCCTGCAAGATCATCGTGACAGGATGATCCAACGTTAGCCAGATCAGTGAGGGCAGTCAAAACAATACAAAGATTATAGGGCAGGACACAAAGGAAGGGACTGTGAGAACCAACCTGAAGAGGGAGGACACGGTTACAGGATACAAATATCCTAGAGGTAAGAGCCTAAGTGGAAAAAAGAAAATTAGCATGACAGTGACAAATGGCCTAAATTTCCTTTTCAAGGAGGAACAGCTGAGCCAAAGTAATAATAATTAAAACAGAAGTTTGGAGAGTAAAAGTAAGTTGAACCTGATACTGAAAAATGTCTCCATCTTAAGAGCTGATTAATATTTAAGACCCTCATATCTATAATGAAAGTCATCTTCCATCTAAATTCTTCCCCCCACCCCCCACCCCCGCTTTCTTCTTTTCCTCTTTCCTTCTTTTCTACCAGCTCTTCATTACATGTCATTCTCCTGGTTCTCCTGGATTAAGATGCTGGTGATACTTTTAATATCTTCTCTGCCTTTTCTCATCACATTCCTCACATTCATTCCAGGCATTCCATCACTTTCTGTTCCCAAGGATCTTCTCGCCTACTGTTGAATGTGTCTTCCAAATGTACAACTATGATTTTGTTGTTTCCCTGAACAGAAACCCTCAAGGATGCCCCCACTCTACTAAGGAATGAGAGAATAGCTCCTCCTTGAATTCAGCTTTCTCCTTTGCCTCAACATGATCCATCCTCCAGCTTTATCTTGTGTCCTCACACACTCAAGGGCATAGGTCTTTCCAAACATATTCTCAGCTTTCCTTTTCTAGTCTTTTGTTTTAGAAGCTCCTCCACATGTGCACCCGCAATTCAGAATTCAGCTCAACTGATCTTCACCCATAAAGCTTCCATGACCCTAAAAGAAAGCAACCTCTTCTTCAGAAGCACTTGGTCACTGCATTTCTAATTACCCTGATGCCATTCTAATTTGTTTAAGGAGTTTACAGACTTGTCACAGCTCCTCCCAGTTGCATTGTATGCTTCCTGAGAGTAAGAATGCATCCTATTCATCTACTGTGTAGACTATTAGTTGCTACATAGACAAAGTTTGAATAAATGCTTGGGAATGATTGAAGTGAAAAAAGATTATTTTTAAAAGTTGTTTTACATAAATGTAGGTTAGATTTAACAATTGAAAGAGGTTGCCATTCTTACCAAAATAAGGCAAAAAAGAAAGCAAACTCAATGTTATTTCATTCTAAATAAAGTGAATAGCATTTGCCTCCTCTAATTGGGAAACAACCTTACCTCAACTTAGCCTCCTGCTAGGCTCAGCTGTTTCATATTACCAAACTATATAACTAAGAAAATTTGTGTACACTGAAAGAAGATGTAACAATGTGAAAAATGGCTATTACTGAAGTAGACTCTTGAAGGGAACCTTTATTTATTTATTTATTTATTTAAAGATTTTATTTATTATTTATTTGACAGAGAGAGATCACAAGTAGGCTGAGAGGCAGGCAGAGAGAGAGGAGGAAGCAGGCTCCTTGCCGAGCAGGGAGCCCGATGTGGGCCTCGATCCCAGGACCCTGAGATCATGACCTGAGCCGAAGGCAGAGGCTTTAACCCACTGAGCCACCCAGGCGCCCTGAAGGGAACCTTTAATATTTTTTCACATATTTCTGCTTTTCTACAGAATATTTATAGCATTTAGAACCAAAAGAACATTATTAATAACAAAATTTGAGCAATGGATTATTTTTGATGGATGATTTTTTTTTAAGATTTTATTATTTGAGAGAGAGAGAGAATGAGAGAAAGAGAGAGCATGAGATGGGCGAGGGTCCCAGGGAGAAGCAGACTCCCCACTGAGCAGGGAGCCCAATGCGGGACTCCATCCTGGTACTCCAGGATCATGATCTGAGTCGAAGGCAGTTGCTTAACCAACCGAGCCACCCAGGCGCCCTGACGGATGATTTTAAAGATAATAAATTTATACAAAATTTACAATACAAAAGTATATATAGACCCTATATAGACTGAACCTGATCTGATTTATATTCCAAAACAATAATACTAAAGGCAATTAAAACATATAGTGAAGAATACAAAAACTTGATGCAAAGAGAACAGAGACTTGTTAATATTGATGGTATTGACTACAATACAATAAAGGTTTGATCTAAGATTGTAGCAGTGGGAAGAGAAGAAAGTTCAAATCCTAATCAATGAATTTGGATTAACAACTCAATGAGGGGACTGAGGGAGTTAGAGAATCTTTCAGTATTAAAAGCCTGTTTATAACCCGATTGATAAATAAGGGTCTGCTTTTAACGCTAAGAGCATTAATGCTAAGAGCTAAATGATGCATAAGTTTATTCACAGAATGGGCTACACAGGTGGTTCTAACAGAAAGAAGGGTTATAAAGAAGTCATCAGGGAAAAAAACCTGATATGTGAACTTTTATCTTTAGGGCACTTCTGGGCAGCATGAGTCATGCAGTCGGAAGAGATAGCAGGGCTTCCTGGTGAGATATTTTAAAGAGAGAGATGCTGCCAAGAGCTAGCTCTGCAGCAAAGATGGTGACAACTTTCTCTGAAAAGAACTGGTAGCTTTTCTGAAGGAAACATGTGACTATGTAAAGCAAGGGGTAGCAGTGGGATGGGCTGTCTCTTAGGGGTGAAAGTGGTGAGTTTGGTAATGGGGAATTAACTGGTTCAACTTACCAGTTATAGAGATCAATTAATAATAGACACTCCCAGTTTGTACTGTATATATTTTTTAAAGATTTATTTATTTATTTTAGAGAGCACGCAGGCGAGTGGGGGCAGTGTGCAGAGGGAGAGAATCTCCTGCAGACCCCCTGATGAGTGCAGAGTCCAACGTCAGGGTCGATCCCTTGACCCTGGGATCATGACCTGAAACTAAGAGTTAGAACCTTAACGAACTGAGCCACCCAGGCACCCCTGCATCGTATATTTTTATGTCTCTATTTGATCTACATTTTTTGGCATTGAGGGTGACCACTACAGCTACCACTATTTTAAATATAGAAATCTATAGAAATATAATATTACCTTTATCATTTTTACTTATAGGGGGATAGTAACTCATTAAGTTTCATAACCATAACTGAGCTTGTACCAGCTCTTTAAAATTCTATTGTAATGCCCAGGAGAAAGCAATCTTCATAAAGAGTGCACCTTACAATTTTAACCGTTTTGTGAACAGAAGGACCTAAATCCTCTTCCAGTTATCTTCTTTCACTAAAATACATATCATCATGCCATTTCATTCCTTATTTTTAGCTACCAACATTAGATCAGATGAAACAAGTGGAACTAAATTACTTAATTCCATTTCAACATTCTCTTATACCAAGAATCACAAAATACCCATGGCATGGATTAGAACAGAGAAGACCCATATTGTAGTTCTACCACCACAACTTATTAGTATTTTGAGCTTGGGAAAATTAATGAATATTACTGTACCTCAATCTCCTCTTCTATAAGTGGATATTTCAGCTTCAGGAACTATACATTTCCCTGGTATAAATATTCCCACCATAGCCAATTTATCAACCCACTCAGAAAATTCTTGAATATTTAATAATCAGCTCTGGAGGACTGATAGAATCCATATGAATTATATCTAGCACACAGTGGTTGAGGGGAATAGATAATAAAGTTTCGAGAAGCAAGGCCTGCAGAGTAGAAATAATGATAAAGATTTAAATCAGATTTAAATTGACAAGAAAGTCCAGATATAAGATCATTAACTTCAAAATCTATGGAATAAATAATCATAACAATACATGGAAAAGATATGTAAAATTGTAATGTTTGGAGATTGAAGCCTGAACAGGTTGAGGGAAATATATGAAATATGTCAATTTAGTTAACAAGTATATAAGGGGCAGAGTTTTATAAAAGAGGTGGTATGATTGCTTATTAAAAGTTGATACATAGAAGGAATAATTATATATATTGCAGAACGAATGCACGTTTACATGTACTAGTTTTTATATACCAAAAGCCAGTTAAAGGCAGCCTGGGACACAGTGGTAGGATGATCAACAAGATATACTCTGTGAAGTTTTGCTCAAGGTGAAAAGAGGATAGAATAATGAGGTAGTTGTTAGCTAGTTCCAGATTTGTGTCTGTACCACTACATTCGGAATTTTCTAATTGAGTCTACTCCTCCTCCCATCCCAGGATCATCCCTACTCTAGTTTTTAAAACCTTCTTAATCCAAGTTTCAACCTTACTCTTAGTACCACTGGTAATTCCGGTAGACTTTCCAGTCTAGGTCAAGGAATCCAATCTTGTCTATTGGGCTCTCACATGGTCCTTCTTAATCTCCTCTGTGTGTATCTCACCAAACTTGTCTTAAGCCAACTGTACATTGATAGACTGTGCCAAGGAAAAACTATGTTTCAAAAAAAGGTACCTACCCTATCCAAATGCTAGATTTACACCAAGGTTACTTCCCCCTGACTTTAGCCTTGGTTACTCTCTTTAGTGCTCTCTCTAGAATAAGTATGCTGGGTACTGTTTCCTGAATCCACAGATCGCTAACAGCTATTGGCATTATTCATGAATGGAAACTTTTCCAGTAGTTGCTAGTTATTGAACTAACCTGCTAGCATTGATTATTTTCTAAATTTCATCATAGTTATACATATTTTTTTTCATGAGGTTTTGACCTGCCTTTTTCACTTTCTATCATTAGCTGCATTTTCCTTTAGGTCTGGCCCAGCTGTATCTCTTTGTTTATTATCATCTTCCTATAATACTTCTCAGGATCCTTATGCCCTCCAGGTTGACTTTTAGCCTGGGACCTACTCCACACCATACCATACCAAAAATCATAAGAACAGTGTGTCTTCAGGTGGGCAGATGGAAAATGCATGGAAAATTAGAAATCCATAGGACCCAAGTATCTCATCAAAAAAAAGCGGTCAGGATACTTAACACAGGGAACATAGTCAATAATATCATAATAGGGGCGCCTGGGTGGCTCAGTGGGTTAAAGCCTCTGCCTTCAGCTCAGGTCATGATCTCAGGGTCTTGGGATGGAGCCCCTCATTGGGCTTTCTGCTGGGAGCCTGCTTCCTCCTCTCTCTGCCTGCCTATCTGCCTACTTATAATCTCTCTCTCTCTCTGTCAAATAAATAAATAAAATCTTTAAAAAAATCATAAAAACATTGTATGGTGACAGTAACAGTATGTATTTCTGTGAGCTTCGAATAAGTGTAGAATTGTGAAGTCACTATGTTTTATACTTGAAACTAATAGAACATTGTATATCCACTACAATAATAAAAATTAAACAAAAAAACAAAAGCAGTCAGGATACTACATATAAAAAAAACACCTTGAAATAGAGTATTCAGATGATTAGTGCATAGGAAATTTGTTCCTTGGATCACAATACATGCAAAAAGATCATTTGTTTTGTCCCATAAGATATATTAATAATTTTTCTGTAGGGAAGGGCTAAGTCAAGGAAAGAAACTTTCTTTCAGGTGCTTACTGGTGACTGGAGAATAAAGGTCATTTGTGTTCCTATTTTGGACAACTCATTGGCTACTTTTCTGAAAGTGAACACAGTTCTGAGCCTTCATGCAGATCTAAGTAATTTATTAATGTCAAAACTATAGCGACCTGAGAAAAACAATTGCTCCCTCCTCCCCCGCCCAAGTCGAAGTTTAAGAAAAGGTCTAAGTTTAGAAATGGACAGAAGATGTCACCAGGTTAACTTCCAGTTGTGCTTTTTGTCCAGTGGATCCTGCAAAGATAATCTGATTCTCTAAGAAAGTGTAATTTTGATTAATTTTCTCTTGACTGAGCTATTGCATGTTCTATAGGTCTAGAGGTCAAATTGTAGGAGTTAAGTTGCAGGTAAATTCCTCTCTATGACAAGGAAAATTCTTCCTATTCGTAATTATGCAAATGAATTTTATCCAGTAGAGATAAAATTGAATTTCTCGTGGTTGAAACAATAACATAAACATTACAATTTATTGCCCAGTAGGATATTAGGCAGTTTTATTGCTATTAACAAATTCATTTCAGTATTCCTGACTGACTGTATATATATATTTAAAAGTTACACATATATAAATTTTCTTTTGAAACTTATTGCCTCTCTCATTTGTAAATTGCTTAAAATCTTCAATGCATATTCATTTTATATTTGTAGAAAAGACACGTTATTTTTTTTCAAAAATTATTCTTAAATAACTATCTCTTTGTCCCCTATAGAAAAAAGGAGCCTCATTACCAGGATTTGGGGTTGATCGATGGTCTATAACATCTAGAGTGTCTCACATGAATACTGCCTCCTCTCCTAGTTCTACCCCTCATTTTTTCCCCCCAAGTCCATCTCTTGAATAAAAACCTTGACTCTCAATATCCCCAACTCTCCTGCATTTTCTTTCTCCACAGCCCTATTCCTTCATGAAATCACAATGTCCTTCCCTCAGGAATTGTCTTGTACCATTGTCCTCCTACATCTTGTAAACTGTGTAGCCTAATCTCTCCTACTGGCTGAAGGGAAGGATGAGTCTCGGCCTTGTGGGTAGCAAAAAAAACATGTTGGAAATTCCCTAATCTTGACTGTTACTTAGTCTTTCCAAAGATAGAGGGAAAGCCAATGAAAACCAAACAAAAAAAGCACCGTGAAGATTAGATAACTTCCCCAGAAAACTTAACTAACCAGGGTTACGTGAGATTTGTATTCCTCCTCTTAACATGTCTTTGACTTGATTGTGCTAAAAATGCATCCCACTCGGGATTCCTTCCACCCCACATATACCCTGAGTCACATTCTAAAGGTTTCCCCCATTAGTCCCCACAACAAACAGCTCCTGTCCATTACTCTGGCCTAATTCCTGGGGGGATTTTTTTCCCTGTCTATAGGAGATGGCAAAAATCAGGTTCTTGGGAACTAAGGGAGTAGAACTAACTAAGGGAGTAGGACTCTCTGCAAAGGTAACAAACCCCACCTCAAAAGAACTGAATGCAGTGGAGATGTGGTCATATTTATTCCACCATGGTCTCTCTTTAGGGGTACCTGGCACGTGGCAAGTACTCAATCAACATCTGTTGAATGAATGCATAAAAATACTGTTTTAAATGGCATCACTAGGCCTCAAGATACAAGGTCCTGGCTATGTATACTCTTAGTCCATGTCCTTTGGCTTAGAGACTGCTTGTAAATATAAGCATTTTCAATGAACTCAGTCCCAAGTGATGATTAAAAGTATTTCTAACTGAGGGAACCTTATAATTTAAGATTGTAATCCTGTACTTTGTAATCCTGTGTTCATTCTTTTACTTATTCTATCCTCATTTTTCTCAATTGTAGAAAGTTTCTGGGATTGAATAACTAAAATCTCTGTTCCTGAGTCATGCTGCTAACTCCCATTATGTGTTCAGCTAACATTGTGTATGCCTGCCTGAATTTCTTTTGAAGCCTTTGTTCTGCCCAAACCCCTTCTGGTTAAAAGGAGTTCACAGACAGGAAATGAATGGGTAAAAGGGGAAATAATATATACACATACACTTCGAAATGAAAAATAAACCGAAGTACCATCATTGTTGAATGGTGATGGGTTCAGCCTCAAACAATACTTTGCAGAATTTCTTTCCTGTAGAGATCTGTCAGTGATTCACCTTGAATGCGTGAATGGAAAATTGTTCCATCCCATCTAAAAAAAAAAAAAAAAAAAAAAAGTTTGTTTTCCTCACATCTTTCTTTTGTAGCTAATGTCAAACTTCATGTATTTCAGGCAGAGGTCAAAATTGGTATTGCCTTTAAGCTAGGGAAAGTCTGGAGATGAACTCTGTATGACAGGGTCTTGAGGTGTTATAGTCGCATCAGATTCAGAGATGTGAATTTTTTGTTTTTAATTTTGGTTCTAGCATTTGTTTCAGAGAAAAGGCATCACTTCTATAGTTAGAAATCAAAGTTTCTTGAAAGAGTTTCATTTGTTTCCAAACTTTGAACATAGAAAAAAACTTTTTTTTTCAAATAGGTATTAAATTGACCATTGAGTCCAGAGCCCTGCTTACACCAGGATCTCATTTCTTGCCCCCCCCATGCTAGCTTTATACAGTAAATTAAATAATTGCCCTTACAGTTCAGCGACTGGGATGCCACAAAGCAAAGTGCCATGCCTAGGATCACACAGCTTTGTAGAGCTGAGTTTTGAAATCATTCTATCTCCAAAGTCTGTTTATTTTGCTGAATATAAACTGTACAGCCAGAAAGGTCAAAGGACAGATCTCTAAACATCTGAAGGAAATTCTGTAACATTCATTCAGAGATTTCAGATGTAGCAGAGCACAGTGACAGACAGACTGGATGTTGACCTCCATGGAAAGTATATAGGGAAGAATTTTGCCAGTCTTAGTTGTTTAGTCACATGCACAGAGAAGTAGCAAAATCATAAACAGCACTGTCTCTGAGCATTTAATATCGAATGTAATATCTGAAAGTACAGAGTAAATTCTAAAGTACCACACAAAATGAAAGGTGATGTTACCTCCAGGAAATAATATATCTTGATTGTACTTTAAATGCAAGTTTCTCCAGAAAGCAAACCATTTTTTTTTTCTAAAAATTTCCTGAAGACAGGAGATAAAAAGCCAAGGAAGAAAGAGTGAGCAACAGAATATGTTACTGTTAACCTCAGTGCTCTTAAATCTCTATACTAACAATGTAGCAACGATGCCTGGCTTTTTTTTTTTTTTTTTTTTTTTTTTTGTTACAAAAGCTTTTGGTTTACAGAGACTTTAAAATATATATATATGTAAAAATATGTTTATTTTTTATGAACTAACTGAAGCTCGCTGAGGTTGAAAGCAAAGCCAGGGTCTCACGGGTGGAAGTGGCAAAACAGCTCTGGTTCCTACCCGCTCCTAGTCCACAGCTAGTATTTATTCCACCGTACTGAAACTGTGTATTTGTTTGAAGATATGAAGATATCGAAGATAATTGAAGATAATGAAAATAATTACCATCCATGAGAATTCCTGTTGCAGTGGGAAATTCAGTACCTGGAAAGCCATGTATACAAGGGGTATATTTTAAGCCACTGTGGAAGCGAAATTATGGAAAACTGAAGTACTTTACCTGAGAATATTAGTGAATTTTTTCTTAACATTTTACAACATATAATCAACCTTCCAAAAGATCTTAAATTCTAGCAATGCTGGTGCTTGTTTTGTATCTGAACAAACCAAACAACCAACATTATTTGATCAGGTTCTCTCTGGGTGTGTCAACAAGGTATTAGCTACCAGAGTTAAATACCGGCTCTCAATCCCCATTTAAAAATAAACACAGTTATTCAGATGAGGAACCTGAGACCCAAACAGTTTATAAAACTGTGCAGAACTAATGACAGAACAGGAAGAATAAATTTTAGCCAATACCTCTAACTCTAGTTAGAAACCCAACATGACAAATACTCCCGTGGCGGGGAGAGGGAGAAGAGGGCAGAACGCTGTCTCAGACTGTGGCTCTTAAGTGAGTTGGAAGTTAAGAGTTACATGACATCTTTCATCTCTGGTCAAGCTTTGTCAGTAGAAGCCATTTACATTCTGGCAGCAGGAACCCCCTGGTATTCCTGTTGGCACATTCTATGTAGAAGTAGGCCTGCTGTGACCTAGAAAAACAGTGAATCAATTTACATAATCAGGGCACTGTCCTTGTGGAGGTATATTTAGAAGGGCCACGTTTGCAAGAATGGGATTGAGATGCATTTGAAGAAATCCATATGGCGTTTCTTCTAAGCATCGGAGCGATGTACTACCCAGGAGGGGCGACAGTTTCTTGCCAATTCCGGATCAATGCAGTATTTTACAAGAAGGGGGATTAATTTATCAAAAACATTACTCCAAGAGAGGCTCCCTTCAGCAAGTACAAATGCACTAAAACATATTCGGAAGCATTTATGAATGTCATGGCTATGCATGGCTGTTAAAAGAAGTTAGCATTAAATTTGTAGGCGGTCATAGGAAGAATATGCACCTTCCGATCCTACCTGATCTGATTCTGATTAACAATGTCCCTTGCACATGTCACTTAAATTTTATTGGCTTCTTTTTCCTCATTTATAGAAGAAAGGGGTTGAATTCACAGGTCAGACTTACAGCCCTAGGCAGAATTTGGCCAGTATAGATATTTGTCCAGCTCAGTTTTTAAAGCATTGCGAACATGAATGATAGTTTCGATACTCCTCTGAGTTCCCTATGACTGCAGATACCTTTCCCAGCATGGAGAAAAGCAAAGCCTTATCCCTCCTTCTCTGAACAACTCACTGCATTAGCTTTTTCAACCTTGGCCTTGCTCACTCCTCTTTCCTCAAAGGTCAGGATAAATCTTGTGACTGGATAAAAGGATGCCCCCATTTAAGTTACATTTTCCAAGAGCTCTATAGTTACCCAGACGGCAGGTGGGGAAGCAGGCCGTGGAGCTCCGAGCTGTTGCACATGTGGCCCCAGCTTCCTCTCTCCCCTGAGCCCACTTCTCGAGCTGGAGCAGATAGATGCTGGAGCAGTCAACGCGCGTCAGCAAACAATGCCAGGATCCTCACGGCAGCTCTGTGAAGTCCGTCCTTGGGGCATGTTTGGAGGAGAATCCGGACATCAGCAGCGGTGCAGTGAACAGAACTCTCACTAAACATACAATAGTCTATGTATCATTTTTCAAGCTCTTTCAGGCCCAAAGTAACGAGCACCTCCCTTTCGAGGACGATCCTTTCCGGCATGTAGACTGCCCGCTGCTAAGAGAACGTTAGAAGAAGAGCAGCTAGGGTAGCTCTCCTCCAGCTCTCAGTGTCTGGGAGGTATCGGAAACCACTGCCCCGGCTGACACTAGGGGATCTAACCCTTTGTGCTGACGCCTGGCGGACGCCTGAGTGGTCAGGCTGCCCAGGAGCGGGTTAGGTGAGAAACCAGGGAAATTAAAGAGCAGGTGTGAAGTGTGTGTGGAAGAGAAGTAGAACAGTCACCCCACGGAGAGAAGAGGAATGATCTAAATGGATTGTTGTGTCATTTGGTCACTTCACAGATGGTATGAATCCAAAGCCATTTGTTAATGAGAATAAAACTTAATCCCCCCCCCAATAAACTGTTCAGTAACGGTGAACTATAAAAGAGGAAGTATATGTTAAGTAAAAAATTCAGTACAGAATTTTCATCTTACGCAAAGTGGATGAAGAAAATGTTATATGCACAAAATATTTTTGGTATTTCCTATCTACCATGGGGGAAAAAGTCCTATTGCTGACCATGTGAGAACTAGGAAACACAAATCCACCGAAAACCTGTGTACTTCAGTTATTTAAGAAGACTATATACCCACAGTCAAATCACACACATCGAAGACTCTTGTCCCTAAATTATTTTTTCATTTCAACTCCAGGTTTCTATGTAAATATATGAAAGGTGAACTTAGAGCTGTTTATAATTGTCTCCATTAACAGAAAAGGAACTTCACAGTTCTATAAGACCAGTTTTATATAGTGTCACCAGGTTGTTCAAATAGAAAACAAGTTATTTACAACAAAGGTTTAAGTTGTTGCTGTTTAAGATTTTATTTATTTGTTTGTTTGTTTGTTTGTTTGAGAGAAAGCACAAGCTGAAGGCAGATGCTTCATGAACTAAGCCACCCAGGCACCCCAAGCTTTAAGTTTTTATCCAGGGAGTAAAGTGGACTTTCCAGGCCATGTGGTCTTTGTTGTATCTACTCAGCTCTGTGGCACAAATCAGCATAGACAACACATAAGAAACAGAAGTGGCTGAGTTCTGGTAAAACTTATGAAATGTAAAATGTCCTTCACTAGAGAATTAAGTACATGGTGCCTTAAAACTGTTGTTAAAATAATTATCAGCAATTTCGTATTCAGCCCCTTAAATTATATTACATTCATATATTGGAAGTACTAAGGTGTACAATATAGTGTATATTAACTGGAAAAAAGATATAGGACTCTGTGTATACCATGCTGCCATTTATGCAAAATACAAGAAATAGTTGTTTTTTATATTTACTTTATTATTTAAAACATTCCTGAAAAAATAAAGTGTTAACAGTGGTTACTTGCTCTGGGACGTCATGGGGGGTGTGGCTTAGTCAATGGGGGAATAAAGGTAGAAGATATTTCACTATATAACCATTTATAACTTTTGAGTTTTTAAAACTTGAAAACTCCAAGTTTTAGGTAAAAGTTGTTTTTTTTTTAAAGTATCCTTTGAGCTCCATTCATCATTTACAATTATACTTGGATATATTTTATTTCCCATTTCCTTAGTTACATTTCACAAACTTTTTGTTTGTGAAAGTGGTGAGACCAAACATCATGGTTGTTGACTGATCTGTCTCTACCTCTTAAGAATAAGTACCTTTAGAATATTACTACATGGTTATTGTGTATTGAGGATCTATTGAAATGTGTTACTCAGGTTCTAACAGCTTGGCATGTATCATCTGTCTCTAATTATCCCATTAGTACATTTTCTATTATCTTTGCCTTTTTAAAATTGAACATAAGAGCTCTTTCAAATTTTAAAGTGGATAATGCAATATTGTTAACTACAGGCACAATGTTGTACAGCAGATCTCTAGAATTGACTCATCTTCCCTGATGAAACCCTACAGCAGTTGAATATAACTCTCCATTTCCTGTTCCCCTTTGCCCCTGGCAATCACCATTCTACTCTGGTTCTAGGAGCTTGGCTATTTTATCTACTTCATATAAGTGGAATAGTATTTGTCCTTCTGTGACTGGTCTATTTCACCTAGCATACTGTCCTCCAGGCTTATTCACAGAGATGCAAATGGAAGAATTTCCTTCTTGTTAAAGGCTGAATAATAGCTCATTTTATGTATAACATATTTACCCATTCATCCTTTGGTGGAAATTTAGGTTGTGTCCACATCTTGGCTATCGTGGATAATGCCGCAAAAAAGACGGGAGTACAGCTATCCCTTCAGTCCTGTCTTCAGTTATTTTGGATGAATACCCAGAAGTGGAGGTGCTGGATCATATGGTAGTTCTATTTTTAATTTTTGAGGAAACTCCATTCTGTTTTCCATAGAAGCTATATGATTTTACATTCCCATTAACAAGTTACGACAGTTCCAATTATCTGTGCCTTTTTAAAGGTTAAGTAAGTTGCTCAAAGTTACAAGCCTAAAAGTGGTAAACCTGAAATTTATACCTTGGTCTGACACAAGGGACTAAGCTCTGCTCCCCTCCTCCCGTCTTGTATTTATTAACCCTTATTGCATGTAGTTAATAAATGGAAACTCTAAAAACAAACATATTCGCCATTGTTCTATATATCCTAAATGTTTACTATTAATAGATGAATCTCCAAACTTGACATGCAGGTCAGAGCAGATTAACTTGTAGCAGTCTGAGCTGAGAGCCTGACTTCTCTACCTAGACCACTATTTCCTCTTTACCCATCTTTCACTCTCCCTACCGATCTGAGCTTGAGCCTCATTTATTCCAGTGAGCCCTGCTGGACACCTGGGATCCCATGTATGGTCTTGCAGAAGCATTTATTTACCCTTATTACAGAGCTATTAGTCTGACTTAAAATCACCTATGCACTAGATCAAACATATAAAATTGTCAATATTCAACCATTTTTAAATGACAAATACAGCTATTTCATACGATTGAATCTAAAGATTTTTTCTTACACTAAATAATACACACCTTGAAGGCAAGGACTGTGTCTTGATCATTAATAAGTTACCGGGGGTTAGCACAGTGCCTGGAATAGAGCAGAAATTTGACATTATGTGAATCAACTAAGTGAGCAAATAAATTAACTGACAGAGTTCTATAAAATTGAAAATTTTAAATATTTAAAATGTCAGCTCCACCTCTGATTGTCCAAGTTTATAACAAAATTTATGATAGAAGTTACAGTGAGACCTTAAAACAAGAATACTTTGATTTTAGGCAACTTTTCCTATTGAAAAATGAAACCTAAACACAAATGAAGTCAATAGGATTTTTTGTTGATGTTTTGTTTCTTTTGTTTGGTTGTATGTAGTCCAGATATGTATGACTTCTTTTAATATGAATGAACAACAAGATGACTTGCCAAATTTATTGTTTTTAAGATGTGCCTTTAAAGATTTTATAACTGAGGCAGGTATGCTAAGCTTAACGAGACCTTACCCAGTATGAGGTGATCTGTGTATGAAAATACCTGGGTTGTTCCATCTATTGATTGTCCCACAAAATAAAGAACTGGGGAAATTATATACTGATTAAACAGTTAATTAAACAAGATTTTATATTAAAAAATCTAGGCTGATTTAAAGGCAGTGGGTATATCACTTATATTCTTTCTAGGTGCTTTAACAATGTAAATTACATAGCTTTCCAGAGTTCCCTAAATTATCACTAGTGCTATCTAACAGAATATTCTAAAATAATAGAAATGTTCACGGGGAGCCTGGGTGGCTCAGTGGTTAAGCCTCTGCCTTCGGCTCAGGTCATGATCTCAGGGTCCTGGGATCGAGTCCCACATCGGACTCTCTGCTCAGTGGGGAGCCTACTGCCCTCTCTCTCTCTGGCTGCCTCTCTGCCTACTTGTGATCTCTCTCTCTCTCTGTCAAATAAATAAATAAAATCTTTAAAACAAAACAAAACAAAACAAAAAAAAGAAATATTCTATATTCACATCATCCAACATAGTAACCATTAGTCACATGTGGCTACAGAACACTTAAAATGTGGCTAATATGCAGACATGATTTTTAATTTTATTTAATTTTAAACAGAAATAGCCACAGGCGGCTAGTGTCTCTTCTATTGGAAAGCTCAATAAGTTTACTTTAAAAAAGAAATAAATTGTCTCTCAGTGTGGTTTTAGCCTATTTTCTTCTTGTTTCTTACATCTGACACTTTTCTTGTGTTTTTTGGTTTGGTTTAGTTTTTTTTTTTTTCCCCTCCTTGTCAAATGAATGCTTTGCTCGTTCTTTCTGTGAGGGTCTGTGCGTGGTAAACTCTTTGTCTTCTTATGTCAGAAAATACCCTAATTTGCTCACATTCTTGTATAGTCATTTGGCTGATATAAAATTTTATGCTGACAGTTATTTTCCCCAGAATTTTCAAGCTGTGGTTCCATTATGTTCTGGCAGCTATTGTTGCTGATAAACAGTTAGCTGGAGTGTATTTGACTTTTTTTTCCCTCTGTCTCTCTAGTAGTGTTTTCTTTATTCTTGATATTCTACAGCTTTGGTATTGTAGGTCTTAGAACTTAAGGTTATTTTTCTTGATATATTAAGTATTTTTTCAACTTGAGGATCTATAACCTATTTTTAGTTGTGGAAAACATTCAACTATTAGATCTGCAGATGGATTCTCCATCATTTTCTCTCTTCTTTTCTAGAAGTTGTACAAGTGTCATTTTGTCCTCCCTGCCTCTTCCTCTCTTTACCCAACTAGCAAACTAATGAGCTATATGGTGGATTCTGGTGATATCCCTCATTCACTTCACTAGTTTACCCTTAGATTGTGCCAACTGAGCATTGTCCTATATCAACCCATATTTTCTTAAATAGTAATTTTGTGTTCTTCCTAACAAATATTGTTCCTTTATCTCAATTATTTCTCTACATACTTATTTCAATATATTTTTCAGATACCTATGTTAAATAATGTCATCAGAATAAAATCTTTATTTTGATACTTGTATTTTTCTTTGAGCTTTTGGATTACAATCTCATGGGAATGGGAGATATTTTTTAAATTAACACATAATATATTATTTGCCCCAGGGGTACAAGTCTGTGAATCATCAGACTTACACATTTCACAGCACTCGCCATAGCACATACCCTCCCCAATATCTATAACCCAGCCACCCTATCCTTACCCCCCCCAACCCCAGCAACCCTCAGTTTGTTTGGTGAGATGAAGAGTCTCTTATGGTTTTGCTTCTTCCCGATCCCACCTTGTTTCATTTTCCCCCCTCCCTATCCCCCATGACCCCCCACCCTGCCTCTCAAATTCCTCATATAAGAGCAATCATGTGATAATTGTCTTTCTCTGATTGACTTATTTCGCTTAGCGTAATACCCTCTAGTTCCACCCACGTCATTGTAAATGGCAAGATTCCAGGTTTTTTTGATGACTGCATAGTGGGAATGGGAGATAGTCTTTCTCACCCCATTTAACCATGTGATTGACTCCACCCAGAACATGGAGGATTGTGACCTTTCCTTAGTCTGGTAATGATAGATTGGGGCTCCCTCCAAGTGCTCTTAGATATCACAATTCTTGTTCCCTTCCTAGTGGGTGAATTTGCTTACTTCTACAAACTATGTCTATATTGTCCTACCTTTCTAAGTGGGAACGCTCTTTAAGTTACAGATCCAGGGAAATATTTGCAACAGACCTTTTTCATACTCCTTTCCTACATTGGGTTAAGTCACCCTCTCCAGGACTCAGGTCCAGTCTCCCTTCACATGGAACACTTGTAATCTTTAACTTTGCAGAGGCCAAACTCCCCCAGTGATCTCTGCCTGCTTCTGGACCTGAAGTCCATCAAGACCGTAACTGCTTTCCTGCTATGTGGCTATGTATTTCTGTCCAATTTCTAGACTATAGCGATGCTATTCTCATTTTTTGAATTTTTGGTGTATTTTATCTGTTTAGAATAAAAGTATCCCCCAGCTCTGGCATGTTCCAGGGCAGGGTTGGCAGTGGCTATTTATGTCTGGAGATCAGGAGTAACCTGTAAATCATGACATCAAAACCAAAAGAAGAACAGAAGGGATGCCTCCAAGTGCAGATTTAGGTCATTGAAAAGAAATTTGCCCTGACTTTTCTGCCATGTGTTTGTCCCTTGAAGGTATATACATTATCTTGCCATCTTTATATTATCCACTAAAACAGTACTAAATACATATGACCTAATAAATACTTTACTGAACAAATAAGTACATAAATGTTCCCTTTCTCCTGAAGCCAGTGGCTTTAATTAATTTCTGTTAATGCAGCTATGTCGTTACAAGCTACACTGAAACCACATTGAGTAAAGGCCGAGGAAGGTTAAATCAGTCCTTGCTTTCCAATTACACTTACTCTCTGACTAAATATTCACAAATGCAGATAAGCCTGTGTTCATCTCCTGAGAATCAAAAAATGGATCCCGGGCGCCTGGGTGGCTCAGTGGGTTAAAGCCGCTGCCTTCGGCTCAGGTCATGATCTCAGCGTCCTGGGATCGAGGCCCGCATCGGGCTCTCTGCTCATCAGGGAGCCTGCTTCCTCCTCTCCTTGTCTCTCTGCCTGCCTCTCTGCCTACTTGTAATCTCTCTCTCTGTGTCAAATAAATAAATAAAATCTTTAAAAACAAAACAAAACAAAAAAAATGGATCCCTTGTGCTGTAGACATAAGGGGGCTGTGGGCCATCTCTACTTAAAATTGGTTTAAACATTTGAATCAGTCCATTACAGTTTCACTTTAGTTATATAGCAGTTTCACCTGAAAGTATGAGGGTAGACATACTCAGAGCTCCTAAATGGGAGCTCACCATATTTGTATTTTAATGCATTTCAATCACAAAAACTTCTCAGGCCTTGGCTTAAGTTTATTTAATCTTATTTTGCACAGATATTGTCAAATTTGGCTCTCAGGTTTCCCAGATGACTATAAAGGGGGAGGGGCAGATAGGGTACTACAGGTAAGGAGATAGGCACATTGAGATCAATTGGAAATGAGTACTGATAATCAAGGAGAGTGAAGAAATTTATATAAGGCCAGTTTGCTGAACCTATTTTGTCTTGTGTATTTAGAGGATAACTATGATACAATCAAGTATAATTATCGACTCACAATTTATATTAACTAAGAAGAATTTAAAGTATGTTCACTATACTCTGAATAAGTGGGTAGGGGAAACACCAGGAATATTGTAGAAATATTTACTTACAAAATGATTTGGTAGTATCTGTAATAATTTGGTACCCAAGAACTATAGATAGCTGAGATAGATAGACTTATTTGGGTCTCATTTAGCCTTTTCTGAAATGATCTGTAGAGTTTTGATGAGCATAGAGTAGGGCAGGGGGACACAGAGCAAGAGAAAGAGAGAGATTGAGAACTTCTGTGGTGTAGGTCCATGTTCTGCTCACTGACCTCATTCCCTGGAATGAATGAGTTGGCAAATATGAATCAATTCTTTCCACGAAAGGTCCTCAGTTCATACAGTTCTCTCGTCACAGAGGCATCATCCAAGCTGAGTGGGATACTTATTTTTTTTAAAGTTCTATTTATTTATTTGAGAGAGAGTGAAAGCATGTGCATATAAGCATGAGGTGGGGGAGGGGCAGAAGGAGAAGTAGACTCCCCACTGAGCAGGAAGTCTGATGCCCATGATGGGACTGGATCCCAGGACCCTGTGATCATGCCCTGAGCCAAAAGCAGACACCTTAACTGACTGAGCCACCCAGGAGCTTCAGGATACTAGTTTTAATGATGTACCTTGGGAAGAGGGAGTATATAACTGAGGAAAACAGTTCATCTGGTTTTAACCTCAAAGAGCAGTCTGTTGCAAGTCTACGACTGGAGGGCAGTGACATTATCTCTGGTGGACTTAGGGACCAGTGGTATGTTGATCTCTAATATGGCACCTTCCTGAGGAAAATTCAAGGTAATAAGACTTCTGTGTGTCAATACTCTGAACAAATCCTCAACTAAGAAGCAACTAAAGAATAATTAAAGACTACAGATTGTGAGAGACATGATTGTCTCCCTGATGTATTGATACTTGTATCTTCCATACCTAGCACATAGCACACTTTTTAAGTTTGTTTGTAATCTTTTTTTTTTTTGAAGATTTAATTTATTTATTTGACAGAGAGAGAGAGAGAGAGAGATCACAAGTAGGCAGAGAGGCAGGCAGAGAGAGGAGGAAGCAGGCTCCCTGACAAGCAGAGAGCCTGATGCGGGGCTTGATCCCAGGACCCTGAGATCATGACCTGAGCTGAAGGCAGAGGCTTTAACCCACTGAGCCACCCAGGCACCCTGTTTGTAATCTTTACACCCAACATGGCAGGCTCCTCTGACTGACCCAGCCAGGCGTCCTAGTAGATATTAGTTTTTAAAATATATGTTTTAAGTTGACTTCTTTGAGGAAAAACAAAAGATACTCCTGCTAGATTATCAAGATTTAACTGGTTATTACAGCTGAAAATATAATGTTTATGAAAGTAAAAACCTCATTTACCTTTTCTACTTTTATTTCCTCAGAGCTTAGTACATGATGGGAGCATAGTAAACATTCTAGCACCCATGAGTGAGGTAGTAAAGCAATGTAAAGTACTTGGAGGCATCCTCAGTCTTTCAGTGCATTTTAAATTTAGCAGTTAAGTGAATTGGACTAAGGATGAGAAACATATAGCAAGTAGAATGATTGAGTTTACTTAAGAATTTGAAGAGGATTAAAAGACTTGATTTGTGTAATTAATGATGTTGACAGACTGATGTTCATCCCTTTTGTACTCTTTAAAGCTTTTAGTACCTATGGGCAAAAGTAAAAGGATGTTTACTTTATGTTTCAACTGAAAATCTCCTGTGAATAAGACAAGGATGGTTATAGTTGATTACGTGTGTGTGTGTGTGTGTGTGTGTGTGTGTGTGTATGATGTATACATGTGTGTAGAGAAGCATTATAGCCCAGGACATGCTCCACATGTTTGGTGAATCTTTCTCCACTGTCCCCTGGACCAATTGGGTTTTACTGCCTTCTGGATTTCAGCATCACTTACAAAGATGAAGCAGAAGCCATGGGAGCTGTGAGTCTGTGGGCAACTAAACAGAGTTAATTACCATAAAATATATTTGTTAGATTGGGAGAAGTTGGAGACATTCTAAGTTGGGATTAGTCAATAAAATGGCAAGGAGTAAGAGAACCTTCACTCCCTCAAGGATAAATTGTTTCTTACAAGTCCTCAGGGGTCTTTCTTAGGAAATCCAAGTACCAAGGGAAGAGTTAGTCTGACTCTTAAGCTGAATCCATTAAACATTAAACATCAGAAACATAAAATGAGTATAAATCCATTTTCTCCTCTGATTAAGCCTTTTTTCTGTTTTCGTCTCTACATACTTTCCTGTTTTTTTATGTGTGTCAATTATAAAAATTTCCTCATTCTCTAAGACTGCTGCAATTAATCCCAAAGCATTTGAGGATAAAAATCTAAGGTCTACATTCTCTGTCTAAGGTCTGTCTTCAAGTCTTGTTCATTTGCAAACGTGGCTGGATTCGTAATTCTTTAATAGCAGCAACCAGTTTACAGTATTCTGTATTTTAAGATAAGATATACCACTCGTAATTAGTGAATGGACAAGACAAATGATAATACATGGACAAGGTTTCATGTGCCATTGCTCCCCAATGCTTTCAAATATTGAAATAACCCCTTTTGCTAAAGATACTTATAGGAAAATGCTTCTTTTTTCTCAAGATTTTTAAAAATTTATTTGAGAGGAAGGAGGAGTAAAGAGAAATAGAGAGGGACAAGAAGACTCTGTGCCGAGCCCAGAGCCCGATGCGGGACTCGATTCCAGGACCCTGGGATCATGACCTGAGCTGAAACTGAGAGTCAGGCACTTAACCAACTAAGTCACACAGATGCCCATTTCCTCTTTTTTAATGTCCAAAGATTTGATTGTTTAATGGAGAGTATTTAAGTCTTTTGAGATTTCTTTACTTATATACATTACACAAATGCAAATTAAAAAAGAATGCTTGATATGGCAATATCAAATCTCGAACAAACAGAAATTTTTGGTGTGTTTCTTGCCCTTCAGTCTTGTAAATGAATGGACCATGGAACGTAAGTAAACAAGGAAACTAGGCAAGCAGGGAAGACAAAGCAGGACAAAGAAAGACTTTGTGTTCCTGGGAGCATATTAGAGATAAAAGGAAAATATAAATCAAACTGAGAAAATGCCCTTTGAGTGGCTTCCTGATGGAATGACACAATCACATGTTGAGAGCCATATGGGAGAGTTCAAACACTTTTAGACCTGAGCCCAGAGGGCAATGAAGAGGCTGCTGGGAGAATAATTTGTTTTGTTTCTTGGGAGGAAGGCCAGAATGACTGATGCTTTGACAGTTCCTGCTGGCGGATCAGCAACTCCCTCCAATTTTTCTTAACCTCTTATGAGAGATAAGACTAGAAGGGCAGAGACTGTGTGGGAGGTGATGACAGGGAACAACACTCAAAGTAAAAAGAGAGCCTGACACTACAAGCAAATTCTGGTCAGATACCAGAGCCTGAACTGATTAGGCTGTTTAGACAGTTTTACACGGCAGCCTTTATAGAGCTCTACTTCTTCAAACAAGAGACGCTTGTGTTTCCATTGATGTTTGAAAAATGTTCGTTTTTGACAAAAAGGCTGTACTTGACATTAGACAGATGCAACTTTAGTTAAAGCCTAGGAAGAATTGAAGATCACTATTGCTTAAAAAAACACAGATGGCTGCAAGAGAACATTTTCGTTTTGGTTTGGAGGAAATGATAACACTCAGTTTAAATTTTGTGCAATGTACTACATATTAGAGAATTTCTGGTAGCATAAATGAAATTAAATCTCTAACCAGGAAAAATAATATTAGAAATTCAACATTAAAAACACTTCTCATTTTTACAGGCTTCCAGTTATGGGATAAGTAAATCACAGGATTAAAAGGCACAGTATAAGGAATATAGTCAATGGCACAGTAGTAGTATGGGAAGGCGACAGGTAGTAGCTACACTTGGGGTGAGCACAGAGTAAAGTACAGAGTATATAGAGTTGTGGAATCACTGTGTTGTACACCTGAAATGAATGTAACATTGTGTATCACCTACATGCAAATAAAAAAATAATTTAAAAAATCCTAGGCAAATATAGTTATCTAAAATTTTTTATGACATTTATCTCTGAGTTTCTGGTTAGTCAAAGCGGAAAGGGAAACACAATTGGTCATAGCATCCCATTCACTGACAACTGAAAGTCTGTCAGGAAAAATGAGTATTTTCCTGTTGCTAAGTTCTCTAACCTTTATACAATGTCAGAGTGAACTATGTAATGAAGAATATAGATCAGCACTGGAGTTGTTACCAAAAAAAAAAAATACTTCTCATCATTAATAAAAGGCAAACTGGTGGAGAAAGAGTCAAAGATGTCAGGGAATTACAACTTCCAAGCGTTTGCATATATAGCTAGCGACTCTCTGAAACTAACTTACCTCCCATAGAGAGCTCTGTATGGATGGAAAGTGCATGCTGAAAAATACACAGTTTTAAAGTAGTGTTGTAGGGGGTGTAGAGGAACAAAAATGCACCAGAGTACTCAAAGCAATAATTTTATTCAGAGCTTATAATAAGGAGAATGTGGATGTTCATAAATGAGGAAAATCTATAAGGAAGGGGACCTGGAGCTTGGACGAGGCAGGTGGACAAGGGAGTCATCCAAGTCTTATGGGAGTCCTGGGGATGGAGGGGGGTGTTATCCGAGTCACGGCAGAAACGTGGGAGTGAATACTACCTTGGAATATGAGATAGCAGGTGGTTCACTGTAGTTGGCCATTTTGTGGACCACAAAAAAAGAATTTCTTTCTGGAAGCGCAAGGCTTAGATAAAGTTCAGTGTGGGCCAGTGGACATTTAAAATGTGCCTTATTTCTGGTTGCATGCACGACACTGACCTTCCAATTAACCACTGTTTTCTGTATTATTTGACAAAATATATCCAAATTACTTAGCAGAGCCTCAAAAGAAGGGGGGAAACTAAAAGGGAAGAGAAAGGAAAGGAGACAGGGGAAAAAGGAAAGAGAAAAGAAAACTTACCATTGAGGATGAAGCACCACGCTAGGAGTTTTATTCTCCATCATTTTTTTTTTAATTTTTTTTTTTATTTGACAGAGAGAGAGAGATCACAAGTAGGCAGAGAGGCAGGCAGAGAGAGAGGAGGAGGCAGGCTCTCCGCTGAGCAGATAGCCCGATGCGGGCCTCGATCCCAGGACCCTGGGATCATGACCTGAGCTGAAGGCAGAGGCTTTAACCCACTGAGCCACCCAGGCGCCCCTCCATCATTTGTTAACAGCAGATGCTCTGTGTATTCATGGAGACTTAGTTTCTTATGGCCTTAAACTGAATCCTAGAGAATTTCCTAAATTCAGTTAGTTAGAAACAGTATCAGGATATGCAAAATTAAAAATAAGTACTTTACCTGCACAATACTTTTTAGCTACAGAGGTAAACTGGTTTAGAATATACATAAAATCAACTCTTCCTTCCTTCCTAGTAATTGTCTTTATTGACATTTTCCAAAACAATTAATTCAGCTATAGAATCTACAGATACATATCTTAGACCCTTATAAGGACCAGCTTCTTTAGATTGGCAAGGCCCCTCTGAGCATTTCAGCTCAGCCCAAATGCAAAGAACTTTAATCTCGAAAGTTAACTGAAAATATCACTATACTTTGAAAAAAGTTCACTAATGACACAAATGCGAAATTCTCCATATATAATAAAAAGAAGAAAAACACAAGATTTAGAGTGGTAGTTCTCAAATTTTAGTTTGACTAAGAATTACCCCACTCTGATTCTGGAAAAGTAGGTGAATTTGCCTTGGTTGCTGGCTCCCTTTGTGCGCCACAACGTGAGAGTGGGCTCCGGATGATGAGGGGCTTGACGGATTTCAGAAGGCTGTTGAGCACACTTACACCAAACTACAAGAAGCACACAGGAAGGAAGAGGATGGTTTAGTCCTAGTGTAGAGAGAAGTGCCCCCCAGAAGGGCAGGTGTGAGTGTTCTAGTTGTGTCTTTCTTCTCCACATTGCTTGCTGTTCCTTTGAGGAAGAAGAAAGCAGCAGCTGCAATTGGCCACGAAAGTCAGAACAGAATGGGAGTCCCTCTAGAGTAGGGACAAGCAATATGGCTGGTACCAAACATTCTCTTCTCTCTCTCTCTCATTTTCTGGGCTGTTTATTTATTTAACCTAATCTTTGATTTTATTTAAGGTTTTATTTATTTGACAGAGCACAAGCAAGGGGAGCGGGAGAGGGAGAAGCATACTCCTTGCTATGCAAAGAGCCTGATACAGGACCCTAGGATCATGACCTGAGCCAAAGGCAGACGGTTAACTGACTGAACCACCCAGGAGCCCCTGGGCTAGCCATTTATATCAGACAGTATTTTTCCCTGAATAGAAACAGGGTCTGAGAAAGACAAGTTTGGTGGTACCCTGGGGGCAAGGGAGAACTGTTGTGGGAGAGAGAAAGGGACGAAGGGATATTTACACTCGGATTATAGAAGAGGCTATTCCTCCACCAGGCACCCCTCCCCAGCTCAGCTGGAGGAACATGAGCCTGGGCATACACCAGTGTCCTCCAAACTTCAGAGTGAAAATAAGTCACCTGACTGGTCTTGTTAAAATGCAGATTCTGATTAATATGTTGGGAATGTCCTGAAATACTATCTTTCTAATACACTCCTAGATGTTGCCAGTGCTGCTGGTCATGTCTTTAGACAACACTTTGAGAGTCAAAGATTTCAGTGCTACTAGGCAGAACAGTCAATAATGTCAAGGCAATGAGACATGGACTCACCGAGAAAATTAACGTGACTTCTGAGGACTTAAAACACTATGAAACACAGATAACAAAGAGAATAACTGATGCCAGAGTTAGTAGAGCTAATGATAAGAATAGAACATATAGGCATAATAATTTCTTAAGAGATGTAGAATTCGGGAATCCAATCGGAGATACTAGGTATTAAAAATGTATAATCGTTGCAGTAATTCATTGGATGGATTGAATAGCAGAGTTTAGGGAGCTGGAAAATAAACTTCTGGGCTGGAATATAATGGGCAAGGAGCTCTCCCAAAGTTCTCAGAAAAGAATAAAGAGGAAGGCAGGAGACATGTTAACACCCACATAAAAAGGGCCTCTTCAGAACAGGAGATAAAAGTAAACAAGGGGGAGGAAATATTTGGAAAAAAACTTAATCTTCCAGATTTATACCCAGAATGATATAAACTCTCAGATAAAAGGACAGAGTAAAGAACAAAAGAGCTACTGAGAAGCCCGTAACATGAAACACTCTAGTGAAATTTAAGAACATCAAGACAGAAAGTCCCATAAGCTTGAGAGAGGAAAGTTCACTTAAGAAAAATAAAATTTAGACTGACATTAGGCTCTTCTCTAGCAACACTAAATTGTATTGAGGGGAAAATATTACTTAAATTTTTATATCCAACTAAGCTATAACTTAAAGGCAGAGGCAAATGAAATATTTTTTCTTGGCCATGAAGTCATAAAGTTCTTACTGTGCAAAGAACCCCACTCTAAGTCAAGTGGTCTGGAATGGCACTGAAATCTGCATTTGGAAAATAAACCCGAGGTGATCCTGTTGCCAACAGTTCACAGGAGATTCACAGTACTCCCTTTGAAAAGAGCTCAGTTAAAGGAAGGTCACTGTGTAGACTTTAATCTCGGAATTTGGGCTTTTATAAATTAGAAAGACTGCCAAACTCATAATAAGTAATACCTGTTGATCTTTGAGCACTTTTTCACTTCCCAACACTTTGAGACTCTGTTTTAAATGTTTTCATTTCAGGGTGCCTGGGTGGCTCCATTGGTTGAGCAACCAGTGTTTGATTTCATCCCAGGTCATGATCTCAGGGTCATGTGATCGAATCCCACATCTGCTTCTCCCTTTGCCTGCCACTCCCCCTGCTGGTGTGCTCACTCTTTCTCTCTCTCTGACAAATATATAAAATCTTTTTAAAAAAATTAAAATGAGGAAGAAAGTGATGAAAATAAAACAACACCTTTAGTAAAACACCACAGAGGAGAGACCTTGGAGACACCATCTTAATCAAGCAATCAAAGTTTACATTACTTATAACGAGACATATCAGAATTGTGTGCCTCTGGATTCATAAGAGCATATGGCTACTGGAGAATTCTTGCTATATGTACAAAACTTGGATATAATGAAGAAGTATTGGAAAACTCAAATTGAGGGACATTTCATAATGAAGGCAGTCGCTTAATTGAGCAACCAGGCATCCCTCTTCCTCATTTTTAAATTGGAATTCTACTGCAAGAACTTTCCCTTCTCCATTCACTTCATTCATTTTCTCATTGATTTCAGTGTGGACTTATGGACATTTTTCATCATATGAGTTTATAATCCATTACTATAATAAGTTTTTTGCTCACACCATCTCTGATTTAGCCTTGGGTGCTCCTTCAGGTTGGCTTCTATGTCTTTTCACCTTACTCATGTTAATTTTTAAATGCTTCCTTACTTTCTGAAACCACAAAATACTCCAGGTTCATTCTGTACTTCCCTCGCCCCAGGTTCAACCCCAGCCATTTCTCCAAGAGGTCCTGATTTGTTGTCTTAGAGAATCGTGTTTGAGACCAAGATGTGGAAGCAAGGTGTACTTAATGCTACTGCAGTGTCATTGCTTCTAGGTCTTTTCAGAGACTAGAGCTAGAAAATACATGTTCACATATATTTATCTATTTTTATGTTTCTCTATCTGTATAAACATGAAAAACCATGAGTTCTGACTCTCTTTCACCACCAAAGCATCCATCTTAGCCTTCCCTACTTCTCTACATATAACTTCTCCCTTTAAGAGGTGGAAAATTGGGCTTTCATTATCTAGGAATATAGTCACTTACTTTCTCAATTCTAAAATACACATGAAGTAGTTTCAAATTTGCTAACCTATCTTCTTTGAAAAACAGTTCACCAAGTAGAGTACAGTATTTGTATAAAAGTCCTTCTTGTCCTTAGGCTTTCCTCACATAGTCAAAATATGGTTTTCCAAAGTTACCTAGATTAGTTTTTCCTCACCACCTTCCATGTGGTGATCTTACTCATTTGTAATAAGTTCCTTTGTCACTGTTTGTAGTTGATTTTTTTTTAAATTAAAGATATGTTGATTTGTTTTTGAAAGAGAGAGAGAGAGAAAGCAAACATGGCTGGGGGAGGGGCAAGGAGGGGAAGGAGAAGGAGAGACAGAATCTCAAGCAGACCCTGCACTGAGCACAGAGCCCTTCACGGGGCTCAGTCTCACGACCCCAAGATTATGTCCTGAGCTGCAACCAAGAGTCAGTTGCTTAATGGACTGTGCCACCCAGGCACCCCTATAGTTGATTTTAGATTCCACCAACATTGTGGTTAATATTATTTTATTTTTGAGCATGTGAAATGTTCGTATAGTTCTAAAACTCAAAACTATGGACAAGGAATCCTTAGAGAAGCGGCCATCCTCCCTGTCTCCTCTCCCTTCTTTTCACCACATTCCTACCCCATAGCTCCTAGGAAACCAATCTCATTAGTTTCCAGTTTCTTCCTGTATTTCATGCTGCACAAATAGATACGAGTATACTACATGGAGCCCCTTTTACTTTTTTTCTTTTTTACTAAAAAGCCTGCGTTGCTATAAATGCTTCTGTAGCAACTTAAGTTTTTTTTATTGGACAGAATATGGTAGAAAAAACTCCTTGTAAGTTCATAGAGCTATTTCTCTTTCCTTTTTACAATTGCATTGTACTCCATTCTTTGAATGTACAATGATGTATTCAGCCACTCTTCCATGTCTGGACATTTAGATTGCTTACAATATTTTGCCATTACAAGCAGTGCTGCAATGAATAACATTATGCGTATGTATTTCCATATTGTTTAAAACATTATCTTGGGATAAATTCTTACAAGAGATTGTTAGGTCAAAAGGTAAATGCATATGTATACTTATGGTGAGCATTGACTAAAGTGTAGAATTGTTGAAGTAATATGTTGTACACCTGGAAATGATATAACAATGTATGTTAATTATACTTCAATTAAAAAAATAAGCGTATATGTAACTTTCTTATTGCCAAATTTTTCTGCAGAAAATTTGTACCAATTTGCATTCTCTCCAAAAATTTATTAGCATGCCAGTTTTCCTAAAGGCGTGCTAATAAAATAAACTGAATCGTTTTCAGTTTTCGCTAATTTTATAGCTGGTAAGTAGTACCTAAGTGTTGTGTTAATTTGTGTCACTCTGAGTGTGAATATCTTTTCATGCGTTTAAAGGCCATTATATAAAATATGTATTTGTGGATTTTCTGATTATAGGCTTTTAGTCTCTTGCTCAGTTTTCAGAGTTTTTGTTTTATTTTGTTCTGTTTTTATATATTGGGAATATTAACCTTTGGTCTCCAATATGTGTTATAAATGGTTTCCCTCTGGTTATCAGTTCTCTCTTGACTATATGATATTTTTGTCATGGAACAAGTTTTTATTTTTATGTAGTCAGATTTATCAGTCTTTTATTGTTTCTGTGTTTTAGTCATAAAGTCTTTTTTACCCTAACATTAAAGAAGAATTCATCCATGTTTTCTTTTTATACCCTCCTCAGTTTTTACATTTAGCTAATTCACTTGGAATTGAGTCTTATGAAAGGTGTGAGGTATAGCTCTAATTTTGTGTTTTTTTCCAAATGGCTACTCCGTGGTCAAAATACTGATTATTTGAAAGTCTATTTTTGTCCCTGTGATTCGAAAAGCCATGTTTATAATATATTAAATATGCATATCTGCTTGGGGATATTTCTGGGCTTTCTATTATGTTTCACTGATGTGTCTGTCTATTTATGTGACAATGTCATACTGTTTCAATTATGGAGACTTTATAGTATATTTCAATATCTGATAGGACTAGTCGCTCTCCCGTAGTTTATTTTTAGGTTTTTCCTGGTTATTTTTGCATGTTTGTTTCCATTATGACTTTCAGCATAAACTTATCTAACTCTATTATAAAGATCGTTGGATATTTTATTGGGATTTTACATAATTTATAAATTAGGGACAACTGTCTGCTTTAGGACATTGAGTCATCATATCTAAGAATGAGGTGTCTTTCCATTTGTTCAAATCTACTTTTGTGTCTTTCAGGAGAATTTTAAAGTTTTACTCACATATGTTACGTACATTTCTTATTGAGTTTATTCCTAGGTATTTAATCTTTTTAACTATCATAAATGAGGTTTCTTTCCCATAATGTCCTCCAATTGGATATTGGTTCATTTTTGTTAGTACTTTCCATATATTATATCATCTAATCCCCACAACAACCATGCAAAGTGCTTTCAAAATCACACAACTAATATTAGATGGTAAGACAAGGGTTTTAAAGCAGGCAATCTGATTTCAGCGTGCTGTACTGCCTACTTCCCACTAATAATTTGTTTAGCAGTTGATTTATTTAAAATTGTGGGCAACAATCCAATAAATTTTCAAAGCTCAACAAAAAACAAAGCGTTGACTACGCAAGTTTTAACTTAAGTATTTTGACCATATCCAGCAACTTAACTCCAAAGGAGAGAAGATAACTTAAGAGGGTATGGCATACACTTATTTCCTTTTGAGGAGAGATTAGGAATTAATACCCCTCAGCTTTTATCTCCAACTGAGGGGAGGAGAAAAGAAAAAAAAAAGGAGGAAGCAGTATAAGGACTACAACTGTCTGGTCATGGGGGAACACAGCACACTTTTTTGGTTGGGTGCATTTTGCCAGGTGCTACCTAACCTTACAAGAATAGAGTTTAGGGAAAAAGTGGGAGCCCCTGATACTGAAGCATGGAGTGGGAGGCTCAGAGCAGGCGCTCAGAAGAGTCATCCTTGGAAGTGTGCAATGTCCCAAGGTCCTAAGGACACTGAGCAGCAGCACTGATTTGAGTAGTAACCAAGTCATAAGAGTCAGGGCAGTTATACCCAAAATGGTAGACAGGAGCACCGTGGACATGGCAGCTAGACATCACAATGTTTGTTACCCCATAGCTTGTTTGTTCTTTCATGGACCAGTAGCCTATAAAGAGATTTGTTCAAGATTTTGTGTGGTACTGATTTTTCTCTGAAATGAATAATTTTCTCAACCAAAGCATGTTTTGTGTGTGAAGGCCTATTATTTCCAGGTATTCAAAATTAGAATGTGCTCTCTGGAGTCATTTATTTTTCCTAATAATGCACCATAGCTTTGTCCCTAATACTGTAGAGTTAATATACTTAGGGTAGTATCTATGCTGTTCGTACCCATGTATCAAGTTGAGCGTACAGGCTGCGTGTGATGTTCGTACTTATTTTTTCCCCTCAATGAAAAGCATGTCTCTTGACAGAAGTAGGTTTTCAAAAGACAATTTCTTACTCTGATGAAGATCTTCATTGGAGTTTCTGGTGGTGGATTTAAGGACCTTTGGTAGGATAGATTCACCGCTCAGAGGACTGTAAGAAGAGACAGCTCCATCTATGATTATCGAAACTGTCACCTTTGCCATCACCCAAGCACCATGGCAAGATCTGGACAAAAAGATAAAACTATAATAATATTTATTATAAATGACAACATAAAGTGAATTCCATTTTCGTAGGAAAAGAAGTGGCTGTGGGTGACATCTGTCCTGTTGATTCAACAGCGTGCATTCATCACTTACATCTATAGCTTCCAACATTGTCAGAGTTATTAATAACAAGTCAGAGAAGAAAGAAAAGCTATTTGGAAGAGGGAACATGAAGTCAGAGTTCCTCATGTGGCACTTTCTCTTAGAGAAGAAAGCTTTTACCTATATTTAATAAGTTGGTGGGAGGTGAGAGAATTAACACAAAGCAAATTATATATATTTTGTTTCCTGTTTGTTTTCCAGTGGTTTGAGACTTCTGGGACTTCAGACTTTTCTACCAGGAATTTAGTTCAATATTATAGTGTGTATCCTCTTGAAAAAACAATTGCAAAGGCTTGTTTGTATTCTCTTTGTGCCCTGAGTGGGCTGGAATCATTTTCTTCAAACATCATTTACAACTCAATGTAATAAGCACCCGTAGTCAGCAAAGGTTTTAAAAGTTAATGGGAAATAGAAAACTTCGGGTGGGGGTTATTTCTCAATATGCTCGGTGTCTACAACTAGGTCTGTGTTTGAAAAAGAACTCTTATGGCCTTGCCAGAAATTTCATTTTTCAGGACAATGGACTGGAAGCAAAGATATCCACCTTACCTTGAACCTAATTAAGAAGGAGAAAGCAAAAGGAGGAAGGAAAGGGAAGAATCATGAAAGGAGAAAGACAAGGAACACATAGCGTGGTTTTGTTTCTGCAGAATGGGGGAAAATACTCCTATCCCAGGTATCAAAATACTGTGCAGCCAGCTCAAGTGTTACCAGGAAGTTGGAGGAAAGGTCAAAAGGTGAGAAAGCCAAAAGAAGCCAAATAAAATGTCTCTTTTCCCTGGATTACTTTCTTTTTTTGAATTTCAAGAGGTAAGAGTGAGGAGAGGCCTTTCTGAGATGGTTAATTGGGAGACCAGAATTAAATGTATGACCCAGAGCATGTTCAAGGAGAGGTACAGGGTCTCCTTCTGTTAATTCATTCAAGGCGGGGAAGTAGCACCAACTTTCAAGAAGAACAATGGATTAGAAGCCAGAAACTCCTCTTGGCCCCACTGTTGATAGTCTGTATGGCCTTGGCAGGTTAATGAACCTCTCTGAGAATCTTTCTCATCATCTCTAAAAGGAAAGCTTTGGGGTAGAGGTCACCTCCACCTTCCTAAATCTAAATTTTAAATTCAATTTCATTAGCAGTTCTGAAATTTGGAGTTTTTTAAATAATGGGAAAGAGCAGAGAGAAACTTGTGAAAATTAAGCACTTCTTATCTGATGATACTTAGAAAGCTCTGTAAGTTTCACAACCTCACGGCCTTTATTTTTTTTCTCATTTTCTTAGTCCTTAAAGATATTCATTCTAGTTGAGTAATGAGGTCATTCTCTCTCACTTCAATTTCTATCCATTATTTCAGAGATTTACATTATTTGGGGAAGGACAGAGAATTAGAGAATTGGGGTAAATATATGCTGAAAATTCCCTGATTGTAGTGAGGCAACTAACAACATTTTAGATATGTGTCATAATCCACAAATCCATCACTTTGCTATTTCAACACATTTGTAAAACGTTGTTCATTTTATGCTACCACTTTACCGGGAGTCTGGTCTTCCAGAATAATTTCAATATATATCCACTAATAAGATTTGTCATAAAGTCCCGTGATTTCCACACTTAAATAGTTGTTCTGTCCACCATGCATCAAAAAGTAGAGAATGTGTTTGGAGCTACCTTTTGAGTTTAATTCTGGGGCCCAGGCATGTACAAAAAGAGATCTAGTGTGTGATAAAGTAAAACTTGAGTATAAATAGTAACCACAGGAAAACAAGGTAATTGTACTCTGGCAAGGTTTTTGAAACAATAAAAACAAACCAAAGTGTGCACACTTGGGAAATCCTCTCCTGACAGTTCAAAGTGAATCTTGTGACTCTCTTGGTGATTCTAAGACCAAAAAGATCCTGGGTGGCTCCAGAGTTGACTGACTTTGTTGCAGTGCTTACGTATAGTTTGTGACTAGGAATCTTCTTTAAGTTCCATTTCCTCCTAGCATCCAAACCACAAGCCTAAAAAAATGCCAGAAAAGCTTCAAGTGAAAGTGAAACACTGAATGATCAAAATGGTCCAAGTTTTTCATTCCACACCTACCAGTAGAGTTGAAGAGAGCTGCCTCATAGAAGCCTGAGTTTTAGAATTTTTGAGTTGAAAGGAAATGATCTAGCCCAGTGCTCCAATTATAGAGATGAGGAAACATCCCAGGTGATTTTTTTTTTTTTTGTCAAGGCCACAAAACCCATTAGTGACACGGTATTTATTGGAAGTCACATTTTCTAACTTCTTGTTGAATCTACTTGTACTTTACTTTTATTTCCAACTGCATAGCATTGCATAAGAAAAACCATAGCTAAAGCAAGCACCTTTCTTCAGGGGTAAAATCTTTTGCCCTTGCTATGTATTTCCATGTGGAGGGAGCCCAGTTGAGCAACAGGCCTTGCTTTTTTCTTCTTTGTCCTCATTCCCAGAAGAGGACGAGGATCTAAGGACTGTTTGGGAGCAGGAATGGCTGCCACGGTCCTGGCCCTTCCTCTTCCCTCTCTGTAGAGCCTGTGTGCGCTCAGGTGTGGCAGGCCTTGCAGGGGACACTGCCTCTGCATTGAGGTCTGCTATTTTCTAAACCTGCCTGCCACACGATAGGCAAGTTTCCATCAGGCCACTTGGTTCACTGACTTCCAACCTAGCCTGTAATATTCATTAAGATAATTTAACATCCGGGCGCCTGGGTGGCTCAGTGGGGTAAAGCCGCTGCCTTCGGCTCAGGTCATGATCCCAGGGTACTGGGATCGAGACCCACATGGGACTCTCTGCTCAGCAGGGAGCCTGCTTCCTCCTCTCTCCTCTCTCTCTGCCTGCCTCTCTGCCTACTTGTAATCTCTCTCTCTGTCAAAATGAATAAATAAAATCTTAAAAAAAAACCCATCATTAATTATTAGGGGGATGCAAATTAAATCCACCAGGAGATACCTTGTCACACCTATCAGAATTTTCTAAAATAAAAATTCCAAACCTGCATGGGGAAAAGGATATTTTACTTACTAAGTTGCCTAAAATCCAGCGACTTTAACCTGGCACAGTCTAAGCTTTCTTTCAGCCTATACTGAGTAATATTTACATTAAAAAGATGGGGCGCCTGGGTGACTCAGTTGTTAAGTGTCTGCCTTTGGCTCAGGTCATGATTCCAGGGTCCTGGGATCGAGCCCCGTATCAGGCTCCCTTCTCAGTGGGAAGCCTGCTTCTCTCTCTCATTCCCCCTGCTTGTGTTCCCTCTCGCTGTGTCTGTCAACTAAATAAATAAAATCTTAAAAAAAATAAGTTATTGTTAAAGACATTACTATGTAAGCAATACATGAGAAAGAAACTTGTATAAGACCTCGCATCTAAAATCAGATAACTTGCTCTCTAGCAGAGGGGGAAATTGTTCTTTCCACTTAGCTTTCCTCCACTTTTTTTTTCTCCTTCTTTCCTTCCTTCCTACCTTATTCTTTCTTTTTCTTTTTCTTTCTTTCTTTCTTTCTTTCTTTCTTTCTTTCTTTCTTTCTTTCTTTCTTTTTCTCTCTCTCTCTCTCTTTCTCTCTCTCTCTCTCTTCCTTCCTCCCTCCCTTCCTTCCTTTCTTCTAAATACAAAACCTTTTATTTGTCTTCAAATTTGGAATGTTTTAATTGCACAAAGATGGCAGGTCGAGTTTTGTAACCTAAAAATATTTACTTATTAAACTATACTAATACTTTAAGAAACTGTACAAAAAAGATAATGAGACAAACATGTGCATTTATAGAACTGCGTGTCATTCATGCCAGATCCCTGGGGAGGGAATTCCCAGCATGACCTCATTTGTCTGTGAGGACACAGAGAAATCCTTATTTAGGTATACACATTCAATTCCTTGTCCGGCATGGTCAGCCCTCTACTTCTTCTTTTTTTTTTTTTTTTTAACATATAATGTATTATTTGCCCCAGGGGTACAGGCCTGTGAACATCAGGCTTACACCTTTCACAGGACTCACCATAGCACATACCCTCCCCAATGTCCATAACCCAGTCACCCTATCCCTCCCCCCCTACCCCCCAGCAACCCTCAGTTTGTTGCATGAGATTGAGTCTCTTATGGTTTGTCTCCCTCCCGATCCCATCTTGTTTCCTTTTTTCCCTCCCCACCCCCCACAACCCCCCACCTCTCAAATTCCTCATATCAGAGAACTCATATGATAGTTGTCTTTCTCTGATTGACTTATTTCATTTAGCATCATACCCTCTAGTTCCATCCACGTCGTTGCAAATGGCAAGATTTCGTTTCTTTTGATGGCTGCATAATATTCTATTGTATATATATACCACATCTTCTTTATCCATTCATCTGTTGCTGGACATCTAGGTACTTTCCATAGTTTGGCTATTGTGGACATTGCTGCTGTAAACATTCGGATGCACGTGCCCCTGAGGATCACTACCTTTGTATCTTTAGGGTAAATACCCAGTAGTGTGATTGCTGGGTCATAGGGTAGCTCTATTTTCAACTTTTGGAAGAACCTCCACACTGTTTTCCAGAGTCAGCCCTCTACTTCTTGATGTTTCCTTCTGCTGTGAGTGTACATGTCCAGTTGTCTGCTTCTTAGAGCAGATATTTACCTTCCTCATCCACCAGTCATTGGAGGAAGACTAGGGCCACACAAATGATTAACTGGACCCATTCTTCTGGGGTGTTTCCCGGTGGCCATCGTCCATCATCATATCTGGAATCAGAGGAGTTTTCACATTTTGCTGAAGCAGCGTCTTGAAAAACCAAACTGTGAACTCAGCTACTCCCCGGAAGAAATCTCTTATCAAAGATAACAAAGATATTCTCCATGGGGACTGACTTGCTGTCCGATACTTTGTCCATTCGAGATGTGAACCATCTTGCCCCTTGTTTGCTGCCTCTGGAACGACTGAGCCACCCTGTCTGGTTTTGATTCCTGACACTTTTCTCTCCAACAGAGCTAGGTGTTAAAACCTGGATAAGCTAATTATCAGCTATGTGGATTGGGCTAAGTGGTAACTTTTTTCTTAGCCTCAGCTCCTTCATCTGTAAGTGGTGATAATTTTACCTGAGGGAATTGTACTGCACCTAAAATCCCTAGCATGCCTCTTCATTTACTATTAATATTACTTTGGGACTCTTGTTTTCATTAGATCCCATTGCTACTTCCTGAAATAGTCCTAGGCATTTCTCTGTTCTGCTCATAGTGTACTCGATATATCACTTCTTTGTAGCAACTTCCACAGTGCACTTTGTTTGCTTACACATTTGTGTTCTTTAGTGGTTTATAAGTCAAGAAGAATAAATAAGGTTTTACATCTCTCTATCCCCAACTTCCAGCTAGACCCCGGCACATACTATCAGTTCAGTAAATGTTTAACAAATGATTAAATGAATGGGGGAAAATAATAAATGAATGAATTATAGTTTAAACAGTTATGTGAACAGGACTTACAAATGTTATAAGCTGATGTCATGTGGGATGACTTATTTGCAAATGGGTGGGATCAGGGAAACTATTGTAGACACAGGAAATGGGGCATGTTATGAAATTTCATAGTTGGGTTTTCAGAAAAACAATTTTTTTTTTTGAGAGAGAGAGAGTGCACACAGGGGGTTTTGGGGGAGGGTGAAGGAAGAGGGAGAGAGAGAATCTTAAGCAGATTCGATGGCGCAGAGCCCCATGTGGGACTCAGTCTCATGAACCTGAGATCATGACCTGAATCAAGAGTCAGATGCTTAACCAACTTATATATTTCAACTGATACTAAGTCATAATGTTTTACAATAAGAGATTAAAATAATAGGTCCTTGGGGCACCTGGGTGGCGCAGTGGGTTAAAGCCTCTGCCTTCGGTTCAGGTCATGATCTCAGGGTCCTGGGATGGAGCCCCATGTTTGGCTTCCTGCTCAGTGGGGAGCCTGCTTCTCCCTCTCCCCCCTGCTTGTGCTTTCTCTTGCTATCTCTCTCTCGGATAAATAAAATCTTTATTCAAAAAAAAGAGTGAAAATCAGACTTTGCTGAAATAGAGGTATAAAGTAAATATTTTAAGTTGCCCTTAGGTTCTGAAAATCTACTTCCTCCCTTTGTTCTTTCCACCATCACTTTATTCCAACATTTTTCATTCTGAAGTTTATAGTTTTCTTTTATCTCTAGATTTTTGAGCTCTACTATGTTGACTGCAGTATACACCAGCAAACAGTTCTGCTGAGTATTTCTGTTTATTCTTGCTAATGCCTTAAAGATCAGGACTAAGCCATTTATTCTTCTAAAACATTTACCAAGCTTTCTTGAAGCCACCTTCTTATTTGCCCATGTCCCTAGATTTCCCCCTTAAACTAGAATTAACATAGTGAATAATAAAATGTTATCTGGCATTTATGTGATGTGTTTTCCCAAGAAGCTCACAGATCTTTTCCAGCTATATCCTACTGAGAAGAGGAAAAGAATGAAAATATTTCTGCATTTGAGAAAACAGATAGGCAGGAAGGGGGGGGGAATGCCACAAGGACTCATGGAGCATCTGCCACAAAACCAGAAAAAAAAGAATGCAGCTTCTTGACTCTTGGACCATAGACCATAGCTCCAGTAAAAATAGATGAGTCTGATCATTACTGCATGGCCTTGGGAGATGAAGAAGGCTCATTGCTCTGACTGGAAAGTGATGTCCTTGAAAGGGAAGGATCACGATCATAAATATAAAACAGATATGAAAAACGAGCTTCTCCTTTGGCAGTTCTCTAAAGATAGCTGCTACCTTTCCTCAAAGACCAAATTCCCAGAATCGCATTTTCTCCTAAATTTACAAAAAGAAAACTGTGTGTCTCACTCTGAAGGGCAATAATATTCTGATTGCAGTAGTATGTATTTCTAGGGTGATATATACCTACAGCTCACTGCAGTCCTTGATACCTTAAAATTGGTACAGTCTCCCTTTTGACAAGGGGAAAATTATATAGCAAATTCAGAAAATAATTAAACCCAAACGATTAAGCCTCAAAAATTTTGTACTTTCCCTCAGTTGTTTAATTCAAATATAACAAAATATGTAAGTGCATAATCTGGACAAAAGTAATTTGTTGAGGCCATATTGTTGACTATGCCTATGTGATATTTATTGCCCAGATGTGCAGACTTGTGTGAAAATGTAGACTGTACTTCTATGTACTCTATGAGTACCCAAACTTCACAATATATTGTTTTCCAAGTTAAGGAGGTCTTAAGCTTGAGACTTAGGTAAGTAAAAGGAATTGAGAATCCATACATTGACCATGACCATTGGAGTGAAATCTATGTAGTTTATTATGCAGTTAACTTGAACAAGTTATATCTGTAAACTATAAAAAATAGAAGAGTTCTGGTTTTAACTTCTTACTGCTCTTTACTAAGAACTGATGAAACTTTTGTTAAACATGACAAAGAGAATTGCCTGTGTTCTGGCCCAGATTTCTCTCCTTTCCTTTTTTATAGCTTCTATTCATCTTCCATGAATTCTGTTCTCATCTGCTCCCACACTGGTTGGTGAGAAATGACTCTTCCTAATGTGAAGATCTGTATTATTAATTGTTGCTGTTATCAATCTACAAGGACTCAAAGTTCACACCTGAACTGTACTTACATAGTTCCAGCTATTTTTGTTACTGGCCTTTCACGATGATCTTCTTCCTTATACTGTGATTAATGCCTGCATGTTACGTGAGGTTGTCAACAATTTGTATTGATCTTGTAGATTTATCCTGTGTTAGAGTAACTCCACCAGATTTTGGCACTGTCTTGTTTATCTTGAGAGTGTGAGGTGAGTTTTGTCTGGCTCTGACTTTTGTCAAGGGGAGTGAATTACTGAATTCTCCCATCCAACAGAAGACCACTTCCCACACCTCACTAGTAACACCAACAGACAGAATCTCTGGCTTCAGAAGCCTAGGATTTAGTTAGACTATATATATACTCTTTACTTTGGTTTTGGTCTGCATTAAACAACTCTTTATTTTATTAGGAACATGTTTTTCCTGATTTTATGATAACTATTATCTATATGAATAAAACTGTGTTAGGAAAAATAATCAGGTGAACATGTGTGCAGTTTGTTAAAAGAAGTCACCTGAAAAAAATAAAATGAAACAGAACTGAGAGTTTGAGTCTACACTCAATTTTTTTTTTGCCCTCAAGACTTTAAGGTTTTATATAAAAAATTTTTTGTGTGTATTTACTATCACATGTTCACGGCAGACCAAACATTTTTTTTTTCATGATGATCATCACAACAGCTTCTGGAAAATACCTTCCTAACCCTTCAGATAAAGTGGTTAAATTTATTGTGAATGGCTTAAGTGAGACCTTGCTGAAAATAAGGTGCTACATCAGATGACCTCTAAAATCTTACTACAGAGATCATTTTAAAACTTGCATTGTAAAGTGAATTTATATAATATAATGTAATACCAATCTCAGATCAATTAAATCTTTATATCCAGCATTAACTGTTGCTGCAAAACAAATTACTTCAGAGAAAATAATAAATTCTATTTTTATTTTCTGTGGTTCAAGAAGGAATGGTTTGTTGGGTGAGTCTGTCTCAGGGTCTCATGAGATTGCAATCAGATTGTTGGCTGGGGATGTCTGCTTCTAAGATGGCTCTCTCAGCTGGTTGGCAAGTTGGTGTTCACTGCTAATAGGAGGCCTCAGTTCTTTACCATATAGACCTCTCCACTGGGCTGCTTGAGTGTTCTCATACCATGGTGGCTGGCTTCCCCCAGAGCAAGTGATCCAAGGGAGCATGGTGGAGCTGCTGATGTTTTTTATAACCAGTATTGCAAGTTCACCATTTCCATTATATTCTTTTGCATTGTATGTACAATGTAGGAGGGGACTAGACAAGGACATTTATTTTGAGTTCTTGAGATAAATCTATAAATCTGTACGTGTTACTGGTTTGCTCAGTTCTTGTCCCAGATACACCAAAGAATTGGAGACCCAAGAGCAGAATGGGGAGATAGGGTTTATTGAGTAGGTAAATAAGTGTAGTACACTTTCAAGAGTGAAACTGGGCCACCGCCATAGCAAGAGGCAATGACACTGAGAAGCTCTAGCTGCGTCCTTTTAAGCTTTCTCTGTGTACCTGTAAATTTGGCTTTGACATTTTTGATAGACAGCTACTGGTTATATAATATTTTGGTATCTGTGTATGTGCCTACCCATGGTACCTTCTGTTAGAATTGTATTTCTTTATGTATTGCATATTTATGGGCTTTGTTGTGACTTTAAGATAACCTAAGGGCACGCTGCTCCTTTTTTTTTTTTTTAATGCTTAGTTAGCCACCACATAGTAGTACATCATAAGTTCATCATGTGGTGTTCAACGATTCATTAGTTGCGTTTGACCAGTTCTGTGGCTTGGCCTTTCCTGTTGGGTTAGCCTGCAGAGGTGGCTCTGAAGGTGTGGCTCTTAACCCTGGGAGTGAGGGAGGTGTTTTCAAGGGTGTCGCCAGCATCTGTTTCATCCCTTCTCCCTCAAGTCTAACTAACTGCCTCAAATATGTATATGTGTATGTCCTGTATATATTTAGCACATCTGTTAAATTTTTCAGGTTGAAATTATTAAAAGTATGGTAAAGTCTTTTCCCTGTATTACTGTAAGGGATTCATTCACTTCTTGTGACTATATACAACTCTTGTTTACAATTAGGCATTCTAGTTTTTATTCTTCTTTCTATACCATGACCACATAAAGTAGAAGATGAACATCACTAAAATTATTTTAATTTCTAGATTTGAGTCTAAAGATCAATCCAAATGCCTACATTGTTTAAACCTGAAATATAATTTGTCAATAAAATTAGTTATTTTAGCTTAGAACGTCGCTAAATTAAACAAATGTTAGTGCACTAAGTAATGCACATTTTAAAGATGCCTTATTGATGTGTAAAAAGTAGCTTAGAAACCAGGAGATTTGGACTCAATAAAATATTTGCTCTGTGCTCTATACAAGCACTTACTCACATCACCTGGAGATGTGTTAAAAAACAGATTCTGAATCAGTAGATCTGGGGTAAAGCCTGAGATTCTGCATTTCTGTTCCTCTGATGACATGCTAAGTAGCAACATTCTGTGTACTGGGGATTCCTTTGAAAATTTTTTATTATAACAATACTTGTTTATTATGCAGAATTCAGAATATCCAGAGTTTCCTAATTTAGGTTCACATCAAACTCATTCTAGAGTGGAAAAAAACATTCTTCCATATGTCTTCCATAGAAAATTGCAACCACTCTCTGCCCTTAAATAATTCCTTCCAAATAGAATATCTTTTTTAGGATGTGATTTCGTATTTCTAAACTTTTTTTTTTAAGGAAGAAAAAAGGCAATTTCATGGTGTTAGAAATGTGCTGTATCTTTAGTAAATATTTTTGAATAACAATGATTTCATGCACTTCTTTACATTTTGATTTAACCCTCACATTTTCTTATGTCTTAGAACCTAGTTATTACAACAGTTTTTTCTATTACTCTATACTCACCTTTGACTCTTGTATCATTCCTGCCTCTATTCCATGCCACACCATGGGTCAGACTCTTGTTGAGGTAATTTATATGTTATCATCTAAAGAAGTCCTTGCTTTTATACTCTAATTCTCTTTATCTCTACCCTGGTCCTTATGAACATAACTCTTTGTAGAGCTGTTACTAGTAGAGTATATTCTATTTTAGGGAATTTGCTTACCTTTAAACACAATTATAAATCACTTTCTGAAGACCTGGTGGGTCAGGATTCTTGGTGGTAAGCAACAAAATTTGACTTACTATCTAAAGGGAAAAAATAAACTTTGTTGGAAAGATCTGAGCAACTCACAGAGCCTAAGAGAGAGGGACACTTTGGCCTACATAACGCTTACTGACTTTTTTTTTTTTTTATTCTTTGCCCAAGGGGTACAGGTCTGTGAATCATCAGGCTTAC